>OY728124.1:120775814-121375814 GCA_963277665.1 Viscum album | reverse complement strand
ATCTATTCAAATCCAACATCTGATAACTTTTATCGCTGTGAGCTTTCCCCTGACAAATCTATCTCTACCTCACTCTAATAAGAAGTTTCAGTGTCATTCCAATGATTATTGACCCAATTGTTAAATAAGTTAGACTTATTTTACTCTTTACTCACCTAAAAAATAGATCTTCTCTTTTTTCTCAACAATTCATCTTGATGAAAATGGTTGACTAAATTTTTGAACAGTTTATAATATAATTTTGAATCAGTCCCAAAACTAAAATTATTCTCATTTAATTGTTCCAAAAAAATCTTAATGAAAAAAATTCTGCCTCATATTCCTTTTGCATTCATCCCCGTGTCTGATTATCAGTGTCTGAATTACTCTGATGATCAGTAGCACACTGCATCCAACGAACCTGTGTCTGTAGTTTCGACTTCTGTAGCTTATTTTATTTTCTAATTATGATACAAAATAATAAATTCTTTCTTCAAATATTTGTATCTTGTTTATTATTATACTATATTAAAACCAACATCTACATATTTCCATGTTCTGATCAAAATATCACATCCTTCAAACAATTCTATATCCGGTGATGTTCACCCCGATGAGGTGAGACCAAAATACTTTGAATTAACAATCTTTCTTCTTCTACAAACATAATCCTATATCATTAATTTCTCATGACTTTGAAAATATTTAATATTGGCACATAATCTTCTGAAATTCATTAGGAAGAATTGTAACTTCCCATCCTTTCAACAAATTCATTATTTATAATCTGATCCTCAATACTATTGGAAACACTTGTTCTCCCCCATTCATTCATAAGGATTTCATCATAAGTTTTCCAGACAAATTATGATTTTTTAGAAATATAATATTATAAAAGAATAATCAAATTTACATTAGATCCATTCATATACTGATTATATTTTTTATTATGATTAGAACTTCATTTCGCAGACTCAAGGTTATTTTTATGATCATTTTATTCTAAAAAGATTTTTCCAAATATGATGGGAATTCTTCAGCTTTGTGCATCCAATATTCTAATTAAAATTATGAGTCTGATCACTAAATTTTACAAAGATAGGTGAATTTTTGTCTTCTTTGACATTTCCTTGACAACTAAAGAAAAAAATACTTCTTAATAATGATGGTGAGTTTGATCCCTTATCTAGTGGTTTGGATCTAGAAATGAAAAAATGATGGTTGGGGTGGTAAAGGCCAAACCCACATGGGATTTGGAACATGCGAGCTTAATCTCACAAATTCCCACATGTTAAATAGGGAGATTTATAAAGTCCTCCCTGCCCTACAATAGATGTGGGTAAGCCTGTAGGTAACCCACAATATTTATTATTGTTATTATTATATTTTTATTTATTGATATAATTGAAATTTTATGATAAATTCATATATATATATATATAATAAAAATATAATAAAAATATAATAAAAATAATAAAAAATAAAAAACATGATATATGGTATATGGTATATATATATATATATGATAAAAATATAAGAAAAAAATAAAAAAAATAAAAATTCATGTGCTAGGGATAGTAAGGGGTATTTGATGGCTTGCAGGGTAGGGGTGGGGGGAGGAGGAGGAGGTGAGTGACAAGGGTGGTATAGTGTGAGGGTAGGAGGAAGTAGGCGATAGGGCCAGTTCGGGGTGGGGGAGATAAGGGAGGAGGGGAGCCGGTTCATGGGGTGGGTGGGGGGGGGGTGGAGGTGGGAGAAGGGATATGTTCAATGTGTGAGAAGTAGAGGCAGGAGATGGCATGTGGTGAGACAAAGGTCGATGACAACATGGGGTAAGGAGGAGGGGGGTGACCGAGCCGGTCCACTGTGGGGGAGGCGGAGGTGCGCTACAACATGGGTTGATGCAAAGGAGGGAAGAAGGGTGGGTCTAGTGTGGGAGATGTGGAGGGGGGATAGCTTGGGGTGAGACAGAGGTGGGAGACAAGGATGGTCCATCATGGGGGAGGCATAGGTGGGTAATGGGGCTTGTCTAGTGTGGGGGGAGGCAGAGACAGTTGAAAACATGATGGGGTTGTTTTGGTGTTGGGGTAGGTGGAGGAGGTGGGATGTGGTAGGTCCTAAGGTGGAGGTATGGGTAGGTGACAGTGAGTCCTCAAGGGGTGAGGGATATGTAAGCAGGTATTGGCTTGTCTGGATGGGTCATGACCACTATAGAGTGGTGAGGCAGGTGATAACTATTATGAAGTGAGGGAGGGATATGGGGAACAATGGTCTTAAGAGAGGAAGGGATGGGGGTGCATGATGAGGTGATCTTGGGGAGAGGAAGGGATTGTGAATCATGAGTCTAGAAAACACAACATGCCTAGGAGGTCTTGGGATAGGAGGGATTCCAATATTCTCATTTAATAATTTTGTTTTTTCTTGCGGTGATATTGTGCATGTTTTTTTTAATTTAAAAAATCCCAATGGTGAGCCTGTATCCATGAAGGTAAACATACATGGTCGGGCTGCCCGTGTGGGTAAGATTTCACAGTCAGGTTTCCCATGAGGGTTGTTTTTCTAATCCCATTTATAATACGAGTGTTTTTTGAAACCCACTCTGCCCCAAACTCGCCCTAAGACCGCATAAACTATAGGCACATAACCCATTTCACATTGATATCTAAATCTAATTGAAAACTTTGCACACACACCCTTTTTCAATATGGATCCCCTTACCTTAGTTATTTCTTCAATATAATAATTATATTGATCTATTGACAAAAAATACAACCAAAAAACAAATTGGTCTTAGCAATATACTCTTTTGTGTTTTTTGTCAATACCTGCTTTAGAACAATACCACTTGTTGTTTTTTCCTTTTCTCACCTTTATTCTCCCCATTCCTTTCTTACTCCCCCTATTTATTATCTCTCCCCCTTATTGACAGTCAAATTAAAAGTGTCCACTCAAGATAAATTTTCTTAATCTTAGAATCCTGAAACTCTTCTGAGAAGAATATAGATATCACATGAGTTTCTAAACAATTATCCTTTAACTAAAAAACTCTAAGTCTACTTGGGAAAACCTGGTGTAGAAAACAATACTTTATAATCAAGTTTATCAATGTTTTCTACAACATAACTTTCATGATAAACATTAACAAGAATCTATCAAAATTCTCATCTCTGGTGAAATTTCAAAAGAATTTGGTTAAGATAAAGCTAATTTTTACCCATCTCAACAATAGTATCAGGAAGTTCAAGTACATAAACAAAATTTTTTAAAAATTAATATTTTGTAACCTCATTAATTTCTTTTGAAATATAAGGGAATCAACAAAAATCCTATTCCTTATTTCAACTTCTTCGATTACCTGCATGTTAGTAAAAATATACAAAAAATTGGGAATGAGGAAGAATGTAAATTGTTCTATAGAAGGAACAATCAGGAAGAGATTCCTCTCTCAGTCTTGAAATTTTCTTGTTCTTATTTTATTTTCAATTCCATGTTTTTTATTCTGTCTATTCATCCTTTTCAAATCTTGTAACAAATTTATTTTCATTAGTAGAATCTTTTGATGAGGTTGTCAACTTCCCCTTATCATTAGTAACATCTTGGTTACAATGAGTTTGTAACAACTTTTCCATGATTTCCTTTTGTTCTATAAAATTTTTCAAACTTTTGGTAGCATTCCCTTCTTGTTCAAATCCCTAACATCTATTCAAAATCATCAAACTAGAATGTGTTGATATATTTTTATCATTTTTTCTTACATCTTCTGAAATATTTTTCATCTCATTTTCCTTTACTATTTTTTGTGCTTCTTCTAACTCTCTATCCATGTAAAATTGTTCTACCCATATACCTAATCACTATTTATTTACTAACTCAACATGTTTACTTTTCCCAACATTGAAAATAACCTTCTCAATTTTTTTCTTTTGTTAGGATTAAACCCCCCCTCAAACTTGTCCTTATATTTTTTTTGGAATAGTTATAATATTGTTGATTGAAAAAACACATATTTTTCGTATACCAAAATACCAACAGTATCTATAAAAATTATATTTTCCTCTAAAACTTCCATACTTTCTGGAGTTGTGAGCATGTTTCTCATAAACCTTCTCATCTTTCTTACTTTTTTGATCACCGACTTTTTTCTATCAGCTAAAATTTTCCTCTTCAGCTCAGTTTTCTTTTCATCCTTCTTGGAACCAAAAGTAATAGAAACCTTTTCAGACATAGAATTTTTAGAAACCTATGGATTCTTTACTTTGTTGGTTTTTCCCACAGACATAATTTTCTATACTTTACTTTTCTTAGAAAAAATTTCTTATTTTTATTCAACCTTTGAAGGTAACTTTTAATCCTTCTTAGGTTTACCCTTTCTAGATATTTCACCAACTTCATACATAGAGTTATTGAAACATTTAACCCCTTTTAATATTTATAATGTGTTTGTTGGATAAGTTGAAAATATTTTTCTTTTACTTTCATCTTGACTTTTATATTTTTATTATTATTCTTTTATTTATCAAGAGATTTTATCAAATCATAAATATATTACAGAATATGAACTTTCAAATTAGGAAAACATTTTGGATTATGTATTGAATAATGTTTATTTTTAAGCCCCTAATTTCTTTCTAAATCCTTCCATTTTTTCTTAGATTCTCTTTCAATGATTCTTTTAGATGAAATTTGAATTAAATTTTTTATTCTTATTTTGGAATTATTCTTTAAATTTTTTCATTATTAACTGTTTTAATGAAAGTATTATCTCTATCATTTTCAATAGATTTTTTAGAAGCAGCTTCATTGACTTCTTCTTTAGAACAACTTCTTTCACTATTAACAAAAAATTCTTCATTAAATATTTTAAAATACACGTTTTATTCAGCACCATTTGTAAATTATTCAATATCATCATCCATAGACAAAAAAAATCTCTATTCAGATTTGGAGAACTTATTATCTTTCTTATTAGAATAGAATTTTTCCTTATCACCCTATTTCTTCCAAGATCTTCTTGAACTTCTTTATTCTTCATCACTTTATTCTTCTTTGCTTTCATCCTTATCCTCTATTTTTGGAAACTTTTCAACAAATTTCTAAAAAATACTCATACAAAACATTTGAAGGAAATTTTCCCCTTATAATTCATTGTACATATTTTCACATTTCTAGAAAAGAAGGATAAAATTTCATCAATATTCTTACATACCTCATTTTTATAATCATAATATGTAGTTTCTTCTTCAATAATATTATTAGGATTTTCTTTCTTGGTATCCTTGAAGGAAATTTCACCATCAACATTTTTTTCCTTTATAAGTTTCTCCCTTCTCATTTCTTAAGTAATGAGAGTACAATGCAAATCATCCATAGATAATTTTTTAGGATCTCTTTATTTAAACAAGGAAACTTTGGCATCAAATTTGTAAGGAAATATTATCAAGATATTTTAAAAAATAGTATAATTTTAAAACTTTTCACTAATACATCTAATATTCTAAAATTTTCATTCAGCCTAGTATATAAGTCATAAATATATTCTCACTCACCCATCATGAGATCCTTATACTTCAATCTTCACATTTGAAAATTTAATATCTTTATTTTTGTACTAAATTCATAAATATTCTTCATATTTTCCTAGATATATTTGGCAGTGGTGAATCCTTTTAATCTATGAAATTAACTTTTAGATAATGATAAGAGTAATGAATTTTTAGATCTTCCGAACTTCTCTATATTTTACTTATCATCAGTTGTAAGAGGAGCATCCTCAACATGGGGGGGACTATCTGTAACAACTTTTGAAGTATCATACCCAAGTGATATAGGAAAAAATAACATTCTATCATTCCAGATATGATAATTCCTATCAATTATGATTGGAATCCATGTACTATTCATACAACTCAGAAATTCCATAAAAATTTCTTATTTCAAAAACATAATTAAAGAGTAAAAAAGGGATCCTTTACTATGATACAATTTGTAAATGCCGATCTAGGACTTAAGTATCACTAATAGGGGGATTGGTGAATCAGTGATATAATTTTATTTTAAGTTTCATTTCTTTTAAAACAACCTTCATCTCTTGTTAAAGATTCGTTACTTTACTGAAAACAAAAAAATCACATATCCACATGAACACACGAATTTATAAGGTTTTCTACTTAAAAAGAGTATTTATGTCCCTAGTATGGGTTGTAAACAATCTAATACCAAAAAATTGACTAGAAAAAAATCCTTTTGTGTGGATACAATGAGTAGGATATTCCCTTGCACTCGTGTAGCACTATGTTCAATACAACAATGCATGTGCTTCAAGTAGAATGAAATGATGTAATACCATTTTTGTAAAAAGTTATAAAAAATTCAGAAGTTTCTTCAAAACATGTTATTGTGATGCCTTGGTAACCTCCACAAATATAATATTAAAAAACAAGTTCACTTTCCTACCAAAAATTATGTAAAACTTTCCTAGGATTCGTAATGATACTCAGTCTGATTAACCAACCTAATTTCCCAATACTATTTCTTAGTCTAGTAATTTAACTCTGCTTGAATATCGATGATACAAATCCTAACTGATTCTGTCTCATTTTGGAAATCATAGTCCAATTTCTAATTCTGATCTGAAAACTTTGAATATGATATTACCTATTCTTTTTATATCCTTTAAACTTACTTGGGAAGGAACAATATGGAAACTCCTCTCTAAAACTATTAATTACTCTACCTTTTCTTTTAACATTTGAATAACAATTTAGTTAGTTGAATGTATATTGTACTTACACTATTTATATGTGCACCAAAAGTGGTTTATGTGGAATTCCAAAATATTGTTATGATCAACCAATTTTACCAAAACATAAAATTTACCTTAAATTTCATATATATATATATTTGAATTCTTCAGCACTTCTCAACACCTATCATTTCTTCTTGAACCTTATCGAATATTATCGTAACTCTATCTCAATTAATACTTTCTTGTCAATCTTTAGTCTGATTCTGATTGAAATTATGATTCTATGAACCAACTGAAAACAAACTTCCTATTTTGATTCTCTATTTCAAATAAAAAAATATTCTCATTTGGATGTCCCATAACAACTGATAACTATAAAAAATTGAAATCATTCTTCCAGAATATTGTTTCTACTTAGTTAGAATATAGTTTTCTTTCTTTTCCATAATCATAGTGGAAACTTCTAAAGATTAAAATCTTCTTTGAAGAACTTCAATATCAGCTTTAAAACACCTTAAAACAAGAACATCCTCCAAAATTCATCAAACAACATTTAAATATTCCCATTGAAAAAACTTTTTTGGATACTTGAAACAAATCTCCTTTTCTTTTTTTATTTAGATTGGTGATCCTGTATTTTATTAAGTCCAAAAACCAATGACTTTTATTGATGTTAGACTACACTTTATAAATCCATATTTTCCTCACTCTGATAATCGGTGTCAATACCATTCTGATGACTCTTGACCAAATTGTTAAGGAATAGAGACTTCTTTCTCACTTGAACCATTTGAAAAAAACCAGAGATTTTATTTTATCTCAATATTTCATCTTGATGAAAATGGTTGACTACATTGTTGATTGGTCTCTGATATAATTTTTCATAGGTCCCAAAAACCTTAATTATTCTCTTTTTATTGGTCCCAACAACTCCAAATGAATAAAAGTATACATAAGATTCCTTTTACAATCATCACCATGTTATATTATTGGTGTCAGGATTACTCCAATGATCAATCACATACCATATCTGATAAACCAATGTCAGCATCATTGAATTCAGAAACTTCTTTCCTTTTTTGATTATGATAAACACTTAAAAATTCCTTCATTGAAGATTTTTATCCAGTGACTTATTTTTATAACTGAAAACTAGAATCTTTATCTTTCTACATTACGATAAAAACTTCACACCCTTCAAAAAATTCTACATTTGGTGATATTCACATTGATGAGATGAGACCAGAAAGCTTTCAATTCAAAAACTTTCTTATTCTACAAACTTCAGCATGTATCATGACTTCACTATGATTTTGAAAACACTCAAGATTAGAATATCATCAACTAACTTTCATTGGGAAGAAATTTAAGTTTACATCTATTCAAAAACTTATTTATTTCTAATTTTATTATGATAAACACTTACAAATTCATTATATGAAGATTTTTATATCATGGTTAATTTTTCTTACTAAAAACCACAATCTTCATATTTCCACATTCCTATCAAAACTTTATAGCATTTAAACAATTATATGTATGGTGATCTTCACATCGATGTGCTGAGAACATAATGATTTTAATTCACAAAATTTATTCTTATACAATGTTCAGTTTGTATCATGACTTATTTATGATTTTTAAGACACTTAAAATTGTAATATCATCATCTTGATTTCATTGGTAGGTATTTTAACTTACAATTCATTAAAAAACTTATTTATTTCCAACCTGATCCTCAATACAATTTGTAGAACTTATTCTCCACCATTCCTTCATAAGGATTTCATCATAAGTTTTCTAAAAAACATATTATTTATAAGAACCCAAAGATCATAAACCCATTGTCAGAATTAAATCAGATCTATTTAGACTCTAATTATCTTCCCCATTATGATCAGAACTTCATTTCTCAGACTCATGGTTAGTCCGATGATCATTTTCTTCCATATTTTTTTTCCAAATCTGATGGAATTTCTTTATCATTGTGATTCTGACATTCTGATTATGATTATTATTCAAATAACCAACTTTTATAAAGTAAGTTGATTTATTTTCTTCCTTGAAATTACCTTGACAACAAGTGGAAAAAAATAGCTTCCTGATAACAATGGTTAGTTTGATCCCCTTTCTGATGGTCTCGATCAGATTTATAAATTTACGCACACACCCTTTTTCAATATATATTCCATTACCTTCTTTTTTTCTTCAACATGATCATTATATTGATCTATTGAAAAAAAATACACTAAAAAAAACATGGTCCTAATATAATAGTAGCTTCTATAACAACCGACCAGGTGAGAACCCAACCCATCATACTGGCGGAATATCTATCATTGCCTCCACCCCTCAGACCATAAATTGCTGAGAGTATTTAGGAGATATCGGTAGTAGCTGCAAACCAACCCCATCCAACTAGGATAAGGTAATTTATATCTAAATATCCATCACAAGGTTCATCATCACTTGAGAGAGTCCATGGGAAATCAATGGAAGTTCAAGATCAACCCCATTCCACTATGATGGGGGAATTTATATCACAACATCCATCCCAAGAGTCATAAAATCCTCTCTTGGAATAAATGAATACTCAACAACATATCCAACCAATACCAATTGTGGTCCCAAATATTCCCCATATTGTAGGGCTGGGTAATTTTCATTATCTTCATCAACACAGATAGAATAAATCTTATCTAGTTTAGGATCTAAATATTGATGGTTGGTATCTCATATGTTTCTCCTACCATAATAAAAACCTTTTATTTTGGGTCTTGTTTGAAAAACATGACCAGAAACTCCCCCATGGTCACTATTCATTGGATGAGATGGGAAGAGCGTGCGATGAAGACAATAAAATATAACTGGGGTCGAAATGAAAAATGGTCCAATATGACCAAGGGTTCGAGAAACAACCCTAAAGAAATTAGTGAAGAATCATCCTATTTCATTGAGAGTAATGGGTAAACTACCTTTAATTGATATACCTTTGTGAATGTTGTCATTATCAATACAATAGATAATGTAGATGAAGACACAAATGAAGAGGGACAAAATATAGAAAATATACCCTAAGAGGAGGATATGGATGCACCCACTATGGTTGTATGTACCTTATACTAGAGGAGAATCTGAAACCTGGAACCTATGAATATTGAGTTACCACCTCTATGGTAGAACACTACCAATGATAAAGGGAAGGAAGTTTTGATATCCCAGTCATCACCCAGAAAATCCGAAATTCCTTCCATGGAGGAATATTTTTCAAAATATTAGAATGAGATACAAACTATCAGAGAACTTAATGAGGAGCTACTCAATGGTAAAATTCCCACTGGGTATCTTTTTCATACAAAGAGGAATATTTCTCCTCTGATACATCAGGAAAGATTTGATCCGCATGAAAGAGTAGTAACTGAGTGTCAAAACAACTCCAAATACAGGTATCCAGTCTACATAAATGAGGAAGTAAACAATGATCATGAATTCCATACATCGTGGAAACATACTCTCCCTATCTAGGGTAATCATTTAGTCTTATCATGAATTGATAATAAATGAGAGATAAAAAACGGTTGCCTAAACAAGCCCCGACCACTCCCTATAGATGGTAGGTGGCTCAGACAGTAGTACCTCCAGTACTGCATAATTTCATTGAGTCCCTAGATAATTGAATGGAATCCATTGAAGGGTGACACACACCAGTAAAACCTGAGAATTTTTTATCCTGAATGGGTGGATGAAACATTATCCCTATATAATTTTGGTAATCCTACCTTCTCTACCATCGATTCCACAATATATCTAGAATAACATCTCACACACTTTGTGTCCTTATGTGGACCGATGATGGGCCTTGAGATCAAAAAAAAGGTGACCAACCTAAGGTGTTTTTTAGAGACTCTGATAAGGCTATCCTTTGTATAATACAACAATATTCTAGTAGGATCTGTTGCAAGATGGGAAGACCTTCGTCACCAATTCCATTACCAGTTTAGTTCCACGCTAATAAAAATAATAATTATTGACCTAACGAACTACAAGAAATGAAAAAAAGCGGGTGTATGACTTCATAACTAGATGTAAATTTTTAAACATTTCACTTAGTATCCATATCTCAATGGAGAAATTATTGGAACATTGTGTTGAAAATATCCATAATAAGATACACACACCTATAATCCTAATGAAATATCTAGGTGAATTCTATGAGTTTTTAGAAATGGATTAATGTTTTGAAGACACCATTAAGTGAACCTAAGATAAGTCCCAACTCATGCCCTCTGCATAGGGGAAAAGTCCCAGTAAGGAATAAATTTTCATTGTTACCCTCAAGATGGTAGAAAATCCCATATAAGAACCTTGATAGGTTCCAAACCACCCAGCGCCTCCAATAAAGTAGCAAAAAAAAAATCAACCTTGTCTAGAATAAAAATGAGATTAGGGTCACCTGAGATTTGAAGAATGGATTAATAAAAAATAATCCTTCCAAAAAGAGAAATTAATCGATTATTTCCTTACATTCATTGATAATAACCTACTTATACTACTATAGCTCATGAATCCAAATGAGTAAATCTCAACAATCATACCAACAACTTCCCTTTCCATAGAATCTTAGGCCACAACATCCAATATTGTTTCATAAAGCATGGTCTATTCTAGGAAGGTGATGTTGGATTACTCCCCAATACATGTGACATGAAAAAATGTTTCCCAATTAGAGAAATAAGGTTATTGAAAACATTTTTGGCTGGACATCGATAGAAGTTCAACAACTGAATGAATCAAAATACAATTGACAAAGATCATGACACATTGATATCCTAGATTCATTGACCCATAATGATCCCTTACCCTAGGAATGTGACATAAAACACACCTTCATAAGGTGGACATAATAATCAGACACATGATGAGACAAAATATGAAAAGTCATATTGAGCTTAGATTCAAGCTCCGACTCTTGAATATTTCTTTCCAACAACATCCGTAGCACGGGCACCACCCCACCAAAAAGAACTCTCACCATACGAAGAGCTCATATTTGGTTTCATTAACACAATACACTTGGAAGAACCAATCTCTGATGATGAATATGCCTCTAAGTGTGAAATCCCTATACCTGATTAGGGAGATAGAGGCCATAGGTGCTGGAATCGAGGGTACAAAGGATAACACATGCATGGTCTGACCCAATAGTTCAATCATGTATCCATAGAGAAAATATATATAGTTGAGACCCATTGGAAAGTGATAAAACATTACCAACAAAAACATGGAGTTGTACTAGAACCCACCTATGGTCTTCCACACCCATTCATCCTATATGACCACCTAGAAGTTGTGTGAATATTGTAACACCTTAAAATTATAAAATAAGAAAATTATATTCGACAGCGCACATGAAACACAACACCAGGCGCATAAGGGAATATAATGTCCCAAGAAATTACAATATAATTAATATTTTAAATAAATTAAATCTATAATATATCTTATAATTTACACAATACTGAGTTAGCTTATGTTACACACAAAAAAATACTTTCTTCTCTAGCTTTTGTTACACACAAGGCCTAGTTTTATCGAACAAAAATATATTAATAAAACATTGTTATTTAGTATAATAATATATAACATAGTTTTTAAAATATTGACTAACTTATTAAAATATATTTTCTATAAAAATATAATATGAATACATTGGTCACCAATTAATTAGAAATCAAAATATAAACCGATTAAATATAAAAGAAATATTTTTATTCTCCCAAATTCATGTTCTCTTAGTAAATTAAATTAATTACAATTAATGAATGATATTAATTAAATATATATGTTAAATATTCAATTAAATATTTTTTTTCATTCTTCCATTATATTTTATAGGCATATTATAAGAACAAACCCAATTTTATGCATAAAAACATAAATGTTTCTAAATATATTTTTACTACCTCTTAATAAAGAACCTATTTTAAATACAATTTTTTTTTCAGTTTTATAAATTTTATATGTTAAAATAAACTTAATTTTTTAAATATAAACATTATAATTAGGTTAGGGTGATTTTTTTGTGAAGTTTCATTTTTTGATGAATAGTTAAAAATATTATATTTTAATTCAAAAGAGCTTTTTCATCTAATTTATTTATAAGGTTAAATTATATTTTTTTATTGGTTTAAATGTTTAAGTTGATAAATTTTATATTAATTAATACAATTTAGTTCATTGGAATAAATTTCACTTTGAAATTGGAAATAAAAACATATCAATCTTTTGAACATCTTACTTTTAAAAATAGCTTTGTTGTCCCATATGCAGGATTAAATTTAAATTAATTTCTGCTAATTTTGTGATTCGAATTTGGAAAAATGGGTTCCATATTTGGAATAAAATATATTTATAATTTATGATAATATCATCAAAGTGTTTGACAAAAATTATTAGTGAAAATGATTAAAACTAATTACAATGATTAAGAGAAAAATTAGTTTAACAAGGGACTGAACCTTAATATTAAGGTCCAAAATGACCTAGAAACTTTTCCAAAATCTATTTTATGTACATATTTACAGCCTATATTATTTTTTATTGAAATTGTTTCATTATGTGAGAAATTGTTACTAAGAAAAACATGGGTGTAATTCCCTATTCAAAAATTTACAAGAATGCCACTACTCCTCCACTATAAAAAGGCACTCACCCCTCCCACTTATTCACATCACCCAATCCATTTTAGTCACCCAAAATCTACTCAAATAATATTACAACATCCATCACCTCAATATAAAATCCTAATCTTGTAAATAAAGAAAACAAAGTAAATATTTTGGTGTAAACCAAAATGTGTTACCCAAATAAGAGAAAACGTTCTTCAATGATCACTTTACTTAAATTTCTTTCTCCACTTTCTCATTTTTTTAATTCTATGATTATATAGTAAAATAGGCATAAAAAATATACTTATATTCTTTTATATTATGGTTATGGACTAAATTTACACATACTTTCATCAAATTGGTAATGAGCTTACCGCTCGTGTATGACAAACTACCGACACATGAAACGATGTCATTCATTTTTCTTTTACCACCTATAAAGTTTGGTAATTTTAATGGAAATTATATTTATATATGATATATTATATTTATAATATCTTTATTCTTCTATAATTTTTATAAAACACATACCCTTATTCATTCCATTTTGTGTAAATATGATAACATCATTTGTGGACATGTGGACTACCGCCTCCTCATAGCGATGTGATTCATTTGCGCAATACATGGAACATATAAAGGATGGTTTTAATGAAACTATGTGACATATATGAAATAAATATTATTATTATAATATATATATATATATATATCATTTAATTTTTATTCCTTTAATATGGAAAATAAATGTAAGTAGGGTTTATGTGCACGTACGACCTACCGTCTCCCTAAATGGTTCATTTCATTTCTTATATCAAAAAATTATGTATTATTATAAATAAAAATATAATAAATATATATGATAATTAAATCATGGTTTTAAATCTTTATATTATTAAATCATGATCTATGTAAGAAGAAAAAATAACAAGTCAAAACATTCTTGAAAAACTAGGTAATTAACATCCAAAATAGTGAAAATAATAAAAGATTGTTAACAAACTGGTAATAAGAATTTATAAGATGATAATATATGATATTATAAATATTATTATGTTTTTGGTTTAATTTTTTGACATGTTTTAAACCATTATGTGTGTAATAACTTTTTACTATATATTTTTTTATTTCCACTTTTTTATTTGGATTTATATTTGACACACATAATCTATTTATTGATTTATGATCATATCAACATTATGGGCATTTAAAGGGTTTACTTAACAATCTCATTTTATTCAAGATTGTTTACATTTGAATTTAAATTAAAGGAAATTATTTGATCATTATTTAATAATCCGTTTCATTTTCTCATTCTCTAGTTATTAATGATCCTTTTTAAGTAATATTACCATTTTACACTCATTTTTACTAAACATGATTTAGAAAATGTTTTTATGGAAGCCCGACTTCATTTATTTATTTAGTTAGAGAACCCATTTTCTTTTAAAAACCCCATTTTATAAAAAGGTTTTCAAAAATGTTTTTAACCCTTCAAAAAATTATTTATTGAAGACATATTTACCAAAATTTTTTATTTTTTATTTTTCAAATTAATCTCTTTGTCTCTTTCGCAAAAAGGCACTTTTCTAACCTTTTACCATGCAAACAGAATGTTCTTTTTACCTTTTAAAACATGTATAGAATTACCCATCCTCATTACTTTGAAGCTTACTTTATAAGTTTAAAAGGTTATATTTTAAAGATTTTTCCCCTAAAAGTGATTTTAAAATAAATGTATTTAATTTTTTTTCAAGATGAAAATTATATTTACCCAAGAATGTTTTTAAAAGATTTTTATATAGTATTTCCACTCATTAATGAAGAAAACCCTTTATTTTTACTCCAATTGGGATATTTCATATTAATACCATCCTTATTATTTTTTCTGGATGGTTTTTGATAGAGTTTTCCAAGGATAATATTGAAATTCACTTACTTGATTAATTTTTATAGTCTCCTTGAAATATTCACACTATTGTTGTCATTGTACATTAAAGTTACCCTAAATATCCATATAACTTTTCAAGGATATGATTATTTCCTAAAATTTATACCATATTTACATAGGGTATTTAATTTGACATTTATTTGATTATTTCTGGTAATATTGATAAATTTTTGATCCTTTATTAAACATGTATATTTGATAAGGCACATTTTTTATGAATTAAATTGTATATTTTTTATTTAAATAATGATTTGGATAGGTATGACATGGGTTGGGGACTATTTAAAGTAAGCCTCTAAATGAATTGGTAGTATCATGGGATGAAATTAGTTTGATACAAACCATTTGAGTTTGTTTCCAAATCAAAGTAGTTTTAAACTGTCTTGTGAATGGACTTAACAATAGTTTGCTTAAACCTCTTGTAAAAGGTCTTGATAGTTAATGGACCTTGTACCCGGGAAACATGACATCTAATAAGTAAGCATTTCCTTAATTTATATTCAGTTATTATTATCCATGATTTTTTTTCTTTGACATTATCTATTGATGAATTTCATTCTCAATCGATTGAGTAAATGACATGTGTTTTTAATTATGTTCACTTTTCCTAGGATTACATATAGTGTACTAAGAAAGATATGAAAATATACACTAGATAGAATAAAGTTTTTATCTTTGAATGAAAAAATTAGGTTTAATTAGTGTATTCATTTATAAAAGAAGACTCATGTATGGATCTAATTTACAAAGACTACTAAACTCTTTGGTCCTTTGGGATGAGATTTACTTGTATCTTATGACAATTTAATGGTAGCATGACATCGGTGCTGAGATTTTTAGGGTCAGTTCACTATAGTTGTTATCAGAGTAAGTTTAGTATCAACCTTGGGAACTATATTTAGGAAAATGTAGGTTAAGGAAAATAACCCTAAGATAGACTTTGAGGATTATCATAGAAGAACATATGTCTTCATTAACTTAAGATTTATGGATGCCATCAAAGGATTATGAGATTAATGCTGATCATAATTTATAAGTCTTAAATACATATTTTTAGGTTTTATGTGATATAATCCTACTAAGAATAAGGATATTTTGGATGAAATATAGTGAAATACAACTCATTGGATTACTACATATTTCAGTGGAAAAGTTATTTGAGGAATAATGACTATATTTTAGAGATATTTTAATTGCATAGTCATGATTATTGTATCACTGAGAGGGGGATGGGGTGAATCGATGATATATTTTTTATTTTAAGTTTCCTTATTCTTGAAAAAACCTCCACCTTATATTAAAAATTTATTTCTTTTCTAAAAAAACAAACACACATCCATAGGGACACAAGAATTTACAAGTTTCACTACTCATCAAGAGTATCTACGTACTTGGTATAGTTCAAAAACATAAAATACAACAAAATACACTAGACAAAAAATACTTTTGTGTAGAATAAAATAAGTAGGTAATTTACTTACACTCTTGTAACAACATGTTCAATAAAACAATGCATTTTCTTTAAGTATCACAAATATGTAATATATTTTTTTTGTAAAAAACATGTTATGGTGCTGCTTGATCAACTTTCAAAAATATGTTATTCAAAAAAAATCTTCACTTTCTAATCCACAATAGAGAATAACTTCTGTTTGAATTTGTAATAATACTCAGTCATATTTCCCAATCTAATTTCCAAGTCTGATTTCTCAATATAGAAATATAACTATGAGAACACTCTTAAAATAGTTCTAAACTTCTTCTTCCTCAATTCAAAAACCTCAATATGATTTTACTAGTCCAATGATCTAGCAAAATATAATAATCAGTTGAATAAGATCTTGTATATTATCAATTATTCTTATATCTATAACATTTCCTTAGGTATGATCAATTTAGAAACTTCTTCTCCTTAGAAATTTAGAGCTTATCTCTCTTATTCTCGACTATACATCCATGTCAGAACATAGAAATCACTTTATCATTTTATAGGAAACCCAAAATGGTTTGGGAAATATTTAGAAATTTTTTCCCACTCATCCAAATTTCCTTAAATCTATACTTCCCTTGAATTCCAGATCCATTTATAACTTCTTCAATGTTTCTAAACTCTTCTCTAACCTTCTAAAATCTTCTTAAAACATAATCTCACTTCAAACTTCTTAACATTATCCTATCTTATTCCCATTATTTATTCTGATTTCTTCATTTAGACTCTCTATTCCACTTATATATATGAATAAATAGAAAAATTATCAATAAGATGTTCAAACCCTATTTTAAAAAACTTAGAACTGAAGATATATCATTATGTTTCTCTGCCCCAATTTAAAGATTAATCTTCCCTTTCTGATTTCTCCATTACAATGAAGACAATATATTCTTATATATTTTTCTATAAACCATATGTGAAAAATTTAAAACACGTGTATTATAATTATGATTCTCTTTACCAAATAATGAAGAAAAAATCAAACATATTATTCGAACTTCAATATCCCCTTGAAAATAGTTTTGAATCTTCTTCAAACTCTTCAATAAAGCTTTTTATTATTCTTTTATTCACATCGATGATACTGAATCCAATCATGTTATGAGTGTCACATCCATTCAAATGTATCTTTACCCAACACATCATATTCCTTCTTTCTATGACCCACTTATAAAGTAAATTATTCTTTCTCTCTTAACATACTTGACACCAAAAATGGAGTTAAAAATATTCCACCTGATGAATGGTTAACTACACTATTGATTAGTCTTTAATTTTTTTATCATATCCTAACAACTTTACTTATTTTCCTTTTAATTGGACCCAAAAAATCCCAATGAAAACAATTATACATTTGATGATTATGAGGGAATACTGAATCAGATGGATCAGTATCATCAACTTCAAATTTCACATCATATTTATTTTCAGAATATGATACCAATAAAATTAGTTCTTATAGGATTTCAATATTTTGGATTTTTGTCTGACTGAAAAACCCATCATATTCATCTTCTCTCATTATAATCAACCTTCCCAACCTTTAAAAAAATTTGAGTCTAATGATGTCATACAAATGGACTGAGACTAGAAATCTTAGGCTTCATAAACTACCTTCTTCAACAAATTTCTGATTGTATCATGGCTTCCTTAATACCTTGTATATGTTGAGGATTAACATAGCATCATATGACTTATAATGGAAATTATTATAATTTCCCATTCTTCCTACAATATATTTCTTTCCAAACACTTGAATATGATTGGTATCACTTATTTTTCTTTTATTAAGCTAGAACCACAATTTTTTAGAGAAATTATGATTTTTTTGAATTAAAAACAACAAAACATCATCAGAGACTCATCAGATCTATTTAGACTTCAAATCATCACCTCATTACAATCTTCCTTTAATTCCAAAACTAAGGTGAGTTTGATGAACCTTTTCTTCTAGAAAACATCTTCCTATTCTAATGAAATTTTTTAAGTTTTTTGAGGTTGATTTACTAAATATGATGGTCAGTCCCATTTTCAACTTTTAAAAAGTGAATTTATTTATCATCATTGATAAAAAAATAAAACACATCTACAAAAAAAACTTCTTCTAACTTCCAAAAACCTCATCCATCCAAATTGGTCCCAACAACATTACCCTTTGAATTTTGTTGTCATCCAAGCTTCATAAATCACTAAACTTTATAACTTGAGGAAATGGATTTCTTATCAATAATTCTATACCTATTCGAGAAAACTCATTATAGGAAATTAGAATTATTGAAATCAGATGCATCCTATCCAAAAGTAGTGATTTATGAAACAATTCATTCCATTGGGTGATTTTTTGTAGGCTGTGGTATTGCAACATATTTAGAAGCAGAAATTCTGAGTGTGATTCATGCCATTTCCTTTTCTATACACCATAGTTGGAACAAATTGTGGATTGAAAGTGATTCTATGCATTGGATGAATTGTGTCCGTTCTCTTCATGACACCAATTTCATTGCAACCCATACCTACCGTGAGGTGAATATGGTTGCTGATGATCTCACCAATAAAGGGGTTTCATAGTACATAACCTAGTTGGAGGATCTTTCAGGCCACCTACTTCCTCTTCATGTGAAAGATTGTAATATGATCCCGTATTTTAGACACTTTTAAGCTTTTCTCTTTAATAAAATTTTCTTTGGTCTTTTGACCAAAGCACCACCATTTTATAAAAATTCTATAAAAAAATTCTCCCTGAATAACTCTAATAAATAATTATATGAGTTTACATATTTACAATAATGGATTCACATCTTTCTCGTAACTCCCCCTTTTTATATGCTTCCTTAAAAGGTTTATCACATATTCAATGGATAGATTTATGAAACAATTCTCCCCCTTGACAACACTATCCAAAGAAAAAATGAGGGAGGGAAAAAACACATACATAAAACTTGATGATAAGAAGGTTGAATACCCATGTTAAACTTATGTTTCTGAAAATGTTCCTTCAGTAAAGGATTTTTGAAAATATCTGTAACTTATTCTAATATAAGAACATACTCCATATTCAATTCATTATTCTCTACATTCTCCTTGATGAAATGATATTTTATATTAATTTTTTTTGAATGATAATTTTATATTGGATTCCTCATAAGGTTTATTTCACTTTGATTATCGTAATCTAAGAGAAAGGGTAACTTCAACTCAATAAGTATGTCTTCTTGCTAAGTCTTTATCCACATAATTTGAGTATCATCTTGAGTTGTTTCAATATACTTAGCTTTATGAGAACTGAGAGTTACTATTTTTTTAAACCAACTGAAAAAAGTTTTTCCCTAAAAGAAAAATCCACCAAATGTGGATCTTATATAATCAACATATTATTCCCAATAAATATTTGAATACCTAAAAAAGTCAATATTTTCTAAGATATCATACTGGATTCTAAAATTTTGTGTTCCTTTGATATATCTGAGAATTATTTTTCCAACGAGTAAATATGATTCTTTAGAAGCACTCTGAAATTTTTCACATAAGGTAACTGCATAAAAAATGTTGTGTCTTGAAGTAGTCAAATAAAAAAATCTTCCTATCAATTTTAAAACTCTTTTTTATAAAATTACCTTCCTTATCCACATTTATTCAACTTGGTTCCCAATGATCTTAGTATGGAAACCATTTTTTTTGAATTTTCTAGGATAAAATTATTAATAAGTTCCTTAGAATGATTTTATTTAGAATGATAAATTTGTTTCTTTTTTTTTAATATTTGTAACCCAAAAAAAGTAATTTATTTCCCATATCATGGAAATATCAAACAACTTGTTCATATCATCAAAAAATCTTTCATAGTTTCTTTCATCATTCCCAATAAAGATAATGTCACCAACATAAAAATTTACGATAAGGGAAAACTCAGGACATTCATTTTCTTGAAACTCATCTTCCTCAATCAAGTATCCAATTTGGAATACAATTCCCTTAGACCTAGTTTTAGCCCATACATGGCTTTATTTAGCATACAAACATAACGTTATTATTTCCTAAAAAATGCACATGTTTTTTTTGATGTAATCTTCCTCACCAAGATCTCCATTCAAAAATAATAATTTGAAATCAACCTAAAAAAATTTAACTTTATTATAAAATAATAGAAAGAGAGATTATGATTATTTCTAACATTTCCATCAAAGAAAATGTTTAATCAAATTCAATACCTTCAATTTATGAGTAACATTATCACACTATTCTTTATTTGTTCCTTATGAATTTATCATCTTCATCCATCTTGTTCCAAAAAACCCATTTGTACCAATAACATTTCTATTATCATGATTAGGTATGATTTTCCATGTATCATTCTTTTCAATCTGATCAAGATATTAATTCATAGCCTGAACCCATTTCGGATGCTCACTAGCTTCATTCATATTTTTTGGATCAACTTTTGAATACAAAGAAGTATGTGACATTATTATTCTTGTTTGAACCCTTTGATTTTGATAACCAATAATGTTTTGAGCTTCCAATTTCTTCCTTATCCTGATATTAGATTCTAGAGATTAATCCTCATAATTAGAAATAGATGTGTTTGATTCTTCTTCTTGAGTGGGATTACTATTATCTTTATCCTTATCGGCATCCTTATCAGATATTTTTTCACCATGTTAATCTTCCTTATCTACCTCAGTCTATTTATCTTCCTAGTCTTTTTCAAAAAAAAATCACATCAATAGAGTCAAATAATCTTCCTAACTCTTTGTTGAAACATCTATAACATCTTCCATCCAGAGCATTACCAAGAAAAAATACATCTTCACTTCTCTGCTCAAAATTTCTAAGGATTCCACCTTTGTTCTTTATTATTATTGGATTCCCAAAAACAATTAATTGTTTCAAACATTTATTTTTTTCATAACACATATTATATGGAGTCATATCTGGACTTGGTCTATAGAAACATAGGTTCTGAATATACACAGCATTTTGTATGGCTTTCCTCCAAAAGTAATGAGATAGTCCATGTTCAAGTAACATAGTTCTTCACATTTCGACTAGACTTATATTATTCCGTTAAACAACACCATTTTTAAGAAGTTTATGGCGTAATGAACTCAAAACGAATTCCATTATTCTCAAGATAACATTCAAATTCTTCATTTTTGTATTCACCACCATTGAAAATTCTCAACTCCTTCACATAATACTCATATTCCTTATTTGTTTTCCTCCTACAACTTTTAAACATTTTCAGAGCATCTGAATTATGTTTCATATACATAACATAAGTAATGTGAGTGAAGTTATCAATTAAAGTAATAAAGTGCATATATACATGAGTTGATTGTTCTCATTGGATCACATATATCGTAATGAATAAGTTCTAGGGTTATTTTTGAACAAATTTCAAATTTCTTATGCATAGAGTTTGTTATCTTTCCATTCTAAAAAATCTTGCAACACCAATCTATTCCTCTAGACATATCAGTAATATCCAAGTCACTATCTCTCATTGATAACTTGCTTATGTTTCTATAATTAATGTGTCCTAGAATTTTATTCCAAAACTAATTTTATTCTACCTAAAAAAGTAACATTAGTTTTGAGTCACACCAACTTTAAGTAAGTTTCCTTTTGTGTGTTGGCCTCTTGTAAATATATTTCCATCTTCCTCACTTTTCACAACAAACCCATATTTTCTAAAAATAACTTTGTTACCTTCGTCGCAAATTTGTGAAACACTTAGAAAGTTGTGTTTCAGCCCATCAACAAACAAATCCTTTTTGGATTTCAAATTTTCATCCCCAATGATGAATGATCAAATAAATTTGATTATAATTTACAAATATCACTATTACTTCTTTGAAATCATTCTCATTCTTAAATTTTTTTATGTCTCCTTCCATATGAGAATAACACCCCTATCTAGAATCCATATTTATTCTCTTTTTGTTACTTTGAGAGCCATTTCAATAATAGGAGATTTTTATTTCCCTTTATATTTCTTAACTTTCAACTTTTTAGAATTGCTAACAAACTTTTATTGTGCTAGAAAAAAAACAAGAAATCATTTTTTCAAGGTGTCTAGGTTGTTCACATCTTCAAAAAATATTTCCCAAGGGTTGGAACCTATTTTCAGGTTTCACAAAAACCTTATCAGGTTTCTTCAAAACATAATCCCTAGACTTATTCTATTGAGATGATTGACTCCTACTCAAACTTTTCCTTCTATAATTTTTTGAATAATTATAATGTTGTTTATTAAACCAACACATATTTTATGTATACTATAATCCTCCAAAATACCGATAGTACCCATAGAAAGAATATTTTCCTCCGAAACTTCTATACTAACCGAATTTTTGAGCATGTTTCTCAATAACATTCTTCTCAAAATAATGTTGACCCAAAACCATTATACTATCAATCAAAATATTATTTTTTTAGCTCAGTTTTCTTTTTAGCCTTATCAGACCCAGATGTAATAGAATTTTTTTTGGATTTAGGATTTTTAGTAACTCTTTACTACCCAACTTAGTTATTCTAGGACACCTACATAACTTTCCCAACATTCTTATTCTTAGAAATAACTTCAACTTTATTTTCAACCTTTGAAGGTAACATTTTATCCTTCTTAGGCCATATCTTTAACCAACTTATGAAATATTATTATTGAAACTTTTAACCCTCTATTCATCATTAGAAAAAAAATTCATACATGTTCTGAATATTATTCTTTTTCCCAAAACTTGAATTTAAAATGTTAATTATGATTCTTTTCATTCTCAATAGATTTATTCAAATAATCAACCTCTTTTTAGTAACTTAAATTTCTCATCAGGAAAATATTATTGGTTTTTCAGAAGAGTCTTCAATTTTGAGCTTTCAGATTTATTTTTCAAGCCTCCCAATATTTTTTAGCCATAAATTAAATTATTCTTTTAGATAAAATTATAACCGAGTTTATTCTTCTTCAAAATATATTCTTCTGAACTCTTCATTATTCACTATCGCAATAAAATTATTCTCACCAATATGATCAGTATATATTTTCTAATTCAACTTTACTATCTTCTTATTTATCATCTTTAGATAAGAAAATTCTCCTTTTTTTATTTGGAGACATTTTAATATTTCCATATAAAAAAATATTTAGCCTTTTCACCATGTTCTTTCCATGAAATTATTTTCATTGTTTCTTATAAATCACTATCCTCTTCTTTCTTTCTTTGAGGACCATTAGCTGAAAAGTTCACAATGAATCCAACTTTAAAATAATTAAATGAAAGTTTCCCTTTATATTTTCCAATACCGCTTCTCAAATTTTTATAAAACAAGTATTTAAATTCATCAAAGTTCTTACATACCTCATTTTTCAGAGTCAAAGTCAAAAACATCATCTTCCTTATAAAATTTATTAACCTTTTCTTTCTTGGAGGCTTTGAAATTAATTTCTCAATGATCCTTTGTTCCCTTAATATTTACTCATTCTCATTTCATATGCAATGATATTACTATGAAGATTATCTAGAGATAGAGTTTCTAGGTCTCTCTCTTCTAATGAGTAATCTTTCACATCAAAATTGTTGGGAATAATTATTAAGTTTTTTTCAAAATTGTAGAATCTTAAAACTTTTCACCAAGACATATGATATTACTTGAAATTTAATTTACCTTGGTAATGAAGTCACCAATATATTTTTATTCATCCATCTCTAAATCTTCATACTTCATCCTCCAAACTTGTAATTTTTTCTTTCTTAACTTTTTTATTTCCTACATAGATATTTTTTAGCTTATCTGAGATACATTTGGTAGTGGAAATACTATTTACTCTTAAAAACTCACTTTTAGATAGTGATGATATGAAAGCATTCTCAACCCTTCCATCATTCTAAATATTTTTCTTGTCAATAGATGTAATAGGAACTTTATCATCAATAGGATGAAATCCATATGTTACAGCTTCAAGAAACTCATATCCAAGAGAAATAAGATAACAAAACAATATATATTTATAGATATGATAATTATTTACATAGAAAAATGGAATAACTTTACTTCCAACATAATTAAGATTCTCCCTCAACTTCTTTTAAAAAGTTCAGCAAAGAACAAATGAATGGAAACAATGGCTCTGATACCACTTTTAATTTCCCAGTCAAGATTATTGTATCACTGAGATGGGAAGGGGTGAATCAGTGATATCTTTTTCATTTAAGTTTCTTTCTTCTTGACACAATATTATCCTATTGTTAAGTATTTATTTATCTTATAAAAATAAAACAAACACACACCCATTAGAATATAAGAATTTATAAGGTTCACTATTCAGGAAGTGTAGCTTCATCCTTGGTATAGTTTGAAAAAAATTCAATACCAAAAAATCCACTAGAAAATAATACATTTTTGTGAAACAAAAATATTAGAATATTACCTTACACTCATGTATCACTATGTTTAATAAAATAGTTAGTGTGATTCAAGTAGCATAAAGATGTAATAAAATGTTTTTTTTTGTAAAAAACATGTTATAGTGTTGATTCATAAAAATTCTCAAATATATTCTAAAAAAATCACTTTCTTACCTAGAAGTAGGAAAAAAATTCTTTTGGAATTAATAATGATACTCAGTTAAATTTCCCATTTTTATTTCTAATTCCAAATTCTCAATTCGGAACTATAATATACGAATAATTTTGACATAATTATGATCTTCCTCTTCCTTAGTTCAGAAACCTTAGTATGATTTACCCAGTCTGATGATCCAACTCAAAATTATAATCACCTGAGTATGATCATGTCTCTTCTCCTTTATTCTTCTTTCTAGAAAACCTTCTCAGGTATGCTCAATCCTAAAACTTCTTCTCCCAATAAATTCATAGCTTCTCTCTCTTCTTATCAAAAGTACATCTGTATTAGAAAGTATAAAGTACTTTCTACATTTACAGGAAACCCAAAATGGTTTGGGTGGGATTATTAAAGTTTCTACCACTCATACAAATTTCCCAAAATCTTTATTCCCCTTGAATTTAGAATTCATTTAAGAATTATTCAAAGCTTCTCAACTCTTCTTGAAACTTATCTAATCTTCTTAAAAAGTCATGTAACTTAAAAATTATTAGCATTATTCAGTATAATTATATTTCTTCATCCCAATTTCTTCATTCTGATGATCTGTTCCACTTTTATATACGATGAAATAGATATCTTCTCAATATGATTTTCAGACACTATTTCAAACAGATTAGAACTGAAGATATTCCATTATGTTTCTCTACACCAACTAAAAGATTAATCTTTCCCTTCTGATTAACCAAATAAAAAAGACAAAAGATTCTTAAATATGTTTATATATTCCAAATGTGAAAAATATAACACATATTTATTCTCATTATGATTTTATGTACCAACTAATGAATACAAAAAAACATATTTTTCGAACTTTGATCTCCCCTTGAAAATACATTTGAATGTTCTTCAAAATCTTTAATTAGGATTATTATTATTCTTTTCTTCAGAATGATGATACTATGTTTGATAATGTTATCTATTTCACTACTAGTAAGATAGATCTTTACCCCACACATTAGATCCCTTCATTATCTTGAACCACTTGATACAAAAAACAGAGAAAAAACAATTCATCCTGATGAATGTTTGACTACATTGTTTATTAGTCTATAACATTATTTTTGTATCAAACTCAGAAAACTTTACTTATTTTCCTTTTTACTAGTCCCAATAACACCGAGAAAAAATAATTATTCCTATGATGATTATGATGACATACTGAATCTGATGGATCGGTATCAACAAATACAAATTCATAAAATTCTTTATTTTCTGAATACTATACCATTAAACTTATTTATAGGAGAATTAAAATATTTTGGATTTTGTTCTAACTGAAAAAACAATATCGTTATCTTCTATCATTCTGATCATCCTTCCCATCCTTCAAAAAAATTTGAGTTTGATGATCTCATACCGAAGGACTGAGATTGGAAAGCTTTGGATTCAGAAACTACCATCTTAGACAAAATTCATCTTGTATAATGAATTCCTTCATAACATTGAACACATTGATGATCATCATGACATCATTTGAGTTATAATGGAAATATTATAACTTTTCATTTTTCCAACAACATATTTCTTTCTAACCACCTGAATATGATTGGCATCACTCCCCCTTTATTTGATCATGCTGGCACAACAATTTTTTAGACAAAATATTAATTTTTTGAATTAAAAAAATCAAATAAACTTTATATATTCACCAGATCTATAAATAATCAATTACATCAACTCATTAGGATCTTTCTTTCATTCTAGACCCAAGTTGAGACCGATGAACCTTTTCTTTGAGAAAACATCTTCCCAATCTGATGAGATTTATTAATATTTTTGAGTTTGATTTTCTGAATATAATGGTTAGTCTAACTATCAGATTTTACAAGGTGAGTTTATTATAGTCGTTTACAATAAAAGACAACAAAATTTCAAAAAAATATCTTTTAACTTCCCAAAAAGTTCTCCAGCTAACTTAGTCCCAATAAACATGAGTTTAAAGGTATTGATAACATTTAGTGTTATTATTATCATTAATGACATCATAATAATAGTCAAATTAGATTATTAGTCTTTCAAAGAATATTATGTTTTATTGAAAACCATAGAAATAAGGTTATTAAATGATTAAATTTCACATATTTATATCATATTTGTTTTGGAAATTATATTATTATGGTTTTAGAAAAGGAAAAATTTTATTTTGGGTGACAACCCATAAATATTGGAAAGTTTGTGGGACTTGAACCCATGACCGAAGGATGATAAGGGTTTAATAAAGAACACTTACCTACCTAATTAACTGGTTAATATAATGGCCCATACTTTACATATAGATTTTACTTCAACATTGAAGAATATTTATTACATAACATAATAAAAACCATGCCAGGACCATATAGGTTTAGTTTCTTTAGAAACTAGGAAACATAAACAACTGGTCCATAAAACATCTACATTGTCTCCCATTTATTTCTTCATAACTAGACTCTTTATTGACATCTCTTATTTCTTCATAACTAGACTCTTTATTGACATGTCTTACTTAATACCCTTATTCATGACCTGGGAAAAAGAAATATATGAAAGGGTGAGCTCAAATGCTCAATAATGGTAAACAAGATAAATATCAATCATATCAAAATCATAATAACATAACATTTGAAAATATTATCCTATATATAAAAGATCATAATATCATGTCAGGGGATAAATCATAAAATTGAAATGTAATCCCAATAGTCAAAACATAAGATATAAAATTTTGTGTCATACACATATAAGCATATTAAATCATTTTATATTAGCCAAGGCTCATTTCCAAGACCATTATAGCAGACAAAGTCCATTACTGTTCTGAGTTCACTCCTCGTTTCAGCCCTGTATTACTGAATGATATTTACTTGTCGTTCCAATCATGTTTATCTCATGAGATATAAATATTTACCTAATGAATTTGAGGGAGATATAAGTCCCACACATATCATAATAAAACCATTCTTACATGTTCCACAAAATCATAAACCATTAATCATATCATAACCCATGAAATAAAATGGGTTTCTTAAATATCATTCCATCATAATTGATATAAAACAAATAGATTTACTAAATAAAATTACTACATAAACACAATCAAATCATAGTAATAACATGGATATAAATATAACCCTATTTAAGGAGTGTCATCTTAGATGGAAAATAATTTTGAGAAAACCCTTGAAATTAATCCTTGAGGAAAATATACTTTCTTATTCAAAAATGTTTTCCTTCCTCAAAATGACACAAAATTTTAGAAGAAATAATTTTATGGGAAAAAAACTTGTAATATTGTAGGGTAAGATTAAATTAAATAAGGCATTATAAAAACGTAAAAATCCATTCATGCCGTATAGTTAAAAAAAATTCTTCTCATACTTTTTCCCGAAAAGTTAAAAGTACCTCGTATCGAAAATGACAAAATATTGCATTCGTACTGTTTAGTAAAAATTCACCAATGGGTAAAATTGACTTTAAAAAATTATATAAGGATATAAATAATATTTTAAAATATATATTTAGGAAACATGGACGTGGATGATAAATATACCCCAGTAAATACTTATGAACAAACAATCTCGGATAAAAATGAAATTTGCAAAGTTATCCCTTACATTAGGTCTGATATGATTTGTATATATCTGAAACACCTATATAATGATTTAAATAATGTTACTGATTTATTCTAGAATAACAATCATTTTTATTATAATATTTATGATCATATTTCCATATCTTTGTTAGTAAGATTTAATTGTCACTCATTATTCAAGTATCAACTACTTTATGTTCTTATGCATGTTTTGTCAGATAAGTTCTTATTAATATTTTTTGGTTATAGTTATATCATTTATATCATGGTATTAGTATAATATATATCATATTTATTCATTAAATTTATTTATATAATCATTATTTAATGAATATTATGTAGGACGAATCACATCACACCGTGGAGATGGTAAGTCGTACGTACGCACAAGCGATGATATCGTTCCCAAAATTGTTGAATGGTATTGAATTGGATGGTTTATAATATATTATAATAAATATAATTTTATATTAATCATATATATATTTACTAATTCCATCATTATGCCCATCCATGTAAGGTGGTGGTGAAAAGAAGATTACACCACGACGTGGAGACGATAAGCAGTACGTACACACGCGTGTTGATTTCATTTTTTATAGGATGGGTAGAATGTGTAATATGGTTATTTCATAATAATAATAAAATATTAGTATATACGTACTACTGGAGTTATTATTTTATAATGAAACAACTCATGAGGTGGAAGTAGAAGAAGAAGGAAGTTTGAAAGAATCAGTAAATGATATTATATCTTCTTCGACATGCCTCCTCTAAATCTCCTCTTAGAGCACTAGAGTTGGTCTTTTAAGAATACAAGGACCTCTATAATGTTTCTAGAGATGTTTATAAGATAAATTGGTAGGGTATGGTTAAGATTTAAGGCTCAAAATTATGTGAAGAGTTGAGGGAGGAAGTGCCCTTTTATAATTTAGGTGAGGGACACTTTTGGAAACTTAAAAAATATTAATTTATAATAAAATAAAAACTCACTTAAAAACCTAAAAAAAGTATCAATTTAGAATATTATATAATATAGGGTTGTAATCTCATCAACCAATAAATTTTAGACAAGTTTTTATGTCAATTTAATCATTATCATTTTAATTAACACTTAGTTATTCTATTTAGTTTTTAACTGGGGTAACAAATATTTCAATATTAAATGGGTAAAATATTTACTTATTTGAAGTCAATTAGACCATAAATGAATAATTTAGAACACATTAGACCATACAATAATTATTATATTTTTTTAAAAATGTTTTATGATTTTTAAATAATTTAAGAAAACCTTATTTTGACAAAATATCAATAGTGTCAATTTTTACACTATTTATTTCATGGATTTTAAAAAATTTCAAAATAAGAAGTAAAAATAGATAAAAATATTTTATTATATCTCTATGGGGTCAAGGTAATCTATAAAATTAATTTTACAAAATAATTATCCCAAATTATATTTATTAAAATATGTTTAATAACATTTATTTGATCTCTTCATCAATAAAATAATTACAACCTTAATTTTGTGTAATTATTTAATATACTTATTTGTTAAATAAAAATTAAAAAAATAATAATTTGATGAATATAAATAAATTAAATTTCATAACAATACTTTTATATGAATTTATATTCTGAAAAACCTAACATTAAAAATGCTATACTCTTTTAAAACATGAAAGGGACAAATTTATCTTCACTTTAAATAAAATAATATAAGTGTCATAATCTATTATATAAGCCTCCAAATGGTCAATAAGTCGACCCATAGATGATTATGGTTTATATATACTCAACCAATATCGTTTTTTCATGTTTTTGGGCCTTATTATTATTATTAATATTTTAATAAAAATTGTTTTATTGATTTCCCATCAATTATTTTTTTCATCATCCAAGTATAAGTCTTTAAGGTAATTATTTATTTCATAAAAATTAAAAATAAAATTTCATGATTAATAAAAAACTATTAGCTTTCAAATGAGTGTTTATAATCGAATTTATCTTTTGTATAACCTTATATAGAAAAAATTAATTATTAAAGTTTGAGTGAGACATATTTCACTCTTCTTTAAATAAATTAAATTAAATGCCCTAATCTCATCCAAGTTGGTTCCAATGGATACCATTTAGACCCAAGTATGTTTCAGGGAAAATTATAATCATCCAATTATATTAATACAATTGTTATGGTAATTTTATAATATTATTTTTACCCTTAATTACCTGATTGACCATTTTACGGTGTTCATAAAATTTATCGATGTTACTATTCATAATGCCCAAAAATAAAATAAGTCTATTTACATAATTTAAACATAAGAATTAAAAATATGTAATTAATTTTTCAAAATTCAAGACACATAATTCATATTAATTAATTAAAAATTAATCCTATTTTTGAAATAAGAAAACGAGTTTTAAAAGATAAAATATTGCAAAAGATTGAAATGTTTTTACATCTGAATTTAAAGTAAAATTAATTTAAATGATCTAAATTATATTAAATGATAAAAATATACTATATATATAATTTTAAACCACTCAATAATATAATTTAACCATATAAAGGTTTCCAATGAAAATGTTTATTTTCAAATAAAATTTAGCGTATTTTTAGTATTAATCAAAAAATGAAAGTTATCAGAAAAATATCAGAAATTAATCCAAAGTAAATATTTATATCCTACTTCAAAATAAAATATTTATATTGTCATATAAAAATTATTAATATTTCAAAATCTTAATTTAAAAGGGGTTCTCTATTCAAAGGTGTAAAATCAGCCTTTTAAACAAAAATGGGTTTTATACATCAAATAGGGTTTTATTTATACCCTATGACTATAATATATATTGGATGAATATAAAAAATATTTTATTAATTATATAACACACACACATATATATATATCATTAATTTCATTACCAAAAGTAATTCACTCAAAAATACAAAGATCTAATTGATTTATATTTTTCATAAAAAATTAATAGCCAATGAATTCGCAATGCATTTCCATAACTTAGTTATAATTATTCCTGCTAACCTAAAAGCTAAGATATAATGGTAATTTTATAATAATATAATATTTTGGTTCATTTAAACTTACAATTACCTTCAAAGCAAGCCACTAAAGAATAAAAATTATTTAAAGAAAATATTTCATAAACACATATGGGTGTTACATTCTACCCCCCTTAAACTGAATTTCACCCCTGAAATTTATCACTTGGAAACAAATAGAAGAGGATACATATCCCTCATTATATCCTCAAGTTCCCATGTAGCTTCTTCAAATTAGTGGTTCCTCTATAAAACTTTAACTAATAAAGTGGTCTTGTTTCATAGAACTTTTTCGCTACGATCCAAAATCTCTCTCAGTGTTCTTCATAAGAAAAATATTGCTCCAGGGGTAAAAACTCTAAGATTAGTACATGTGAAGGATCATGTATGTACTTTATCAGGAGAGATAAATGGAACACATCATAGGTTTGAGAGAGATTCTATGGAAGCTCCAATCATTAAGCTACCTTCTCAACACGATCTAGAATTTCCAAAGGACTGATATACCTAGGGCTCAACATGCCCTTCTTTCCAAATATCATTACTCTTTTCCAAGGAGATATTATTATGAACACCTTATCACCCTTTTCAAACTCTAGGTCTTTTATCTTATGTGTTGTTGAGTAGATCTAACCTTTTTTTCATTTCATCAACAATATCAGGTGCTAATATATTTCTTTCGCCAACTTCATCCCAATAAGTTAAATTTATGCACTTCTTTCCATAGAGGGATTCATAATGAGCCATGTGAATACTGGAGTGAAAGCTATTATTGTAAGAAAATTCCACCAAAGTTAAGTGTTTATCCCAACAACCTTTGAAATCCCAAGATAAATCTCTCAATATGTCTTCCAGAGTTTGAATTGTCCTCTCAGACTAAATGTTTATATGAGGATGATAAGAAGTGCTGAAACTTAACTCTGTATCTATATCATGCTAAATAATTATCTAGAACTTCAAGGTAAACCTCTGATCCTGATTAGATATAATGGAAAGTGGTACTCCATGCAATCTTACCACTTACTTATATATATCATGGAAATTTGATCAAGAGATAAATCCTCTTTAATAGTAATGAATCATGCCGACTTCGTATGACAATAAACTATAAACCATATAGAATTATGGTATTTAGATGTTTTGGGAAGTCTGAAAATAAAGTCCATAGTGATATTTTCCCATTTATATTTTGGTATGGGTAATGGTTGTAACATCCCCTTAGACTTCTATCTCTCATCCTTAACTTGCTGACAAACCAAGCACTGAGAAACATATTTGGTGACATCTATTTTCATGCCACCCCACTAGAAATACTCTTTCAGGTTAATGTATATCTTTGTGCTTCCAGGGTGAATAGAGAATGAAGAACCATGAGCCTTATCTAGTATCTCCTTCTTTAATTCTGGTATGGGAGGAATAAAAACCCTATTCCTGAACCTTATTATTCCATCACAATTAAGGTTGAATTCATGAAAATTTCTCACCTTCTTTTGGATCTCTATATATTTCCTCTAATCCTCATTAATTTTCACTTTTATAGATAGTTGAACATTCATTTTATAAATATAATATTCCCCCTTCCTTTAAAATTTAAAGATCCATCCTTTGAAAATACATAAATATTGGATCTTTTTCTAAGGGATGGTGTCCTCAGAACCAACTGTTTTGTACTTTGATTACATGAATGTTTACTTATTATATATTGTTCATTATTTTGCATGACTATAATATAATAGTGTCCTAGAATATTTGTTGCATTAATAAGGTCATAGCAGATCCCCGCTATGATGAGAACCTTGAAATGCTATAACAATATTCTTAAATAAAGTTCTGCAGTTGGATGACATACTATGATAGGACACATAGTATACAGACCGTCAAGTGCGAGTACTCGTAAGAAGACGAGAATCTCTCTCATGGAGTTCACACTTGGTAATCTCTAAGAAGGGAGATTATGATAACAGACCCACCAGTAGTAATTCCGCATGTCTTGGTGTCATTGGATATTGCTATATGAGAGCGTGTGTAATGGTCCTTAGACTGGAAGATTATCATTAACTCGTGTCATGACTCGCGCACTTATATTTACTGACGAAAACCGTCATGCAGACAGTTGGAGGAAATTAGGGTACGTTGGGTGCATCATGAGTGACATGTTGTTAATGGATAAGTCGATGAAGGATTTGTCCCTTCTATTTATGGAAGTTTATATCTCGACCCTTTGATTGAAATAGAACTGTCGCATTAAATTCCATGGCCATGGTGTAAACGACGAGTTTATTTCAGGTAGTCAAAGAACAACGGATCAAGCATATAGGTTTATGAAACAGCCATGAAATCTGCTTGATGAGATATCGAGACAAAGGGATTAAATTACATAGTAAGTGTTCGTATGAGGTGATACGTCAATGCAGCGTCAACTTCTTTCTCTTGGGTGCCTTGACCCGTTGCTAGACAGTAATCTTGGACTTTAGGCAAGCCTGCCTAATGCCAATGAGAAAGAGGCCTAGAGGGTCACACACTAAGTGTATCCAAGTATCTCAAGTTGAATAAATATTATTCCTGTGCGTGGTTTAATAATTATTCAAGGAAGCATAAGTTGTTTTAAAAGATGGAGGAAAAATAAAATAAAACAAGTACACGCCGTGTATTATTAAATGTACACGCCATGTAGTTTTATTTTGGAAAGGAAATGAATAAATGAAAACAAGATATATATGCCGTGTACATTTAATGTACACGCCATGTAGTTTTCAATGAAAAACAAGTACACATCGTGTATTTATTATTACACGCCGTGTAGTTTTTCCAGTCGGGATTTTGAGGATATAATATCATTTTATTAAATGATATTTATTATAATCAGCGTGAGTGCATGTCAAGGAATTAATTAATAGACATGGGGGTTTTCAATAGGAGTTAATGAAATAAATGAAACGCGTAACGCTTTTATTTATTGTCATAACTCAACAACCTCAAACTTGATTATAAATATCCTCACAACCCCAACTCTTTTCCTACATAAGAGAATCATTGTGCACAACATCTCTGGAGAATTCTTTCAAGGCTGAAAGAACCTCTTCCTCCAAGAACGTTCTCAAGATCGAGAGAGATCCTCTTCCATCGTTTCAAAATGATCTAAGGAGGAAAACGCAAGCAAATGCTTCTCCATGCTAGCACCCGAAAAATCCTTTGGCGACGTCCAGAGATACGAGGTACACGTGTGGATCACCGCTAGAGGGAGTCTACACTTGGATTCTGCGACGCAACGACGTATCACATCGACAACGTGATCAAGAACATCAATGAAGAAAGAAAACCCAAAAGGTATTTCTTTATAATTAATTAAATTAATTATAATCAACCTGTAACGATCCTTGTTTGTGGTTCTGGGACAAACCATTTTCTTTGTCTTTTTATGTGATTCAATTTGTGGAGACTGGAATTTATCGTCGTATTGATCCCGGATTGATCATTGATAATGAAAAAAATCCAAGTGGGCACATCCACCCACACGCTTCCGCTGCGCCCGGAACCTTCAAATGGTATCAGAGGGAGGTTACAACGTTGATTATAGTTATTTAATTTTCGTTGATAATTTACACATTTATATTTGATTCAATTCGAAATATATCATTCTATTAATCTGAATAAACGAGATCTATTATTCCTCCTTCGTTTCTCGATTCATATCACAGAAACGACCTTTTAATTTTAATTTTTATTAAAATAAAAATGAGGAATTCATCCGGAGGAGTCGCTCTTTCTATCTGTACAACACGGGATTACATGACATGTAATTAAAACTACACGCCGTGTACTTAGGTTCAATGAACCGGCACTGGTCTGCCAAACCACACCGTGTGAATTGATTATGCCTAAGTATTAATCACACCATGTTGACCAGAATTGAACGACGCGTGAGAACCGGAATACACGGCGTGTATGTTGGAACAACACGCCGTGTAGTCCGATCCGGTCCAGGTGAAACCTTGTACAAGGAGAAGCCGTGTTCCGCGTACAAAGGATTGCCAAGCCGGTTACTGCGTAACAAAGAAGTACACGCCGTGTATGATTCATCAACATGCCGTGTACTCCAAAATTTCCAAAGTAGAGAAAACACGCCAAAGCCCCGGCGTGTACTTTGGAAACAAGGTGAAAATAAATACACGCTGTGTAAATATAAACTACACGCCGTGTACTTTCCAGAAATGGAATTTCACCAGGTTTCCTCCAATGTACAAAGAACCGTACAAGGAATGTGGATGAGAAGAATCTCAAGGAAATTCAGAAAGGAATTTAAGATAAAGAATTGATTAATTATAAGATCATAATTAATTGAATTCGAGCGTGACTTATCTTAAATGAAAGAGCGATTAAAAGAATTTGAATTCTAAATATGCGTAAATGTCATTGCATTCTGTGGATGATCATGAGCTAGACCAAAGAACCTTTGAATGTGTATGGTTTCATTTAAATTTATTTAATTTAAATTTGTTGTCCTGTGAGCCTTATTCCAATAAAATGTAGGGACTGCGTGCCCATGGTTTCTTTAATGTAAACCCATGTAATGGAGGATCTCCCAAGCCAGAGGAGACGGTTCAAATCCTAAAGCCGAGGTGAAACCGACGCAAGAAGATACAAAGGTGGACAGGTGGGAGCTGAAAAACACGAACCAACAGGTTCAAGGTGTTTTCCCTAGGTCAGGGTTAGCTTATCAAAACCACTAGATAAGCTAACCAATAGAATCTCATGATCATGCCATCTTATTTTATTTCAGTCTGATTGCATGGTTTATTTATTATGTATGTGTTGTCGTGATCACATAATTAATAAAATGAACAAGCATGCAAAGATGGAATAAAATAAAAACTGGACTATGCGTAAACATTATCAGAACATGGTTAATCACTTAAGCAAGCATCACTTAATATTAACAAGCATGTGATAATGAAAAACTACGCATAAAGACTAAAATTCCTCAATACCATATTTAGTCAAAGCATGCCTTCCGTTACCTGATTAAGGGAAAGACTCAATAAAACTATGTGTTTGACCAACCCTTGTTGGGACACTTACTTTTATAAAGGAAGCCCTTATGAAAGGTTTAGGGTTGACTTAACCATATTACATCAAGAGAAGTATCCCTTTTTAGACTTGATGTAATATTGGAGGCAAGAGTTGAGGAAATCCAAGTCAGGATTTCAGGATTGGGGAGTCCACTCAACAGATCAAGGAACTGTAAGCTCACAGTTAGCAAAGACCTGCCTACCTAAATACCTTCAAATAGCTTGAACAACCCTTGTTGGGGTTATGCGAATGTAAATATGGATCCTTTCCACTAGAATGTCAAAGAAACTGGACATTCTGAGTTCAATGGTGAGGGCCATTAAGAATTGATAAAATACTGGGAGAATTAATTAATTAATTCATTATTTCTCATAAATTGTAATCAAGAAATTACTAATAAATATGCTCTTTTAAATTGTAGAATCAATATGAAAAACTCATAAACCACATTTTCTCTGCGATCAATACTGGATAAAGACAATATCCTCATCGAAAGTAACTTTCAGGAATGGTTTAGGCGCCTTCGGGTTATCCTACGCCATGAATGAAAGTTTTACGTGCTGGAGTCCTCACTTCCTGATTCCCCTACCCCAGGGGCGAGTGATGAAGATTTCCTAGTCTATGATCAACATTTGAACGATGAACTCGACGTTCAATGTTTGATGCTATCATCAATGTCTAGTGAGCTCATGAAGTCTCATGAAGTCATGGATGCCTATAGCATGCTCGAGCATCTCTGTGGTCTATACCAGGAGAGAGCAAGATAGGAAAGGTTTGAGATCTCCAAGGCTCTATTTCAGAGCAAGCTTGGAGAGGGTGCCCCAGCCGGGCCTCATGTAGTCAAGCTCATTGGCTACATTGAGCGCTTGGAGGTTCTAGGGTTTAAACTCCCCTAAGAATTGGGTACCGATCTCATTCTTGCATCACTCCCCCAGACCTTCTCAAACTTTGTTGTGAACTTCAATATGAACAACATTGAGAAGTCTCTATCTGATCTTCTCATACTCATTCGCCAAGTGGACACCGACATGAAGCGTGAAAAGCCTTCTGTCCTCATGGTGAATAAAAGGAAAGGGAAGGCGAAGAGCTTTAAGACCAAAGCTTCTTCAAGGCCTTCCAAGAAAAGGAAGATCAAAGGGGAGGAAAAGGAACAGGATGCTGTTTGTTTTGCATGTGGCAAGAAGGGCCACTAGAAGAAAAACTACACCCAGCCAAGGAAGTAAGGGGAAGCTTCAGGTGCGTCTGTTATCGAATGAAATCTATCTTTTTCTACTAATTGGGTATTAGATATTGCTTGTGGTGCTCACATATGTATCCAAATACAGGAACCAAGTAGATTCAGGAAGATTGATCGAGGGGAGGTAGATCTACGAGCATCCAATGGAGCCAGACTTGCTGCTGTAGCTGTTAGGGACTACCACCTCACATTGCCTACGAGGATGGTCTTGGTTTTGAAAGGATGTTATTATGCACCCTTTTTAACCAAAAACATTATTTCAGTATCTAGATTAGATACTGATGGATTCATCTTCATGTTTGGAAGTGGATGTTTCTATTTTTATAAAGATAGCATTTGTTTTGGTAGGGAACATTTATATAACGGCCTTTATGAGTTAGACTACACAAACCAAGTAATGGAAATCGATAAAAAAGTTAATTCACATGACTCATACCACACCCAACTTTGGCATCACCGACTAGGTCATTTCAATGAGAAACGTTTGAAAAAATTACATCAATATGGGTATTTATATTCTTTTGAACTAAAACCACTTGGTGTATGTCATGCGTGTCTACAAGGAAAAATGACCAAAGCCCCATTTAGTGGGAAAGGTGAAAGAGCTAAAGAGATTCTAGAATTAGTTCACACAGATGTGTGTAGACTATTTCCAGTTGAAGCAAGGTGTGGGTTCTCGTACTTCATAACCTTTACTGATGATTTTAGTAGATATGGATATATCTATTTAATGAGGTATAAGTCAGATTATTTTGATCGGTTAAAAGAATACAAGAATGAAGTTGAGAACCAGCTTTGTAAGAAGATTAAGAAACTTCGCTCAGACAGAGGAGGAGAATATCTTAATCAGGACTTCATTGATTTCTTACGAGAGTTTGGTATTCTATCTCAACTCACTCCTCCTTACACACCGCAGTGGAATGATGTAAGTGAAAGGAGGAACTACACCCTGTTGGACATGGTGAGATCAATGATGAGTCATGCGAGTATTCCATTATCCTTTTGGGGATATACATTACAAATAGCAGCGCACATACTAAACCAAGTACCAACTAAATTGATAAATGGTATTCCATACGAGTTATGGAGTGGAAGAAAATCCATGTTATCGAATTTACATGTGTGGGGTAGCGAAGAATTTGTTAAGGCCTCTTCAGGTAACAAACTCGCGCCCCGAGGCACAAAGTGTATCTTTATAGGATATCCCAAGGAAACAAGGGGATATTACCTATACAACCCCTCAGACAAAAAGGTTACAGTGGCAATACATGCCAAATTCCTTGAAAGGGAGCACATCTCAAAAAGAGATAGTGGGACCAAGATAGACTTTGATGAAGTTGAGGCTCAAGATACACATGAGTTGGTACAAGAACAGATTCCACAAAGCCCCGTGGAAGAAAAATCTGTTCCAGAGACACAAGAACTACGTAGGAGCATGAGAGAGGTGAGAGAACCAGAATGATATGGTTTTCTTATCACTGAGGATAGTGACTCATTATTGGTTGACAATGATGATCCTCTTACCTAAAAGGAAGCAGTTGAAGGCACAGACGTTGCCAAGTGGCAAGAAGCCATGAATTCTGAAATGGATTCCATGTACCAAAACCAAGTCTAGATTTTGGTAGATCCTCCAGTTGATGTAAAGCCTATTGGTAATAAATGGGTATTAAAGAAGAAACTAGACATGGAGGGGAAAGTCAGCACCTACAAGGCAAGACTGGTTGCAAAAGGTTTTAGACAACATCAAGTAATTGACTATGATGAAACCTTTTCACCGGTTGCGATGCTGAAATCCATCAGAATCATATTGGCCATTGCTACTTACCATGACTATGAAATTTGGAAAATGGATTTCAAAACAACTTTCCTTAACGGGAACCTCCAGGAAGATGTCTACATGACACAACCTGAAGGGTTTGTGACTCCAAAGGATGCCAATAAGGTATGAAAGTTGCAGAAATCCATTTATGGATTAAAGCAAGCATCAAGATCATGGAAAATTCATTTTGATGAAGCTGTAACGAAATTTGGATTTGTTAAGAACAAACGTGAGCCTTGTGTCTACAAGAGGTTTAGTGGGAGTGCAGTCGTTTTCCTAATAGTATATGCTGATGACATATTACTAATTGGAAACGAAGTACCTGTCTTACAGCCAGTTAAGGCATGGTTGCATAAATGCTTCTCCATAAAAGACTTGGGCGAGGCGGCATATATTCTTGGGATCAAGATCCATCATGATAGATCCAAGAGAATGCTGGGCCTGAGTCAAAGTACATACATTGACAAGATACTGAAGAGATTCAGTATGGAACAGTCCAAGAGGGGATCGTTTCCAGTGTCACATGGAATTCATCTTTCCAAGAAAATGTGTCCTCAGACACATGAGGAAAGAAAGAGAATGGCAAGGATCTCTTACGCATCCGCGATTGGGTCAGTCATGTATGCTATTCTATGTACGAGGCTAGATGTTGCTTACGTATTAAGTGCGGTAGGCAGATATCAAGCTGATCCAGGAGACCGCCATTGAATGGCAGTCAAGACTATCTTTAAGTATCTAAGACGTACTAAGGACATGTTATTGGTTTATGGAGGAGATGAGGGACTAGTCATCAGAGGACATGTAGATGCTAGTTTCCAGACTGATCAAGATGACATGAAGTCGCAGACTGGATACATCTTCAATTTGAATGGATGTGCAGTGAGTTGGAAGAGCTCAAAACAAAGTGTGGTGGCAGATTCTAAAGTGGAGTCCGAGTATATCGCAGCTTCTGAGGCAACTAAAGAAGCAGTATGGATGCGAAGCTTCGTCCAAGAGCTAGATGTTGTACCAAGCAGTAAAGATCCTATCACACTATATTATGATAATACTGCAGCGGTGGCACTTGCAAAAGAGCCAAGGTCACATCAGTGGAAAAAGCACATACTTCAGAAGTATCATCTATTGAGGGATTTTTCTCAGAGAGGTGAAGTTGCAGTGAGCAGTATTTCCACGGAAGACAATGTGGCGGACCCATTGACTAAAGCCTTGACTTATCAGAAACATGATCATCATGTGAGGTCCAGTGGACTAAAAGTCATTGGCAGTTGGCTCTAGTCCAAGTGGGAGTTTGTAAGGGTTGGTGTCCTCAGAACCAACTGTTTTGTACTTTGATTACATGAATGTTCACTTATTATATATTGTTCATTGTTCTTCATGACTATAATATAATAATGTCCTGGAATATTTGTTTCATTAATAAGGTCATAGAAAATCCCCGCTATGATGAGAACCTTGAAATGCTATAACAATATTCTTAAATAAAGTTCTGCGGTTGGATGACATACTACGATAGGACACATAGTATATAGACCGTCATGTGCGAGTACTCATAAGAAGATGAGACTCTCTCTCATGGAGTTCGCACTTGGTAATCTCTAAGATGGGAGATTATGAGAACAGACCCGCCAGTAGTAATTCCGCATGTCTTGGTGTCATCAGATATTTCTATCTACGAGCATGTGTAATGGTCCTTAGACTGGAAGATTATCATTAACTCATGTCATGACTCGCGCACTTAGATTTACTAACGAAAACCGTCATGCAGACAGTTGGTGGAAAGTAGGGTATGTTGGGTGCATCACGAGTGACATGTTGTTAATGGATAAGTAGATTAAGGATTTGTCCCTTATATTTATGGAAGTTGATATCTCATCCCTTTGATTGAAATAGAACTGTCGCATTAAATTCCATGGCCATGGTGTAAACGACGAGTTTATTTCAGGTAGTCAAAGAACGACGGATCAAGCATATATGTTTCTGAAACTGTCATGAAACCTTCTTGATGAGATATCGAGACAAAGGGATTAAATTACATAGTAAGCATTCGTATTAGGTGATACGTCAATGCGGCGTAAACTTCTTTCTCTTGGGTGCCTTGACCCGTTGCTAGACAGTAATCTTGGAATTTAGGCGAGCCCGCCCAATGCCAACGAGAAAGAGGCCTAGAGGGTCACACACTAAGTGTATCCAAGTATCTCAAGTTGAATAAAGATTATTCCCGTATGTGGTTTAATAATTATTCAAGGAAGCCTAAGTTGTTTTAAATGATGGAGGAAAAATAAAATAAAACAAGTACATGCCATGTATTATTAAATGTACACGTCGTGTAGTTTTATTTTTGAAAGGAAATGAATAAATGAAAACAAGATATACATGCCGTGTACATTTAATGTACACGCCGTTTAGTTTTCAATGAAAAACAAGTACACACCGTGTATTTATTATTACACGCTGTGTAGTTTTTCCAGTCAGGATTTTGAGGATATAATATCATTTTATTAAATGATATTTATTATAATCAGCGTGAGCGCATGTCAAGGAATTAAATATTTGACATGGGGGTTTTCAATAAGAGTTAATGAAATAAATGAAATGCGTAACACATTTATTTATTGTCATAACTCTAAAACCTAAAACTCGATTATAAATATCCTCACAACCCCAACTCTTTTCCTACATAAGATAATCGTTGTGCACAACATCTCTGGAGAATTCTTTCAAGGCCGAAAAAACCTCTTCCTCCAAGAATGTTCTCAAGATCGAGAGAGATCCTCTTCCATCAGATCAAAATGATCTAAGGCGGACAATGCAAGCAAAGGCTTCTCCACGCTAGCACCCAGATAATCCTTTAGCGACGTCCAAAGATACGAGGTACACATGTGTGTCACTGCTAGAGGGAGTATACACTTGGCTTCTGCGACGCAATGACAGATCACATTGACAACGTGATCAAGAACATCAATGAAGAAAGAACACCCAAAAGGTATTTCTTTTTTTTAATTAAATTAATTATAATCAACCTGTAACGATCTTTGTTTGTGGTTCCAAGAAAAACCATCTTCTTTGTCTTTTTCTATGATTAGATCCGTGGAGACTGGCGTTTATCGTTATATTGATCCCAGATTGATCATTGATAATTACAAAAAACCAAGTGGGCACATTCACCCACGTGCTTCTGCTGCGCTTGTAACCTTCAATTTTATGATCCTCATCATGGATAAGCTAGCATGGTCTTATCGACTCAAAGCATCTAACACCTTGTTCACTTTCCCAGGGTGGTAATATATTGAGAAGTCATAATATTCATTAAACTCCAACCATCTTCTTTGGTGCATATTCAGATCATTTTCTATGAAAATATACTTTAAAATTTTATGATCAGTATAAATATCACACCTTTCACCATAAATATAACGCCTCTATATCTTTAATGAAAATATTACTATAGCTAACTCCAAATCATGAGTTGGGTAATTTTTCTCATGAATCTTCAAATGTTGTGAGGAATAAGCTATCACCATATAATTTTTCATGTGAACACATCCCATCCCCTTCTCGGATGCATCACTGTAGATCCCAAACCTTTATCCACTATAAGGTAGTGTGAGCATATGTGCACTGGCTAAAATTCATTGTTTATCTTTGAAATTCTCTTCACTTTCCTCCATCCAAACAAAATTAACTCCTTTAAAAGTCAACTTGGTGAGTGGACCAGATAATTTTGAATAATATTTCACAAAAATTCTATAATATCCAGTAAAACCAAGAAAACATCGGATCTCAATTACCATTTTTGGTCTCATCCAACTTTTAACAACTTCTGTTTTTGATAGATCCACAGATATCCCTTCTCTTGAGATTATGTGACCCAAAAATGAAACTTTCTAAATCCAAAATTCACATTTGGTAAATTTCTCATAAATATTCTCCTTTCTCAAGGCCATCAGTACAATTATCAAGTGGTCTTCATATTATTCCTTTATCTCTGAATAGAAAATAATATCATCTATAAATACTACCAAAAATTGATCAAGATAGTCTCTAAAGACTCTATTAATTATATCCATGAAGATATTAGGTGCATTTGTACTACCAAAATGCATCACTATAAGTTTATAGTGTCCATACCTTGTATATAATTCCATCTTTGGTATAGCATCCTTTTTGATTCTTAATTGATGATATCTTGAACGAAGATCATTCTTGGAAAAGTATTGAGCTATGTATAGTTGGTCAAATAAGTCATAAATGCAAGGAAGATGATATTTTTTCTTGATAGTGATCTTGTTAAGTTCTCGATAATCAATGCAAAGTCTCATTTATCTATCTTTCTTCTTAACAAACAGAACAGGTGCTCCACAAGGTGACACACTAGGGTGTATGAATCCATTATCAACATTATCTTGAAGTTGATTCTTTAATTCCTTCAACTCAAATGGGTCCATTCTATAAAGTATATTTGAAATAGGCATAGCACCTAGTATGAGTTCTATTGAAAACATAACTTTATGATTTGGTGCAAGACCTAGAAATTCCTCTAAAAAGACATCATCAAACTCCCGTACAATGGTTTTATTCTTAATAATGAGTTTATCCCCAACCATTGGAGATAAATAACCTTCATTTACATAAATCGAGACCCATAATATGAAATAAATTCCTACTGGAAGGTTATATTCATCCTTGCATTGATATATGATCATAGATTGATCGGGAATATGAAATGTGACTTCCCTTCCTTGGGAATTTATATGAGATCCATATATAGAAATATAATCGATTCCAAGAATCCCACCATATTACACTATAAGAAGTATCATAAGATTTGAAATAATCACTTTCCCACAAACTTCAACTGAAGAAGAATTATAAAATTTTTATGCGACTATTGTGTCATTAAAAGTTGTCACAACTAACTCAACATCTAATTTTTGAGGTAATATGGTTATAACCTTAGAAAATTCTTCAGAAATAAAAGAGTGGGTAGATCTATAATCAAATAAAATGTTTGATACTTTAGAGTGGATGGTAAGTGTACCTTTCACTACATCATTATTATACGCCACATCACCAATAGTGATTACACGTGACATTCCTTTTTCTTTCACCTTAAGAGTTTTTTGACATTGATCATCATCAATAAACCTTGGATTAGGTCATTTATTGTCATAATCCCCCATTTCCATTCACTTGTAGCATTGAAGCATATGAGGTTCATTCTATGTACCATTTTCATTGTTCGCATCATTAGAAATCTTTTTCCCATCACTTTGGCATTCAAATGCCTAATGACCTTATTTTTCACACTTAAAATATTTACTAGGCATTTTAATGTAATTCCCTCTATGTTTCCTTACACACTTTGAGCATAAGGGAAAAATCATATTCTTTTCATTGTAGTCTTTATATTTTACTTTAAATTCCATTTTCTCTTCTTATCAAACCCATATGACTGATGGGTTACTCCAATATCCATATCAACTTTGAGAGCACATCAAACAATTTCCTCATATCTATTAAAGTCCATTATGGATAATAAACTTAAGAGACTTGGTTTTAATCCACTAAATAATCAATCAATTTTAATCTCAGGTTGGATAATAATTACATAAGTCTTCTTAAGTACCAATGGATTCATCATCCTTTTTATTAAGTTCAAAGAACTCATTATTCTTCTTTGTTTGAAGAATATGAGGAAAGTAATTATTGAAAAATAAGTTATTAAACTCATCCCATTCTATGGAATCAATTTCACCTCTTTGCCTCATATTCTTGATAAGATTTCACCATTGATCAGCTTCAACTTCCAAACGATATACTGATAAATGACTTTATCATGTTCAAAAAATTATAGAACTAGAAATATCTTTTCAATGATATTGATCCATTGTTCAGACACTAATGAATCAGAAGACCTGCTGAATGAATGTAGATACTACCTCATGAAGGATTCAATAGAATGTTTCTCCCTTTTTTTAGTTGGAAGTCTGGCATGATTCATATCATTAGAAAGTTGTGTGAGCATGGCTACAATATTTTTCATTCAAGCTCCCATTAAATTTGGTTACTTAGGGGGAAATCATTATATTTCCCATCACATTAAACATTAATGCGATTCATTTGGGTTCCAACCATTGATTATAACCAAGAAGAATAGTGTGAGTAACACTAATCATAATGGGAAACCACATAATTCAAGAATAAAATTTCAATTTAAGACACTTTAGGTTTTATCCTAGGTTATTCATGAACATATCTAAAACACTAGTATATGATTCTAATCTATACTTAGACATATCCTTAGGGTTATTACTAAGGTTCTATCATCCTATTTTCCAAAGGTTAACTTTACCTTTTCTCTGATACCAACTATAACGGTCCATAATTTAAATATATATTTTACTTCAACATTGAAGAATATTTATTACATAATATAACAAAAACCACGATAGGACCTTATAGGTTTAGAGTCTTTAGAAACTGGGAAACATAAACAACTGGTTCATAAAACATCTATATTTTATCCTGCTTATTTCTTCATAATTGGACTTCTTTTTGACATATCTTACTTAATAACCTTCTTCATGACCTATGGAAAAGAAACATATGAAAGGTTGAGCTCAAATTCTCAGTAAGGGTAAACAAGGGAAATATCAATCATATCATAATCATAAGAACATAACATTAAAAATCTTATCATGCATATAAAAGATCATAAAATCATGTCATTTGATAAATCATAAAAGTGAAATGTAATCCCAATGGTCATAAAATAAGACATTAAATTAAATTTAATACACACATAAGTATAAAAAATAATTTCATATTATTCAAGTCTCATTTCCAAGACCATCATAGTGGACAAAGTCCATTACTGAATCGATTTCACTCCTTGTTCCAGCCCTGTATTACTGAACCCGATTTACTTACCATTCCAGTCATGTCTATCTCATGAGATACAAATGTTTAATCAATGAATTGGAGTGAGATATAGGTCATACCCATCTCATAATGAAACCATTCTTATGTGTTCCATAAAAACATAAACCCTTCATCATAACATAACTCATGGAATAAAATGGGTTTCTTAAACATCATTCCATCATAATTAATATAAAACAAATGGATTTACAAAATAACATTACATAATAAACACAATGAAATCATAGTAATAACAGGGATAAAAATATAACTATATTTAAATATTTACATCTTATATGGAAAATAATTTTGAGAAAACATTTGAAATTAATCAGTGAGGAAAATATCCTTTCTTCTTCAAAAACATTTTCCTTCATCAAAATGCCACAAAATTTTAGAAGGAATAATTTTATGTGAAAATAACCTTATAATATTGTAGGTAAAGCTTTAAGGAAATAAGGGATTATGAAATCATAAAAAATCCATTCATTCTATGCAAGTTAAAAAAAATATTCTTCTTGTACTTTTTCCAGAAAAGTCAAAAGTACCTCATACTGAAAACGAAAAAAGATTCCATTCATACCACTTAGTAAAAATGAACCAATGGGTAAAGTTGACTTTCAGAAATTATATAAGTATATAAATAATATTTTTAAATACACATTTAGGAAACATGGATGTGGATGATAAATATATCCAAGTAAATACTTACGAATAAACAATCTCAGATAAAAACTAGATTTGAAAAGTTATCCTTTACCTTTGGTCTGATATGATTTGTATGTATACGAACCTCCTGTATAATTATTTAAATAATGTTAATTATTTATTAAAAAATCATAATAATTTTTATGATAACATTTATGATCGTATTTTTATCAGTTTTTTAATAACATTTCATTGTTACTCATTATTCAGATATTAACTACTTTATGTCCTTATGCTTGTTTTGTCAGATAAGTTCTCATTAATATTTTTAGGTTATAGTTATATCATTTAAATCATGGTATTACTATAATTTATATAATATTTATTAATTAAATTCATTTATATAATCATTATTTAAATAAGATTATGTAGAACGAATCACATTGTACTGTGGAGATGGTAAGTCGTACGTACGCACGAGCAACGATATCATTCCCATAATTGTTGAATGATATTGAAGTGGATGGTTTATAGTATCTCAAAATAAATATAATTTTATATTAATAATATATATATTTATTAATTACATCATTATACCCATCCATGTAATGTGGCTGTGAAAAACGAATTACACCACGACATAGAGACAATAAGTCGTACGTACACACGTGTGGTGATTTCATTTTTCATTGGATGGATAAAAGGTGGACTATGGTTGTTTCATAATCATAATGACCTATCAGTATATAATTACTACTGGATTTATTACTTTATAATGAAACAACTCATTAGGTTGAAGTAGAAGAATAAAGAAGTTTGAAAGAATCAGTAAATGATATTACCTATTCTTCAACGCGACTCCTCTTAATCTCATCTTAGAGCACTAGAGTTGGTCTCTGAAGAGGACCAGGACCTTTATAATGTTTCTAAGGAAGTTTAGAAGAGATATGGGTAGGGTATGGTCGAAAGTTAAGGCTTAAAATGAAGTAAAGAGTTAAGGGAGGAAGTTCCCTTTTATAATTGAGGTGAGGGACACTTTTAAAAACCTCAAAACATTAATTTATAATAAAATAAAACCCCTATTAAAAACATAAAAAATGTACCAATTTATAATATTAGATGATATAGTGTTGTAATATCATCAACAAATACATTTTAGATAAGTTTTTATGTCAATTTTAGCATTACCATTTTAATTAACACTTAGTTATTCTATTTAATTTTTAACTAGGGTAAAAAATATTTGAATATTAAAAGGGTGAAATATTTACTATTTTAATTCAATTAGACATTAAATGAATAATTTATAATATATAATACCATATTATAAATATTATTTTTTTAAAATGTTTTATTATTTTTAAATAATATAAGAAAACCTTATTTTGACAAAATATCAATAGTGTCAATTTTTACACTATTTATTTCATGGATTTTAAAAAATATTGAAATAAGAAATAAACCATTTTAAAATTATTTTATTATATCCCTAAGGGGTAAATCTAATCTATAAAATTCATTTTATGTAATAATTATCACAAATTATATTTATTAAAATATTTTTAATAAGATTTATTTGATCTCTTCATTAATAAAATAATTACTACCTCAATTTTGTGTAATTATTTATTATACTTATTTATTGAATAAAAATTAAAAATAAAATAATATTATGAATATAAATTAATTCTATTTCTGAAGAATACTTGGAGGAGAATTTATCTTCTGAAACACCCAACATTAAAAATACTATACTCTTTTAAAACATGAAAGTGATAGATTTATCTTCATTTTAAATAAAATAATATAAGTGTCATAATATCTTCTACAAGACTCCAAATGGTCAATAAATCGACCCTTGGATGATTATGGTCGAGATATACTCAACCAATAAGGTTTTTTCATGTTTTTGGTCCTTTTGAATGTTATTAATATTTTAATAAAAATTGTTTTATTGATTTTTTATCAATTCATTGTTTCATCATCCAAGTCTTTAATGTAATCATTTATTTCATAAAAATTACAAATAAATTTTCATGATAAAGAAAAAAAAATTATCTTTAAAATGAGTAATTACAATCGAATTTATCTTCTATATAACCTTATATTAAAAATAATTTAATTATTAATGTTTGAGTTAGACATATTTCACTTTAAATAAATTAAATTAAATGTCCTAATCTCATCCACGTGGGTTTCAGTGGATACCATTTCGACCCATGTATGTTTTATGGAAAATTATAATCATCAAATTATATTAAGACAGGTGTTAGGGTAATTTTATAATATTATTTTTACCCTTAATTACCTAATTTACCCTTTTACCGTGTCAATAAAATTTACCAAAGTTACAATTTATATTTCCCGAAAATAAAATAAATTTATTTACATAATTTAAAACAATTGAATATAAATATGGAATAAATTTTTTAAATTCAAAACAAATAAGTTTTATTAATTAATTTAAAATTAATCCTATTTTTTAAATGAGAATTTTTTTTTAAAAGTTAAAATATTGAAAAAGATTGAAATGTTTTTAAATATGAATTTAATGTAAAATTTATTACAATGAACAAACTTATATTAAATGGTAAAAATATATTCTATTTATACTTTGAAACTATTAAATAATATAATTTAACCATATAAATTATTTCAATGAAAAAAGTTATTTTCAATTAAAATTTAGAGTATTTTTACTATTCATCAAAACATGAAAATTATAAGAAAAATATCATAAATTCATCCAAATTATTTTTTTATATCCCACTTCAAAATAAAAAATTTATGTTGTCATATTAAAATTATTAATGTGTCAAAATATTAATTTAAAATGGGTTCTCCATTCAATGGTGTAAATTAACCATAAAAAATGTTTTATACACCAAATAGGGTTTTATTCATTCCCTATGACTAGAATATCCATTGGATGAATATCAAAAAAAATTATTAAGTATATAACACATATATATCTCATTAATTTAATTATAAAAATTTATTCACTCAAAAAATACAAATATCTAATTGATTTATATTTTTTATAAATAATTGATTGCAAATGAATTTACAATGAATTTTCATAAGTTAGTTATAATTATTCCTACTAACCAAATGACTTGGATATAAAGGTAGTTTATAATAAGGGTATCTCACAGATCGTTTAAACTCACCATTGATTGAAAATCAAGATATGGAAGAATAAAAATTATTTAAAGAAAATATTTCATAAAAATATCTAGGTGTTGTAGTTATTATGTCATTGTTTTTAGTTAAACAATTTGATGAATAAAAATTAATGATAAACCTGTAGAGTTTTTTTTTGGTTTAGAGAATAATGAATTAACCATATTAGTTTTGGAAAATATTTAGATACAAATCTAAATACTTGTTTTATGGGTATTATGATCCGTTAAAAGTATATTTTAGTGCTTCATACGTCAAAGTTAATTTTTTTATATCCTTTATTTGAAGTAATGGATGAATTGTAAATTGATCAAAGAACAACCAAATAATGAAATTTTGTTTATAGAAATATGTCAAGTAATTTTATTTCCTTATATTCTTATGTATTAAAATAATTCCCCAACATTAAGAAAATGTTAAAAAAATTGTTCTAGCACCTTTTTTTTGAACTGATGGTATTATAAATCTTCACATATTTTTAACATTGAGTCCCTCAACTTTCCCTTGATCATTTAATTATTTTTGATCAATGACCTAAATCACTTTCTATAATTATTTACTCTTTTTCTCTAATTCTATATTCTCACATTCCACCAATTGTGTCCTACTGAGAGATCTAGTTATATATTATTCCATGTGAACTTTGTACTTCCCATTATCTATTTTCTAGAGGATATTTTACGAAACCTTATTAAGATGTTGGATTTCATAATAGGAAATATCAAATGATTTATTACCAAGGTTGAGTTTAAATTGATAGGACATAATTTAATTAAGGTGGGGAGAATGTTTCACCCTGAAATTCTAAAATAAGAACATTGTATTTGATATTGTACATGACATGGAACCCTAGGTACGTAAGGGAATAAAATATCTCAAGAAATTACAATATAATGACTATTTTAAATAAATTAAATATATAATATAGGTTTAAATTCATGAATTAATTTTTTAGCTTGTGTTACACACAACAAAGACTTTCTTCGTTAACTTGTGTTACACGCAAGATTAGGTTATACCAAACAACAATATATTAATAAAAAATTATTATTTAGTATAATGAGAAATAACCTAGCTATTAAATTTGAGGTTATTAATAGTATTTACTATCTTAATAAAATATATGGTCTAGAAAAATATAATATGAATTCATTGGTTTCCAATTAAATAGAAATGAAAATATAAACTAATTAAATATAAAAGAAATATCTTTATGCTCCCATAAGTGTGTTGTATTAATAAATTAAATTAATTAAAGTTAGTGTATTATATTAATGAAATATATATTCTATATATTAATTTAAATATTTTTATAATTCATCCAATAGATTTCATAGACATAAGATAAGAACAAACCCAATTTTATGCATAAAAACTTATATTTTTCTAAAGATAATTTTACCACATTTTAATGAAGAAACTATTTTAGATCCAATTTTTTGAACTTTTATAAATTTTATATTTAAAAATAAAAATTATTTTTTAAATTTAAATATCAAACTTGGGTTAGGGTGAATTTTTGGTATTTTTCAATGAAGTTTCATTTTCTGATGAATAGTAAAAAAATGAATTTTTATTCAAAATTTATTTTTCTTCTCATTTATTTTTAAGGATAAAATATATTTTTGATTGGTTTTAATATCTAATTAATTAAATTTTATATAAATTAATTCAATTTAGTTTATTTAATTCAATTTCACTTTGAAATTGAATATAAAAACATATCAAACTTCTGAACATCTTACTTTAAAAACCCTTTTTGTCGTGTCGTCTATGAGATTCGATTTAAGTTAATTTATGACACTTATGTGATTGGAATTAGGAAAAATAAATTAATTTTTTTTAATAATAATAATTTATAATTTATAATAATTTTAAATTAGTTTTTGACCAAAAAATATTAGTGATAATGAATAAAATCAATTAGAGAAATTAAGAGAAAAATTAGCTTAACAAGGGGATATACCTTAAACTTAAGTGACAAAATGACCTAAATACTTGACAAAAATCCATAGGATGTCCTTATTTATACCATATACTCCATTTTATCAAATATTTTTTATTATTGGATCCACATTTCAAATAAAAAATATAGATGGAATTCCATTTTAAAAAAGCTACAAGAATGTCACTCCTCCACTATAAAGATGCATTCACCCCTATCACTTATTCACACCTCTAAAGAAATTTGGATAAAACAATATCTATTAGAATAATCTCCCAAAATACCTCCCATATACATATAAGTGACACCATGCATAGAAAGAAAAACAAGTAATTCTTTTGGTATAATCCAAAAGGAGTTACCCAAATAGGAAGTAATGTTCTTCACGATCACATAGTTATATTTCTTTCTCGCCTCCCTCATTTAATCTTATTCCATGATAATATAATAAAATATGTATCTAAATATACTTATATTTTATATATTAGGTTTTTTACCAACATCAACACACACTACCATCAAATGGGTAACGAACATATCGTTCGCGTATGATGAACTACCTCCTCACGAAACGACGTTGTCCGTTTTTCCTTTACCACTTCTCGAGGTTGAGAATTATTATTGTAACACCCCAAGATTTTATGAGAAATATTATTTTTAATTTCTTTGATATTTTGTGTTGTATTCTACACCAAAACTATCTTGTGCTATACACAACACCATATTATCTTGTATTATACGAAAACACTATTCTTGGCTTGTGTTGCACGCAATAACAACCTTCCTCAATAGCGTGTATTGTACGCAATACTGAGTTTCACTAAACAACGATATATTGTTATAAAATTATTATGAACTATTCGTTAGGAATATTATTAACCAAAATTTGAATTTTATAACAATATAATTCATCTTACACATATTCTAGAACATGGCATGAGAACAAAATAATTTTTTCAGGTAAAATGCGTATTTTTCAAAAAATGTTATTTTGCCACCTTTTGATGGCGCACCCACTGTAAATATAGTTTTTGAGATGTTTATAAGTTTAATTTTAATAATAAAACTTCTTTCTTGGAATCATGATATAAAAATTTACTTTGGATAATTTTTTGACATTATTCTGATAACCTTCATATTTTGATGAATAATAAAAATACACTAAATTTTTATTAAAAACAACTTTTTCCATCGAGATAATTTATATGGTTAAATTATAATATTGAATGATTTTAAGTATAAATATAATATATTTTTACCATTTAATATAATTAATGTAATTATCATTAATTTTACATTGAATTCATAGGTAAAAACATTTCAATCTTTTGCAATGTTTTAAACAAAAGCCGTTTTTTTCGACAGCGGGATTAATTTGAAATTAAATACTAAAAATTCTGTGTTTTTAATTTGGAAAAATGAATTCCATATTTTTATTCAATAGGTGTAAATTATGTTAATGAGCTACTTTTTATTTTTAGACATTATGAATAGTAACTACGGTAAATTTTATTTACTATAGTTAAAGGTAAATCAGGTAATTAAGGGTAAAAATAATATTATAAAATTATCCTAACACTTGTATTAATATAATTGTATGATTATATTTCGTCTTAAAATATACTTGTGTCAAAATGGTATCTTTTGGAACCCACTTTGATGTGATTAAGACCTTTAATTTATTTTATTTAAAGAAAGTGAAATATGTCTCACTCAAACTTTAATAATGAAAGTATTTTTAATATAAGGCTATACTAAATATAAATTTGATTATAAATACTAATTTTAAAGATAATATGTTTTTATTTATCATGGTAATTTATTTGTAATTTTTAAGAAGTATATAATTACCTTAATAACTTATACATTAATGATGCAGAAATTATATATTTAGTGAAAAATCAATTATAAAGTTTTTATTAAAATACTAACACCTATCAAAATCACCATAAACTTGACCAAACCTTATTTGTAGAGTATATATATACCCTAATCATCCAAGGGTCGACTTGTGGATCATTCTGAGCCTTATAAAACCGATTATGACATTTATATTTTATTATTTCAAATGATGTCAAAGTTGCCACCTTCATACTTTAATAAAGATAAAATTTTAAAAGTCGGTTTTTTTATAAGATAAATTACACTAAATGAAATATATTAGATTTATCGTAATCATAGTATTTTATTTTTAATTTTTATTCAACAAATAATTATATTAAATAATTATACAAAAATGTTGTAGTAATTATTTTATTAAGAGAAATATCAAATAAATGGTTTTAAAAATATTAAAATAAATATTATATGAACTAATTAATGTTCTAAAATAATTTTATAGATGAATATGACATTTTATAAATATATTAAATATTGTTTTTCGAATATATCTCTTTTTTGGATTTTATTTAAATTAAAATAAATGAATTGTGTCAAAATTGACACTATTGATATATTATGAAAATAACATATTATTAAATTGTTTAAAAATCACAAAAATATTTAAAAATTACAAATTAAAATTTATATAGTCTACCATCTCATAAAGTATCAAATTATGTACAATTAACAACACATAAGTAAGTATTTATAACCATTTAAAATTTATAACATTATTACCACAAATAAAATTAAATAGATAATATAAGGATAAATCAAAATGATAAGGTTTAAAATAAAAATAAAAACATGTATAAATTTGATTGGTTGATGATATTACAACCTTGTCACATCTTATCTTAGAATTTGAGTCATTTTGGATGTTTTTAGGTGGGGTTTGATTTTATTATAAATTAATATTTTAGAGGTTTCCAAAAGTGCCCTTATCCTCTCTTATAAAAGGGAACCTCCTCTCTCTCCTCCTCACACCATTTTGAGCCTTCAAGATCAGCCAAACCCTGACCATTTCCCTTCTTTACTTCCCTAGAAACATTATAGAGGTCCTGGTATTCTTCAAAGACTAACTTTAGTACCCTAAGAGGAGGTTTAGAAGAGGCGCGTCAAAGAAGAGGAGTTTCAGTCACGTACGGAAGAAATTGGACCTAAGGTAAGGGGTACTTATTCCAATCTAGTTCTTATTCGAGATTTTTTATTCGTAAGTATTCACTGGGGTTATATTTATCATCCATGTCCGTGTTTTATATTTTTTTTCATAAAGTGTTTACTATTTTTCCATGTATGTTTAAAGTCATTTTTACTATTTGTTGACTTTTACCATAGTGTATGGAAGGAATATTTCTTTTGTTTACCATACAAATCACTTTTTGACTTTTCTAGAAAAAGTACGAGGATAGTGTTTTTTTGAGTTATACGGTGTTAATGGATTTTTACAGTTTCATAATGCCTTATTTACATGAAGCTTATTCCAAAATATTTCATGATTATTTTCAACAAAATTCTTTTATTTTAAATTTTCACGACATTTGGAGAAAAGAAAATGATTTTGAAGAAGAAAGGATATTTTCCTTAAGAATTAATTTCAAGTGTTTTATCAAAACTATTTTTCATCTAATATGACATTATTTAGAATGTTTATGTTTCAAGTATAATGTCTTTATTATTTACATAGTTTGATTTTTCTTATGATGAAATGATATCCATTTGTTTTATATGGATTATGTTAAGATGGGATGATGTTTACGAAACCCATTTTATTCTTTGGGTTATGAAGAATGATTTATGATTTTTTTTTGTCACACGTAAGAATGATTTCAATATGAGATAGGTGGGACCTATATCTTCCTACAATGCATTGGGTAAAGATTTATATCTCATGAGATAGACATGGTTGGAACGAAAAGTAAATCCGGTTCAGTAATATAGGGCTGGAATGACAAGTAAACCCGGTTTAGTAATGGACTTTGTCCACTATGATGGTCTTGGCAGCAATGCCTTGGCTACTATGGAAATCATATAATGTGCTTAATGGTTTTCCAAAATTAAATGGTTTATTCCCATGCTATTTTATCATGATTGATGTTCCTTTATGATATATTCATTATGCACTGTAATGTTTTATGTCATTGCTCATGATTTTGATGTTTAAATTTTATGTTCATGTTTTTACGTTCAAATTTTTATGGATTGTTTTATGTTCTCCATGTTTACCCTTACTGAGCATTTGAGCTCACCCTTTTTATGTTTTATTTTCCCCAAGATATAAATAAATATTTCAGTTAAGAAAAAAAGGGGAAGAACTTTATGGGAGATGTTGATGATCTTTCACCATGATTAGAAGATTTTATTCCGAGTTTCCAAAGACACTAAACTATTAGGGTCCTTGGGTGTCTGTTTTTGTTATGTATTAATTATTCCACAAAAGTAATGTAACATCCATGTATTCCATGATTTGGGTCTCTATAGTTGGTATCATAGTAAATGTTTAGTTAACCTTTGAAAACTAGGATGCAAAACACATTAGTGAGATCCCTAGAGATATTTCTAAGGTCTGTCTAGGGATGTCCATAAGGTTAAGTATAAGTATAGGTTACAGTCCTAGAATTATGATAACGATCACGAATAACCTAGGATTAAACCTAAGATGTTAGATATTGAAAGCAATCCCCTTGATTATGTTGTTTTCCTAGTATGAATTTTTCCTCTCACACTATTCTTTTTGGGTTTTGGAAAATGGATGGAAACTGGAAGATTCATGTTAATGGAGAATATGATGGACAATGGAATGATATTCTTCATGAGAAACCAAATGAAATGGGATTTGGAATGAAAAAAATTGTTATTATACCTAATCAGCAATCTCATAATATGATAAAAAATATCAACTTTGGTAAGTTTCCAGACTCATCTAATAAGAGAAAGATGGAGTTTCATGATGATCACAGAGGAAAAAAGGTTTAATTACCCTCATGTAAATTATGTGGGAAGAGGCATAAAGAAGAATGTTTCAAAGAATCTGGAAGTTGCTTTGGGTGTGGAAAAGAAGGACACAAAGCCGGTAATTGCAAAGGAAAAGGTTCAGTTAACACCATGGAAAAGGATAATGGTATTTCCAAGACATCAACAATGGTTAAATTTTTTAAATTTGGAATGTTTGATCATTATGCAAACCAATTCCCTAAGGTAAAGTCTCACAAAGAGAATCAGTATGGTCATATGGGTAGTATTTATGTTGATGATGATGAAGAGACTACAAATGATATGTGAGATTAAAGAATTTTTGAAGCTCGGTCAATGGTTTAAGAAGGTAGTGGAATGATTATATGTTTATCAAGAGTTATGTTGTATAGTTAATTTAATGGTACTATAGAATAAAGACACATATAAGGATTGTTACACTATTTTGTTTCCTAAAGTATTTGAATGTATATGTTGAATGGTACCAGTAACCATGAAAGGTTATTCATATATTTTTGGAAAGAAGATTCTATGCACATAATGAAGGGATACAAATAAAATAATACTATTAACAAGCTCATGACTCATATAAGGACAAAGTGACATCATGATTTGAGTATATAGAAATTTTGGGATTTTGTTATGTGGAAAGAGTTAACATTTGACAACATTCATGTTTTCACTATGGTTCTATGGTAATTCATGTTTCAAGAATACATGATTAAGGTATTCACATGTTTCGAATGTGATCAACAAGATATATCTTATGATACATGGGGGATAAATGATGGTTTTCACATGCTTGTTATATGACCTCTCTGGAAATATTTTTCATTATACTATGAGATTGGATAAAAGTATTTTGGATAAGCCTAAAGATTGGAATAGATTATGTTAGAAATTAGATAATATTGTTTAAGGATATAACTTTTTGATATTATTTCTGAAATGTTATAATAATATAGTTTTAGAAAAAGGAAAACCCATAGGATGGGAGACAACCCATCGCGTCGGACAAGGATGCGAGAATCGAACCCACAACCGAAGTGTGACAGGCCTTTATTGACTACCACTAGCCTACAAGAAGTACCTGGTTAGTATAAATTAGTTTTATTTTATTAAGCGGTGTGATAGTTTAAGTATAAGTACCTGGTTATGTATATTTGATAACTTTTGCTAACCTTTTGTTCAAGATAGATAGAATGACCCATCATTCTATCACATGATCTGATAACACTTCAAGAATGAAAAATTCAACTTCATTTCATTCAATAAGAGATGAAGTGGAAATGGTTCATGGAATGAACAATGATAATATTACACTGAAATCAAGTAAGTATTTCTCCTTGTGTAAAAAATTATCAACTTTAGGGAAATGATCTTGAAAAACAAAAACGTTGTCCAAGTACCCTCATATCTGATGAATTATATGGTACCTTAGATCATAGAAAATTTATGGCTTTGTTATTGTTGTCTTTTTCATATCCATGTTCTCTACCACTCTCCATCAGAACATGATGGTTAGATTTCTCTTCCATATCCATATTTTCACCTATGTTCTCCTATATGGAAACCTAGTGATGAGTTAATTTGGGTAACCGTTACATTTCTTACTTTAGTTTTTCAAATTAAGTTTTAGTATTCCTTTTTACAATGTGGTTTTCTATGGAAGAAACTTTCAAGTAGTAAACCATTTATAACCCCGATGAATTTTGAGGGCGAAATTCATTTTAAGGGGGGTAGAATGTAACACCCTGAGATTTTATGAGAAATATTATTTTTAATTTATTTGATGTTTTGTGTTTTACGATACACCAAAATTATCTTTCACTATACACAACACCATATTATCTTGTATTATACACAAACACTATTCTTGGCTTGTGTTGCACGCAATAGCAACCTTCCTCAATAGCGTGTGTTGTACGCAATACCGAGTTTCACTAAACAACGATATATTGTTATAAAATTATCATGAACTAGCCATTATGAATAGAATTAACCACATTTTGAATTTTATAACAATATCATTCATTTTACACATATTATAGAACATGTTATGAGAACAAAATAATTTTTTTCGGGTAAAATACGTATTTTTCAAAAAATGTTGTTTTGCCACCTTTTGATGGGGAACCCACTGTAAATAAAGTTTTTGACATGTTTATAAGTTCAATTAGACAAATAAAACTTCTTCCTTGGAATTAGTATATAAAAATTTACTTTGGATAAATTTTTGACATTATTCTAATAACCATCATATTTTGATGAATAGTAAAAATACACTAAATTTTAAATAAAAACAACTTTTTTCATCAAGATAATTTATATGGTTAAATTATAATATTGAATAGTTTTAAAGTATAAATAGAATATATTTTTACCATTTAATATAATGTATGTAATTATCATTAATTTTACATTGAATTCATAGGTAAAAACATTTCAATATTTTTCAATGTTTTAAACAAAAACCCGTTTTTTTTCGACAGCGGGATTAATTTTAAATTAAAAATTGAAATTTCTGTGTTTTGAATTTGGAAAAATGGATTCCATATTTGGAATTAGTAGGTATAAATTATGTTAAATGGATACTTTTTATTTTTAGACATTATGAATAGTAACTACGATAAATTTTATTTACTACAGTTAAAGGTAAATCAGGTAATTAAGGGTAAAAATAATATTATAAAATTACCCTAACACTTGTACTAATATAATTGGATTATTATATTTTGTCTTAAAATATACTTGGGTCGAAATGGTATCTTTTAGAACCCACTTGGATGTGATTAAGACCTTTAATTTATTTTATTTAAAGAAAGTGAAATATGTCTGACTCAAACTTTAATAATTACAATATTTTTAATATATGGATATACTGAATATAAATTAGATTATAAATTATAATTTTAAATACAATATGTTTTTATTTATCATGGTAATTTATTTTTAATTTTTAAGAAATATATAAATACTTTAATAGCATATACATTAATGATGCATAAATTATTTATTTAGTGAAAAATCAATTATACAGTTTTTATTAAAATAATATTACCTATCAAAAGGAACATAAACTTGACCAAACATTATTTGTCGAGTATATATTTACTCTAATCATCCAAGGGTCTACTTTTGGACCATTTGTATCCTTATAAAACTGATTATGACATTTATATTATATTATTTTAAATGATGTCAAAGTTGTCACCTTCATACTTTAATAAAGATAAAATTTTAAAAGTTGGTTGTTTTAAAAGATAAATTTGACTAAAAGTATTATCATGAAATATATTATATTTATATTAATAATCATAATTTATTTTTAATTTTTATTCAAAAAATAAGTATATTAAATAATTATACAAAAATTTTGTAGTAATTATTTTATTAAGAGAAATATCAAACAAATGGTTTTAAAAATATTAAAATAAATATTATATGAACTAAATAACGCGATAGATGAATTTTATAGATGAATATGAAATTTTAGGAATCTATTAAATATTTTGGTTCTAATATATCCTCTATGTGGATTTTATTTAAATTCAAATAATTGAATTGTGTCAAAATTGACACTATTGATATGTTATGAAAATAACATATTATTAAATTTCTTAAAAATCACAAAAATATTTAAAAATTACAAATTAAAATTTATATGGTCTACCAAGTCATAAATTATCAAATTATTTACAATTAACAACACATAAGTAAGTATTTATAACCATTTAAAATTTATAACATTATTACCACAAATAAAATTAAATAGATAATATAAGGATAAATCAAAATTATAAGGTTTAAAATAAAATCCAAACATGTCTAAATTTGATTGGTTGATGAGATTATAAACCTATCTCATCTCATATTCTAATTTGAGTCATTTTGGAAGTTTTTAGGTAGAGTTTGAGTTTATTATAAATTAATATTTTAGAGGTTTCCAAAAGTACCCTTCTCCTCTCTTATAAAAGGGCACCTCCTCCCTCTCCTCCTCACACAATTTTGAGCCTTCATGCTTGGCCAAACCCTACCCATCTCCCATATCCACTTCCCTAGAAACATAATAGAGGTCCTAGTCTTCTTCAAAGACCAACTTTAGTTCCCTAAGAGGATGTTTTGAAGAGGCGTGTCGAAGAAGAGGAGTTTCAGACATGTACAGAAGAAATTGGACCTAAGGTAAGGGATAATTATTCCAATCTCGTTCTTATATGAGATTGTTTATTCGTAAGTATTTACTGGGCTTATATTTATCATCCATGTCCATATTTTATAATTTTTTTTATAAAGTGTTTACTATTCTTTCATGTATATTTAAAGTCATTTTTACCCTTTGTTGACTTTTACCACATTGTATGGAATGAATCTTTCTTTTGTTTACCATTCAAGGTACTTTTTGAATTTTTTGGAAAAAATACGAGGAGAATATTTTTTTAACTTATATGGAGTGAACAGATTTTTACGGTTTCATAATGCCTTATTTACCTGAAGCTTATTCCAAAAGATTTCAAGATTATTTTCAACAAAATTATTTTCTTTTAAAATTGCATGAAATTTCGATAAAACAAAATGATTTTGAAGAAGAAAGGATATTTTACTCAAGAATTCATTTAAAGGGTTTTATCAAAACAATTTTCCATCTAAGATGACATTATTTAAGATGTTTATGTTTCAAATATAATGTATCTATTATTTAAATGGTTTGATTTCCCTTATAATGAAATGATATCCATTTGTTTTATATGGATTATGTTAAGATGAGATGATGTTTATGAAACCCGTTTTATTCTTTGGGTTATGAATAATGATTTATGATTGTTTTTTGGAATATGTAAGAATGATTTTAATATGAGATGGGTGGGACATATATCTCCCTCCAATTCATTGGGAAAAGATTTATATCTCATGAGATAGACATGGCTGGAACGACAAGTAAATATGGTTCAGTAATACAGGGCTGGAACGGAAAGTAAACCTGGTTCAGTAATGGACTTTGTCCACTATGATTGTCTTGGTAGCAATTCCTTGGCTAATATGGAAATCATATAATGTGCTTAATGGTTTTCCACAATTACATGGTTTATTCCCATGCTATTTTACCATGATTAATTTTCCTTTATGATATATTCCTTATGCACTGTAATGTTTTCTGTCATTGCTCATGATTTCAATGTTTAAATTTTAAGTTCATGTTTTTACATTCAAATGTTTATGGATTGTTTTATGTTCTCCATGTTTAACCTTACTGAGCATTTTATCTCACCCTTTTTATGTTTTCTTTTCCCCAGGATATAAATAAAGGTTTTAGGTAAGAAAAAAAGGGTAAGAACTTTATGGGAGATGTTGAAGATCTTTCAGAATGATTAGAAGATTTTATTCCAAGTTTCCAAAGACACTAAACTATTACAGTCCTTGTGTTTTTGTTTTTTTTATGTATTAAGTATTCCGCAAAAGTAATGTAATGTCCTTGTATGCCAAGTTTTGGGTCTCTACAATTATGAACCCACTATTTATATATGATATATATATATATATATGATATTTTTAATTTCTTAATTCTTATTTAATTTTTATATAACACAAACCATTATTCTTTCCATTTTGTGTAATTATGATAACATCTTTTGTGAACATATGGACTACTGTCTTCTCAAAGCGATGTGATTCGTTCACACTATTCAAGGAATATATAAAGGGTGGTTTTAATAAAACAATGTGACATATATGACAAAAATATGATTCTAGAATAAAAATATTCAGATACATATATATAATTTACTTTTTATTCTTTTAATACAAAAAATAAATGAAAGTTGTGTTCATGTGTACGTACGACCAACCGTCTCCATGAACGGTGCATTTCATTTATTATCTCCAAAATTTATAGATTATGATAAATACATGTATAATGAATATATATTATAATTAAAACATGGTTTAAATTCTTTATGTGATGAAATCATCATCGACGTAAGAAGAACAAAAATAAAAATAAAAGCATACTCGAAAAACTAGGAAATTAACACCAAAATAGTGAAAATAATGAAGGATTCTTAAAAAATGGGTAATAAGATATTATATGAAGATAATATATGATATTATAAATATTATTATATCCCTTTTATAATTTATTATCATGTTTAAAACCATTATTCATGATTTTAAAGGAGATTCACATGAAATGAAACACAGGGTGAAGGATTCTTGTCTCACTTTTCCTTCCGTGAGGCAGACACCATTTTCACCACTTACTTATTTTGTGTGGTGTATGTACTGACCCTTTTGATATATTATATTATGAATTATTTTATATGTAATTTTATTTAATGTTTCATTTGAGGTTATCTCTTTCATGAGTCTTATAATTCAAAAGTTACCAAGTAGTATGGGACTTCATCTCAATTTTCATTCTTTGAGACATATTTCATTGTTCTACACCTAATTTCTTATATATAGTGTAAATAATACCAAATTGACTTATAATATAATTATTAATTTATTTTTCATGATATTTTAAGTTTAAAATTGAATTACTTCATCAGACGTTATTTTAATTAAGCGTTACCAAGTGGAAAAGAATATCATAACCCAATTTCTTTTCATTAGGTTATAATGCATCTTCATTGCCTTTAATATTATATGATTATGTGAGTAATAAAATGTTACTATCTATTATTTTTATTTTTATTTTTTATCTTTATTTACATTTGACACACATAATATATTTATTGATTGATTCTCACATCAATATTATGGTATTTTCAATGGTCTACTTCACAATTTCATTTTTTTCGAGATTGTTTACCCTAAAATTTAATTTAAATTAAATTATATGATAATTATTTAATAAAACCTTTAAATTTATACTAATCTAGTTATTCATGAACCTTTTAATGTAATAGTACCATTTTCCCACTCTTTGGTACTCAAAATGTTTTAGAAATTGTTTTTAAGAAAACCTGATTTCATTTATCTCTTAAGTCGGAGAACCCTTTTTCTCCTAAAAACCATATTTTCTAAAAAGGTTTTCAAAAATGTTTATAACCTTTCCTGAATGATTCATTAAATAAACATTTATCAATTTTTTCTTTAATAAAAATTTTCAAAGGAATATTCTTTTCGCTTTCAGGAGAAGGCACCTTTCTAGCCTTCTTACCATGCAAAAAAAATTTATTTTTACCTTATACAACATGTATGAAATTACCCGCCATCATTTTTTTAAAGATTACTTTTCAAGTTTAAAAGGTTAATTTTTAAAGAAAATATTTTTAAAAAAATACTTTCAAATAAAAGGATATCAATTTTTTTTTCAAAATTAAAAGGATATTTTCCTCAAGAATGTTTTTGAAATTATATTTTTGTAGTATTTCTATTCATCAATGAAAAAAACCTTTATTTTTACTCCACTTGGTATATGTATAATTGATACCATCATTATTCTTCCTATGGATGGTTTTTTATTGATTTGTCCAAGGATAGTATTGAAATTATCTTCCTTGATTCATTTTTGTAGTCCCATTAAAATATTCACACTCTTGTGGCTATTGAAAATTAAATTTCCCTTAAATATATATATCAATTTCTATAGATACGATTATTACTTAAACCATATACCATTTTTACATATAGTTTTTACATTGAATTTTGTTTGATTATTTAGGGAAATATTGATAAATCTATATCCTTAATTCAATATATATATTTGATAAGGAACATTATTTATGAAATAAATCAATTATTTGATATTAAAGGAATGATTTTGATAGGAATGAAATGGGTTGTGGACTATTTAAAGTAATCCCCTCGAGGAAGCTGTAGTATAATGGGAAGAAACCAGTTGGAGACAAACCCTTTGAGTTTGTTTCCAAATCATAGTATTTTTAAAATGTCTTTTGAAAGGTCTTGATAGTATCATTCTAAACCATAGTGTGAAAGGAATTGACAGTAATGGTACCATATAGCTAGGAAACATTGAGTCAAATAATTAAGAATTTCCTTAATTTAGATTCTATTAATATCTAACTTGATATTTTTTATTTGACATTATGTATGGATTAATTTTATTCTCATTTTATTGATTAAATTCCATACATTTTTAGTTATTTACCCTTCCATATTATTTACACACTCCCTTATCAATTATTGAGTACCTGAAATGTGTTCTCACTTATTTACCTATCTATATTGAGTATTATCATTGATTCATTATTGATTCAGTTGTACCTACCCTTATTGATAATTTGAACTCACCCCTATTAAGTTTCTTTTCCACAAGATTCCTTGAAGTGTACGAAGAAATATATGCAAAGACACACTATAAGAAATAATGTAATTATCCTCAAATGAAAAAAATTATTTTGTAATTAGTTTATTCATTTATAAAACAAGACTCATGTATGTTTCTTGTTTACTAAGACTACAAAACTATTCCATTCTTTGGGACATGATTTACTTTTATCTTATGCCAATGTAATGGTATCACGACACTAGCTTTGAGATTTATGGGGTTGGGTCGACATAAATATCTAATCATCTTACAAAATAGGGAAGGTCAGAACGACCTATTCCTATGATAGATGATTCTCCCTTGACCTCTGCACAATCATTAAGCCCATCTACCTCAATTATTCAACTCATGAACCACATAATAAGGAGAAAAACCACATCAGGAAGCACTGCCCTTTGGAAACAAAGTGTGAACGTTTAAATAATATATCAACTTTACCATACAAGCTCTGAATCTTGGATGTGTTCCATCATTTAGAATAAATCATAGAGGAACACGTTAAATCCCTATAGATCCCATTGAAGTTTGAGATAGAAGTATCAAAATAAGAGATTTTTCATTTGGATTCCATTCTATCCTAATTCCATGTATCTATATCATTTACAAAATAGGATCCATAAGATGCCATCTAGAGACACATCATACCCCATATATGTTTCAGGTAGACTCGACAATGTTAGCATCCAAAGGGATCTAATTAAAAATGGTTCTGGGATCAACCTATTCTAGATTCAGAACCATCAACATTTTGGATAAAGTGATGAAGACTTATTTCTCAAAATTCTAACCATTCAAGTGTTTGATAAGAGTGAGGAAAGACCACTTGGGAAGATAAATCCCAAATCTAAATCTTGGGATCTCACATATAATATCAATATCATGATTATCTAGCAATGAACCACATATAATGTTCTTCTCGGAATGCCTTGGCCTCATATCCATGCAGAGTTACCTCCAAAATTCCATCAAAATTTGAAATAACCAAATGATTGAAAGTTAATTATACTACATGCTAATAGTTTCCTCTTCCAATGTTGTGAAGACACATATGATGAGGCATGTTTCTATAAAAGGGAGGGAAATAAAAAATAGTGGATGAAAATATACAGTTTCCATCCCCCAATGTCTTGGGGATAACCCTGGAAAATCCCTAAATTATGCTCTATAGCGATAATGTGCTACCCATAAATCAAATTTAGGAAATACACTTGGTCATAGATGTCCAAGACCCTTCTGTACCCTATGAAACTATAAAGAAAAATCAACTCCAAAATCTTACTGCAATGACTCTGGAAATATAGAATAACAATGCATTTTCTGATAGCCTCTCTTACACTAACAGTGAAAAATATTCCATTAGATTTCCTACTTCATCATAAAATTCCTCCACATACATAGAGGTGGAAGATGAATAGGATGACCATAGGAATTCCCCACCCACACTTGAGTAAGGATTCTACACCACCATATTTTAGATCAAGCAGGTAAATCTGGGAATATAAGTAGACCCGTGGCCTATACTTATTAGTTCTATCATGCCTCTCTAAGAGAAAGGTATGTACATTGTATTTCTAAAGACACATTGATATGTATTTTCATGTATCTATAAATAAATACTTTAACTAAATCTAGATGTTTTTATGCACCATCTCATATTACTCAATTACCATAGACGTTTCATGTAAGAATCTAGGAGGATGTACCCCTCTCATGCCACTAATGTATAGGAATAATTCAAAAAACTGATCAAATAATTTTTTTCCAAGAAGTGGAATAACAATTATGGCTTGCCAACATCATCCTAATCAAGAAAAATAATGGGAAAATTAGGGTATGCATCAATTTGAGAGACCTTAATAGACACCACCTAAAGGAATAATTCACAATACTGATCACAAAATTCTTGAATGATGTAACTATTGGCTTCTAATACCTTTCCTTTATAGATGGGTACTTAGGGTAAAATCTGATAAAGATAACCCCTGAAGATGAGGAAGCTACTACCTTCAAATCACCCTTGGGGATATTTCTCTATCATATCAATACCTTTGGATTAAAGAACACTAGAAAAAAATATCAATGAGCCATGAATCATATATTTATACTCTTATTTGGATGAATAGATGAATTTTATGTTGATACCTTGGTGGTAAAATCTTTATTGCTATGTGATCACTTCAAATATCTTTAAACAGTCTTCAACAATTTATAGCAGCACAGTCTGAGGATGAGTCCACTAAAATAAACATTTGGGGTAACATCAGGGAATTTACTTTTATCTGTGGTATGCCACTATGGAATCAAGTTCGACCCTAAAAAGAATAGTTTTATTTTAGTGATTTCACCCCCCATAAATCTCAATGAACCGAGGGGGATCCACGGGTGCCTTGCATAAATTTATCATTTCATATCCAATATGATTGGAAAATCTATTCCTTTCACAAAGATAACGAAGAAATAAATATCCTATCGATAGGATGTGGAATGGTAATAAGACTTAGAGAGTCTCAAGAAGTACCTTTTTCACCCATTGGTCATGATTATCTTGGTGGAAGTAATGACACTCATCATATATGTGGCCGCCATGGAATGATCACCTGGTTCTCTAATCTCACAAAAAAATGATATGGGGAATGATAATTTTCTCTACTACCTAAACATAATGACTCTAGGAAATGAGCCTCTATATCATAATGTCGAGAAGAACTACCACTCACTCATCTTTGTAGTGAATACACTAAGGAATTAATTGCATCACCATGAAGTAAACTTTGTCTCTTGTATCGATTCACTCAAGTACAACCTTGGTTTTCCCATGCAGACTAGCCATTTGGATTGATGTGCGGTCATTATACAATAATATGACATTCAGTTCATGTCATAGAAGTGAGTGAAAGGACAATCTGTTGATGATTTTCATGTGGCACATCCTAGCCACAAAAAGTAAACAATTGGAAACCAAAAATTCATATGAGTATATTTTACATTCTCATAGAACTCCCCAAACATGAGAGATGTATTTTTATGGAACCTCCCGAAGTCTTATCGAAAAAAGATAGGAAATCCTAAAACTCAATTGTGTTAGATTAGAAACAATATCTGTTTCTATGTAAAAATAAAATTTTCCCTAATCATTCATAGAATCTGAAGGCTACATGAATAATGAGGCTGAGTACCAAGGCCTCATCACTGGCTTAAAACAAGCCCTGCAACTACATATAGCCTACCTGAATATAAAAGGGGATTCAAAGCTAGTTAGAAATTAGATCAATGTTGAATATTCCATAAAAAAGAAAGAACCGACCACTCTCACTAATTATGTCAATATAATAATGATGGAGTTCCATTTTGATCCCAAGATGCATCATTTACATCGATTATAGAATTATCATGCCAAAACATTGGCTAATGCAGACACAGTCCTAGCTAACCCTGATCACGAGGAATCAATATTTCGAATCATGCACCAAAGGATGGTCTCTTTATTCATCATCTATGGCATGGAATAAATAAATAAGTTCTACAAAACCCTAGATCATTATGAACTGATATCCACCCCTAGATGGATGGGGCTCATAATTTATTATCTCCAAAATAGGATCCTTCTAATAGAATGAGTTGGAAGGGAACATGTTCATCATTGATAACTAAAATTTACCCTATAGGATGGTACACATGAGAAAAAAATACATCTATAAGTGAGGATTTAATGGACTCATCCTATGATGCATAATAGAAAGAGAAATTCCTACTATTATGGAATAAGATCATACAGGCTCCTGCAACGCTCACCAGTCTGGGAATAGGCTCTCCGACCAAATCTGGAGGTTGGGTAACACTAGAAGAACATGATACATGACAATGTGGAATTAATCTGGAAATTACATTCATTATATATTCAATAAAAAATTATCCATCAACCCCTATAATTGCTACATATATCTAAATATTTCTGAATTTTTGATGTATGGGAAATGGATGTTGTGGGGACATATCCCCCAGCCATAACTAAGAACTTTAAGTATATCCTCAGTACTATGGAGTAATTTTCCAAATGGGATGAGGAGATACCACTAAATTAAGTTAAGATGAATAATATCATCAACTTTTTAAATCTCAATATCATCACCAGGTTTGGATTCCCTCATATGATATTGACAGACAATGACATATACTTATGTTCTAAAAAGTTGAAGAAATTTTACTAGGAGTACAACATTGAGTCCAATCACTCATCCCACTATGATTAATTGGAAAATGGATAGATAGAGTGTTTCAATATGACTCTATAAAATATACTCTAGAAGAAGGTGAAAAAGGACAAGAATTCCAGCCCAGGTAAGCTCCTCCATGATTTATGGGCCTACCGTACCACCACACGTACTACCACTAAAGAAAATTTTTATTCATTAGTATAAACAATTGAGGTAATATTACTCTTATAATTACAGTTTCCCTATATTTTAGTATCTATCTTTATAAAAATATCATATTATTAGAAATTAAAAAAATATATTGATGAATTGGTGTAGCTCGATGTGAAAAGGTTGCATACATTGCACAAACATGATTTCCATCAGAATCCGATCACATGAGTCTTAAATAAAAAGTTTAGACACCATTAATTCCTTCAAGAAGAACCGGTATTGGATATTAGAACCCCAATTATACTAGGAAATAATTATCCTAAGATGGAACCCAAAGGGGAAGTGTCTTATACCGTACATTAGGTCCATCACAATGGAGCTTACTCACTGGTCTCAATAGATGTGATGTGTGTCACACCCCCACCAATTCCATGTTTCTCAAGAAATGATTTTTATATCTTCCATCAATAATCACTCACATCCAAACCACATGATTTTAATATATACAGACCACATCTAGGTCTCATGATGTTGAACTACACAAACTATTCCTTACCACATGCCATTAAATTGCATGACTAAGGTCTTGTTAGCAAGACATTAAACCACACAACATTGGGAATCATAACCACCTAGACATAAACTATAAAAAAACATACTCACAACCTGACACTAAATGGATGGGAATAATAATCTCATCAATGAATCATTACACATGAGATAAAACTATTAAAAAGAGGAGTGAAGTGTCCTCTATATCTGTGTGTAAGTTAGATCCACATAAGTAATTCCTCATCACAGAACTGCATGTGGCTTGATTCCTTCCATTAAGGGATACATAGTGATGCCTATAAATCCATTCTTGGGATCAACCATAATATTATTCCTCTTTCACATTGATTCACCTTTTTCATTAATTCATGGCGTTAAAGTACAAGATTGTTGTCCTTGCCTCATGAAACTAAACTACACAAGTTTTTCAAAACAATGCATGACTTGATTCCCATTACAATGAGATAATTAGGGATGAATAGATCTTATATCTTGTCCAATCCACTCCAATATACAAAATCACCTTATCAATTCCTTAATTGTGTCCCTGTCATGAGGGTAACCTTTTCCATTCTTTGTTTCTCACACTGAGCATAGTTCATGTGTGCTTAATAATTTTGGTAGTGGCTTCCCCACATGATAAAGAGATATATGTTCATGGAAGGGTTAAAATAGTTATGAATGAAAGACCTTAAAAGGCACACCAAGATTCCTCACTGCATGACGTTAAACAACATGGTTTATGTCTCTTGATTGACATAAAAATGTGCATTATAGTGGAACTTTCCTAAGAAGACCACTATCAAGGGTGTTTGTCTTAGATAACACCTCTATTCAAGAGCTATGTGTGGCATGATTCCTGGAAATAATAGGATATGTATTGTGATTCCATAAACTACAATTCAAAGTCCAACTAAAAGAATCAATGGAAAAAATTCCCCCCACCTCCACCTATAGGACAGACTTGCATTGATCACTTCCCATTCAAGAACTATGTGTGGCTTGATTCCTACCATTTTAGAATACATAGTGATGCCCTGTACTCTATTCTTAGGCTTAGTATTAATCTTTCCTTTTCACATCCGGGATATTATTTCCTTTCCCTATGGCTTTAAACTACATCATTTCACAAGAACTTCATGTGGATTGATTCCTATCATCACATGATATATAATGAGGCCTAGATCTATGATTCTTGGGTCTAGTAGTGAGAAAACGAAAATTCCCCTCCATATATGCATATGGGTCAAACCTAATCATTTAAATTTATTAAAATAACTATTTAGGTCTTGATTATTATCATCATAGGATATGTAGAGACACAAATATATACAATCTTAGGTTCAGTCACGACCTATGAAATAATACAAATATACCCCTAACTTCATATGGGTTAAACCTATAAAGTGTATTTCCTAGATACATGACATTAAAATACATAAAAAAATAAGTCTATACATCTTTTCAAAGAGGGATGAGTCATACAAACTCATTTTTCCTATACATGAGTTTGATCTATATACGATTTCTTATGCATGTGATAGTTCTTTAGAGGAAGAGATCTAACATACGGTTACCCCCAACAATCTTATCCATGGATAAAAGATACTCTTTACATCTAAATTCACCCGAAAAACCATGAAGTGTCCTCAAGGATATATTACACAACTTTCACGTTGGTCCCTATATCCTTACCTCATGTCATTAAAATACAATGAAAGGAAGAGGTCTTTACCACATGAAATTAAACTACAAGGTAAACATCCTACTCAAATTATAATAAAAAAATAGATGAAAAATATGTCTCCAATTTATTATGTTAAAATGTGCTAGCCATCATCCATCATCATCCATTATAAAATGACCATATAATCCTAACCCCAGTTAAAAAGAGTATGATGTGTTTATTTCAACTTTTATGCCCCTTATCCCATAAATCACAATTCATGTCTTGAGGACATCCATTTGAAACAAAACTTTCATGGACGTTTTAAATGAAAATAAATCTCTCTATTTGGCCATACTATCAATGAATAAGGTCTTAAAACTACCAAACAGATACATCTTGGCCATATTGGCATGGTTTTCTAATACTTACTTCCTAATGTCGCTATGGAATAACTAAGAACCGTTGGGTTTTTTGGATCATCCCCATCATAATTTTCCCATATCATCCTCCTAAAATGAAAACCTTGAGCAATGATTTACTACATTTTCATCTCCTACACATAAATATGTTAGATTACTCTTAACCTTGGGTATCCTAATTAGGTACTTGTGTAATATTTACCATGTATAAGTTCCATGTGTGTCACATCCATAAATTGCCTTCACTTTGGTAAAAGTTTCATGACCTTTCATTATATCATATGATAGTCCAAATAAAAATACCTTAAATTCTAGTGAAGAAATAAAAACAGTTATCAGGTTGAAACAATGAAAAGGGTGGTATAAGAAAAATTTAAGTCCTCACTCACAAAACTATTCATCTCAAGAGTTTAGGAAAACATTAGGGTATAAATAAATGAGTCATAAAGCTCATAGGGACTAAATTTTTTCCCAAGTAAGATTCAATCCATGATCACTTCACACCCTATTCTAGGAAAAAATTAGAGTAATTACTTGCTACATCTCCTTACCATGATAATGTGTTCACTTGGAAGTGACACAAATTTTAGGGTTCTCAATCCCTTCTTGTAAATTATGTTTTCTTAAAAATCACACTTCATGATTTGAACACCTCATATCATTAAAAACCTTCCATGTACCTTGGAATATGATACCCAGCTTTAGGAGACCCTTTGTTTGACTATTCTTGTATGCCTATGGCCCATGAATATCTACCTATGGTCATCAACCAAATGTATCATACCTTGAAAAAATGGATTTTAGATCCTTGTTAGCCCTAATGTCACTATGGTGGAACACAACACATTAGGGTATTTTGGGTTATCCTTGGAAAAATTTTCCCTTACCATCCTCATGACCTGATCACTTTGGAATATGATTTACAATATTTGTAGCCCGAATACTCAAGAGGATTTGTCATCATCAATGTTAGATCACTTTTTATACCCTTTCTCATGCTGGAATAAGATCCTCCATTATTTATCCTTTTAGGGAGTAGGACCTGAGCTTCATAATTAAAGAGCCAAACTACCATAGGGTCCTAGATACCTTCCTAGATAGTACTTTAATCCATACAACACTTCATCATCAATAAATTTGAGTCTTATAAAATCTTTCATGGTCCTCAGAAAAGAGTGGGGACACCTCCTTTTGATAATCCTATCGACACATAAGGGATTTCACTTAATAACTAGATGTATATATTATTTATAGGAAAGGAACTAATATCCTTGTGATCCCTGATAAAACCATGGAAGAACCCATCTTCTAAGGGTGTAATATGTAATTCTTGGCACGTCTTCCCCATCCCATATTTCTAGACTCAATATTTTGGGTTATGAATTACTTAAACCATATTCCAACTATCGAGGTGGACCTAATATACCTAATATTTTAACATCATCCAATGATACCCCAAAAAATATTTCATGGACCTTGTAAAATATTAGATATGCCTCCGTTTTACCTTTCTATTGATGCACATGGGCTTTGACCTACCAACCAAAAATATCTCCACCTTGCAAGAATGGAACTCCAATCACCATGAGCCTTAGAAACACTGTAGTGGAACTTAGCACCTCAAAGTGTTTTGGATAATCCCTTGCATGTCTGTGCCATATTTTATATTCACTAATCAATAATTGGTAAAAATAATTTAAACTGCACAGTATTTAATTTCCTGGTAGCAAGACATTAAACTGCACAACATATATACATCCTTACCGCATACCATTAAAATTCACAACAAAAATCCTTTCCACATGGAAATAAACTACATAGGTAACAATAATTCACAAATGATATATTACCAGAAATAAAAGGTCCTAGAAAAAATACCCTAAACTATAGAAATAGAAGGTCCATCTATAAAAAAGTAGGAAGTATATATAAATACAAGATAAAAATCCTATCAAAAGAGATGCATAACTCCAACAACACCATTCTAATTCCATAAACCATATGATTATTTGCAATTTCATGAAATAATACATGTACCATGGATTTTATAACCCATAGATATTCCATAAAACACATAAATCACATCACATATCATGATCACATGACCCTTAATAATGACTTGAGATCACGTGACCATAACATGGTCGGGTGAACTGAATGATAGTTGAGTAGTAATAAAAATGATCTAGAATATCATGAGAAATCTACAAGATGGAAATTATGACAAGGACTTAGAACAATGCTAAAAAAAATTAATAAGATTTTATTTTTTATTGGTTCGAGTAAGTTATGTGACCAAGAAAAACCCAAAAAATGGTTCTCATGAGAAAATCTTACAGATAGGTCTTATAGTTAATTCTCATAGAAGGTCTTGTAAAAGGTTCACATGATGGAACCAAATCACATGATCTCTGGAGATTTGGAGTATTTGGTGAATGAGCTCCCCTTTTCTCCCCTATTTATTAGGAATTTTTTGGAATGGCAATGGTCACCCAGAAGACAAAACATCGATCAAGACACCAATTAAGGTCAACCTCGACGAATCGGGTGGGAGTTTACTTTCCTTAGATTCAAACCATTTTCCTCGCAAATGTTGCTCCTAAGGGGGTGCATCTATTGACGTCTACCAAAATGGACATTGGAAAATCTACATCAGAAGAAATACTCAATGTATGGGTATTATTTTCACTACAGAACAAATGAAGAGAATATGGAAAAATCATGTGTATAACGTATGATTATAAAGGATACACAATCACACGAACTTTTAAATATCATGTGAATGGGTCGTGAATAGTGCATGATCTACTTGAGATTACACAGATCCCCTTGGAAAACCCTCATATTCTTGTGAAGTCATTCAAGATAGTCATTTCTCATGTAGAGTATTCTAGAAAAGTTCCTCTATGCCATGAAACTTGTCAACCAATAGGTGCCTCAAAATCATCTGATACCCTTGTAAAATGAAAAGGGTAAATATGAAAAAATATAGAGACCTTATATGGTCATGAATATTCATGTGACATACTCATTCAGTTTGTAAGACACCATGGAACACTGATGACATGTCCGTCGTGTCGTGCAATAGACTATTAACATGTTACCATCATTGTGTGAAGGGTATCATACATTTTCATTATATTCTGTGTTGCCACTTCATTTCCATAGAAACAAAGAAGGGTTTTACATGAAAATTATTGCATGGAACTATGATACCTATTATCAGTCACACGATGCATCACAGAAGAAAAGAGTGATTGTCTTAGACAACACTCTCACAACTTAATGAGATACCCAACCCTTGTAAAATAAAGAAGAAAATAAAAAAGGGAAAATGGAAGCTTGTTGTGGATAATGGATATTATTTCCTTCCCATGAAAGAGGTTATATGACTCGGGTGGTAACCATTGATCATGAGGACCTCTCGATAAGACAATTTGGCCGTGCAAAGGCCCATAAACACAATGGATTTATCTTTAGAAAGATTCCTTGAAAAACCAACATGATATCATGAGACCCCTTGATATATTAGAATGATCTCATGAATCCCACCTAACAAGATGCCACTATCTCACGAAATACCCCAAAAAAATAATCTTTAATGGCATGAAATCATTTCCACTTGAATTCTGATATCGTGAAGGCCCCTAGATATGTCAGCCCGACCTTTTGAAAGTTCCTTGAAATTTCTACAAGATCTGGTGAAAAATATCTAATTATAATGGGTCCAATAAAAATGGAAAAGGTGAGAAATTATCATTTTCTATATAGTCATGAGACACCATGGATTACCCAAATCAAGATCACGTGAAGTACATGACACCAAAATCATCCACCGAATCCAGCCCAAATCCGTGAGACATGTGCTACCCAAGAAATATATAACTAGGGTGATGAGACCTAAACTTTTGTCTGCCTAAGAATGAAAAATATATCCATAGATGATCCAACCCACATGGGATCATAGGATAAGATTCCTCAGAGCATCCATTCATGTGATCTCAAAGGTTCTCTTCCAGTGAAATTCTGGTGAACTACCAAAAGGATCACACGACATGCATAGGAACACATCATGACCACTCTATAGATCACATAGAGTACTTTTTTAATGTAAAACAGATTATGAAAAGGAGGTCCCAAAAGTATGTTGGGTCATGTTAAACCTAAAATAAGCCACTACTCGACAAACTAGAGGCACATGTGAAATAAAGGATTGAATAAAGACTAAAAGACGATAGACTTTTGTGAAGAAAGATACATTGATCATTATGTGATTAGCATGAATCAACCAGATCATGATATGACACATGTACATGTTTCTTGAGTCATGATACGATACCTAAACTTTCCATTTATATCATGTGATGTCCTTAGTAAATTACGAGAAAGTCTCACAAATCCATCCAGCTATGCACCCAAGTCTTAAGAAGTTCTATGGGCTTTCTATCCAATACTTGTGATGACATCCAGAAATGTCACCCAAGTTTTGAAATGACTCCAAGACATGTTTATAGGTCTCATGATGTCACCAAGGCATATAATATTATATTATTTTATTGTCTTAAGACAATTCTAGAAATCCTCATACATGTTAAGAATACAAGCAGAATAAGGCAACCAGGTCTTGCGATGTCCCCTAGATAAGTTATACGTGATCTCACAATGTCCTCTAGAAATGTCATCCATTTCAAGAGAAAGCCTTCAAACATGCTAACCTTGATCCCTTTAATTCCTCTAGACAAGTTATCTAGGTCATGAGGCACCCTACATACATGTTAGCTTTGATCTCACAATTTCCTTTAGACAAGTCACATAGGTCACGAGGCACCCTCCAGACATGTGAAACTTGATCATGAAATAGTATCCAGACAAGTAATATATGTTATGTGATTTTCTCTAGACAAGTCAAATGGATCATGAAATGTTCTTCAAAGATTTCCTCTAGACAACTAGGATGTATCACCCCTTGTTTCAAGTAAGTAACCCATTATTTATGTATTTTAAGTATGTAATGTTTTCATTGAAATTGGGGAGGGTTTCAAGAATGTTTCAAATTATTTTAGGTATTTTCCTTAAATGTAAAGTCTAATCATGGTTAGTATAAGCTGTGTAGATCCTACAGAAAATTGTGTAAAGATATGCAGTACGCTCTAGGTAGGCACATGGTTAGGCACACAGTTTGTAAAAACCAAACATCCACCAAGGAGTAACCGTGCAAAGTGGAATAGAGGAAAAAACATGGTTGATTCACATTTTTATAACTGTGTGAGACAACCATGTGAAGGGCGTTGGGAGGCAATGGTTGTTGTATGGTTGGTGCACAGTTTTTCTAACCATGTGACCTAACCATGCAAGGTTAAAATCAGGATCCTAAAAATGTTTATCTCACTCAGTTTTAATCATAAACCTCTTTTTATTCACTTATTTCATCTCTAAATTATTATTTTATCCTCCTTAATCTGCTTTCATCTAGGAGTGATCTGTGAGATAGTCATGGTGCGTTTAAGGCTGAATTTCTTGTTAAGTCTTTGTCTTTGGTGGGTTTTCTTATAACTAATCTAATTCCCTCTCTTATATTCATATATCAGTCCTTTGTGGATATATCTATGTTTTATTATGCTAGTCATGATGATATTTTTCTATGTTGATGTTAGGGAATGAGATCTAAGTTGTTTTTTTGGGAATTCAAACAATTTTTGTTGAATAATTCACATTTTTGTTCATTTTCACCATATTTTTGTGGTGGGTGGCTTGACTCTAAAATCATATTATTAGAAATTGAAGGATTAATTTCAAATTTATTGAATATCATCAATTTGATTATGAATTTGATGTGTTAATCTTGGTTGAAACCTTCTTTAGTGATGGTTTGTGAAATTTTTGTAATTAGTTGTTGTGTAAAGTACTTTATTTCTTAGTTTTAAAATGATGCTTTAAAATGTGGTTGGGTTTTGATTCATGGATTTGGTTTGATTTATTTTTTTTCAAAAATAAGGAAGATTTGATTGAAATTTCTTGTAAAGGTTGGTTTGAAATGGTATTTCCATACACAGGTTGGTGTAAGTTCATGATTTTGATGTGACCGTAAATAAGGGGTGTGTATCGTTGGGGTACAAGTGACATGACCCTGGATAAGGGGTATGTTCCATTGGGAAACAAGTATATTGGCCACTTATTGACAAGTTGGTGGATGGATGAGAAACTTCTCATGAGTATGAAACTTTCACTGAAGCATGCATGTGTGTGTGTTTGTGAAAATCTTGGTTTGGGTATGCCAAAAAGGAATGTGAAATGGTTTAATGAGTTTTTTTGTTACTTTCATTGAAAAATTTTATGGTATGGTAATTTCTTTATATGCTTATATAAACTATTTCAATTTTTTATATAATTTTTTTATATAAATGTACTAACATGTTCAATCATAGTAGAATGAGTAGGGAAGTCATTTGAGGAAAACATACTGAGTTTCATTTCTCACCCCATTCTTGGGCACTGTGGTGAATTTCTAGATATTTTTTTATCAAAACACAGGTAAATAGAATGTATAGTATTTATTTTCTAGTGCTTCATGATACTTAGTAATGGATTTCATAGTTATATCTTGGATCTTATTTGGAGTTTCAAAGTTGGAATCTTTAGAGTTTAGAGTTTTGTTGGTTTTTTCTTCCATATTATACTTTGGTTTGGTTTTGGTTTCCATAGTGTACTATGATATAGTTATTTATTATTGTTTGGTATTTTTGGTAGTTAGAAGTATTGAGAAATTTAATTTTCTATCATGCTTCATATAGTGGTCGTTTGGTGATTGTATATTTTATTATGGTTGTTTTATTTTCAAAGGTCAAATCATCCCCCAACTGTATTGAATACCATGAAATTTATTTCCATCCATTGACATCTTGATGATGTAACCTATTTCTAAGTATTAATTCCACCTCAAATAAAAACAATGAGGAGGTTCAGGATGTTAAAAGTGGTATTGGTCTTGGTTAGTCTAAATATTTTGGGATAAGTGATTTTAGTTTGTTCGATCCTTTGTTATTTGTCATGTCAGTCTTAGAGTTAAAAATCATTCTCATTTAGTCATTGGGGTTGTTGGTAGAAAGGAGTTGAATTTTTGGAGCTTAAAATATAGATCATAAAGAGACATAGCTAACCTATTTATGTTGAACTTCACGTTACCAGGGAGTCGGTCACTTAGGTGTTTTAGAGACACTTATAGTATTTGTAATCTAATTTTCATGGGTTTTGCCAATGATAAGAGCATAACATTTATTGATAAAAATTACTTACCACTAAGAGTGAATGTTTCATTTTGAGTAATGATTTATCATTTCATGAAAAAATATTGATTTTTGAAAAGTATTGATTTTTTTCATTTTTTGATTTTGAAAATGGTATGATAGTGGTATTTTGAAAATGGTTTGATTTTTAAAAGAATGGTGGAATTTCAAAAAATGGGATAAAAATAGAAAGTGTGGAATTTTTGGAAAACCTTTTTGTGATAGCATGATATGATCAAATTTGTAATTTTTAATCCTTTAGTTGAAAGATAGCGAGAATTAGGTTTTTTGTTTATAGAAAATGGCACTCAGTAGGCATAGAATAAACCAACTGAAAGATACTGCTAAGAATGTGGTTGTACTAGAGAGACATGTCAGCCAAAAAATGGTTCATTGTGTAGTCCAATCCTTTTAGGCTATGTATAGAGGAAACTAAAGGGACAAACCAATAAAAGTGGATAATTCAGTTTAGTTCCATAAATAGAATCCATCCATATTTTGGGGTGATTTGGAACCCGAGAAGGCAGATGTATGGATGAATATGATGAATCAAATCATCGATTTCCTAGGCACACCATCAGAGTTGACATTTATGTTGGAAATGTATATATTGAAGGATATTTCATGTCAGTGGTAGGATTTATGATTTCAGGCTAAATTGGAACAAAGTATTTCATGGGATAATTTTTAATAATTTTCTAACAAATAATTATATCCTCAAACTTTTTGGATTTCTAGAACAACATATTTTTTCAGCCTGAAATAGGAGAGCCTCTCAGTGATAGAGTGCGCAGATAAATTTATGAATTATTCTACTTTTCACCCAATGTTTCTACAAGTTCATCCTTGAAGGAATGAATTTTTGAATCAGTATCTAGATAAAATATTATCTTGAAGATTATATTTCTTTGTATAATAGATTATAAATAGATGGTCAACAAATGATGGTGGAATAAAGGGATATATCAAACGATATGGGTGGAGAAATCATGTTGATAGCTATGGGAAATGGTGGGAACTCTAATGATAGAAATAAGAAGAAGTGTGACACCTATTCCCAAGGTAGTGGAATGACTCATAATTAGATAACTGGATATGTGAGTCTTCCTCCAGGACCCAATTGAAAATATGGATTTTTTCAATGTGGATATTTCAATTACATGAAGCGATAGTATACAACACCACCTAGAGAATACCAAAATTATAATCAGATGGGGAATCTTTATCACTATTGTTTCAATAATCCAAGGTTGGGAGTTTGGGACATATGTCATGCATCATAGGTGTCGTATGCTTCGATGGGATGAGGGTATAATAATACCTATCATCAGCAAAACTGGGTTAGTGATGGTGATTTTAGGAATACCACGAATTCTCATCAAGGGAAATCTCAATAGGGAAATAAAGAAAAATGTGTATCAAGTTATTAGTTATATGGAGATGAAAAAGTTTTTGTAGATGATCATTCTAGGCCATAAAAAATTATAGGTATGATTCTTTTGAATTCTAACCTTATGAAATATTTATTTGATACCGGTGAATCCCATTAGTTTATTTCTTCCAGTGCTATTGATATTTTAGATTTAAATGTTAATATGATTCCTTTTATTGTAAAATTCAAACACCTTTTATTTAAATAAAATTTTGATCCATTATGTGTAGATATTTTTCTATAACTTTTTATGGAACTGACTTGATATGTGATTTCTCTTTATTGGAGATGGATGTTTATGACTTAATCCGAGGTATGGATTGGTTGCCTATGTTCGAGGTTCAAATAAATTGTTATACATGAAAAATTAGTTTTAAAACTAATGATGGAATAAAGCATCTCTTTAGAGGAGAAAAAAATGTAATGGCAAGTACAATAGGATTGTTAGAACCAATGATCTGAATGATCTTATACAAGTTGTCAGCATTGAACTTGATGTTTGTGGATGAGATATGGGAGATTGGTTTCTAGATTTTTTTTTCAGAAAATTTCTTAGGGTTTCCACCCATAAGATAAGTTTAGTTTAAAATTTATCTCCTTTCAGGGACCAATCATATTTCACTTCCATCTTATCGAATGGAACCAGAAGTATTAAGGGAATTTAAAGTGCAGTTGGAAGAGTTGGAAAGAAAAGGGTACATTTGGCCTAGTACGTCTATGTGGACAGAACCTATCTTGTTTTTGAAAAGGGTGGATGGAACACTTCATATTTTTTACAATAATCATAAGATTAACCATGTTTTGATAAATAATTGGTTTCCACTTCCATTCATTGATAATTTTTTCGATCAATTGAGGGGGGTGTCAATAGCTCTCTAAAATTGAATTATGATCATGATATCAAAAATTTTGGGTTTAAAAGGAGGATATTATGAAAACACCTTTAAAGTGTAGATATGGCCATTAAAAATATGTGGTTATTCCTTTTGGTCTTATTAATGCAATAATAGTATTTATGAAAATGTTGAATCAGATATTTCAAAGTTATCTGGATCCTTTTTTCGTGGTGTTAGTGAATGACATATTGGTGTGTTATAGAACAAGGTATGAGCATGAGAAACACTTTGAGATATTGAAATAATTTTGAGGGATCATTTTTTGTATTCCTAATTATCAAAGTTTTATTTTTGGATATGATAGGTACATTTACCTATCCATGTTATCTATAAAATATTTGTTTCTATTGATCTAGAATTTATGGAGTGTATTATCTCTTAGAAACTACTAAATAAGATACACAATTTTATTTGGAGGGATGGTTATTTTTTATGCTTTGTTAGTTAATTTTCATGACCACCTTCACCTACAATAGCTTTGATGAGAAAAAATGTTCTATTTCAATGGAGTGTGGAATGTCACAAGTATTTTCAAGAGTCAAAGGTTCACCTTTCATCCATTGGGACCACTTTCATATAGTTTTTTGTATTTGTTTTCAATGATTCCAATGAGGTTTTCAATTATGATCAATATGTAGAAGGATCTATCCTAAGTCAAATTTAATGGATAATGGTTAAATTAGAGGATTTATGCACTGATCCTAAGTTCAAATCACATGTATCAATGGTGATACAATGTTCACTACAATATAGATGGATGAAGAAGTTATTTGGAATCCATGTTCCAAAAAGAATAGAAGGAGTAAAAGAGGATACATGGGCTTGGAGTTCTTAAGTATGAGGGTATCCATGTTAAAATTCATACTTGGTCTTTATCATGTTTTTTGTGGATTTAATTAAATGATATGGGCCAACCCTCTAGGTTGGTCAACATCCTCAACCCAGGGCATATACAAGACATTGGGTCCACCACACCGAAGGGAGGATAGACTGCAGGTGGGATGTATGCTATGTATAGGCCCACAAGAGTGAATGGGACAAGGACCATTCATAGTTTAGGCCGAAGCCTACGCCAAGAGTGGTTGTAGAGAATGCCCGCAGAGAACACGGTACATGACCATACTGTGGAGGGAGAGGGAGTAATCTGAGCCACTGTTAGAGAGTCTTGATACTTAAACCGTGCCCCAACCGCGTTGAAGTTTGGATGTGGGACAAATGGAAGCAGGTACTATTTTTCATTTAAAAAACATGAACGTGATCATATCCATCCATCTCATCTTGCATGTCACATGTCCGTTAGATCAATGCGACATCTGTTTTGAATTTTGGATGTAATTCTGGATGTCTGTGTCTGATCAGAATTGATCTAATAGTTGTAGAGTGTACACACCATCATCTTCAACCTCCGACCTATAGGAGGGTTCCCAATGACGTAGTACAATGAATTTTTGACTGAATATCCATGATCGAGCTTTCAACCATCACTGATGAACCAATTCACTACATAATGGTCGTATGGAATCCATGAGATCATGCATGCAATTTTATTTGCATGCATGCAACAAAATGATGAAGTTCGAATGTTGCTGAAGCAAACAAAGTTGTGAAGAAACATCATGGAGCCCAAGAGTTCATGAAAATGAGTTTCATACTATTACTATCTCATTAAGGAGAATATCCATTTGAAAAGGAAACATGCAACGAATCTTGATGTATCTTGAAACACATTTGAAGATCTTTTCAAGGTGAATATCTTGGCTAATTAAAAGAAGAAATTTGCAGAGTGTATTGTGTGTGATTTGAATGTGGAAATGTTTTTTTATCCTCCCTAAAAAAGGAGCCACATGGACTTGAGGAAGTTCTATTGTCTCCCACTATCTGAGATCCATCGTTCAAAAAACAGAGCCTCTCCAAGATCCTATTTTCAAAGGGAAAGTGGAGGTCCCGTGATCCTTAAGAGATTTTTCTAAGAGGGGAAGTCCCATAGGCCTTCGAAAAGTGCAATGAAATATCAAATGTGATTCATGAAGAACACAATTTCACAAATATAAGGGACAAAAAATGTGTATCCCTTGATTTTGTGATGATCTGAGATTTTCATAGCCTCCCTAGTTTATGAAGATCTCTAGAGATCTGTGAGCCAGTTCTTGAGTCTTGGACTCCCACCATGCCTTTAAATGAACCGCACACTCTGTGTGTAGAATAACCACACACCCTTTGCATGAAGAAGAAGAAGATACATTGGATAGAGAATAACAGAGATGAACAATTCATTTTCACAATGAGGAAGAAGAAGAACATGAACATTGAAAAGATCCCTCAATGTTTTTCATGTAGAATACCCACAAAGCCCATGGGTTTTATGCTCCTGTTTTCGCATTGAGAAGATACACTATTTTCAGGAGGCTTTTCTCTTTATAAGAACAAAAAGAATAGTTGAAGTCAGGGGTGTTGTGTTTGGTGAATCAGAGGTGTGCATGAGGGAAGTGGAAGTTCATATGTGAGAAGAAAAATAAGGAAGTTTATGTAAATAAATTCACCCATTCAGTTTGTGTGCATGAAAATAGAATGGGTGAATACATGCATGAAATTTTTATTTTAATGAGTTGAGACAACCAGTTGTGTGTTCATGCAAAGAGAGAGAGAGAGAGAGAGAAGAAAACAGAGAAGTGTTCATACATGCTTGGAATTTTTATTTGAACATACTCAAGGAATTATGTGTGTGAACTTATGAAGAAGGAAGGATTAAAATTGAAGAGTATAAGAATGCATTCATGAATATGTGAAAAAGTGATTTATTTGGGATATCTGATAACTCCCTGGAATGTTGAAGATAAGTGCATCAATTTGGGACTCCGATGAAAGGAGGGTCTTGTTCTGAACTTAGATGAAGAATTCCATGCCAATATGTTGAAGATACCCTCATGTTGATAAACTGAGTGAGACTTCACCCAAGGCAGTGAGCTAGGGGAGTCAACGGAAGTGATGCAAGGGATGTAATGAGCCATCCCTGATCTTTTTTAAATGTAGTGGTCCTGGAATAGAGTGACTATGTACGAACCATTGTAATTCACAACTTGTTAAGATTAGTGGAATTTGGTATGACCAAAAACCTATCGGTGTATGATCCATGGATATATCCCTTAGTGGTGAACAAAGTAAAAAGTTCTATGTTGCACTTCGGTGCATGAATGTTTTAATTACTACACATATCCATCATACAGGTTCAATGATTTCCTACCAAAGTGGGAACAAAATCCATCATTTTTTAAGAAATATTTGACACCTTGATTCATCCCCCCTATCAGGATCATCTTGGGTCCTACAAGTGGTATAAAATCCAAGGGTTTATGTATTTTGGATACTCTAAAATAAATATTTTATCTATTGAAGATTTGTGTTTCTTTTTTAAGTCAAAAATGAAGTCTAGTTTTGATAAGGACTAGTTATCTCTAAGAAAAAGTCTATATCCAAAAATACCATGTTGAATAGGAAAAATGAAGAGAAGAGGTAGTTGAAGAAGTGCAAATTATCTAAATAAGAGGTAGTATCGGGTTCTCCATGTATTTATAATAATAAAAACATTACAGTCTTGGAAAGTAAATATCACGGGGATTAGGTTTCCACCAAAGGAAAGAATGAAACTTCTATCTCATTTCTAAGTGACCAGGAGAAATTAAGAACCTGTCTCTATGATATTCTTGAATAAAGAGTTGTTGTTGTTAGTATAATATTTCAATGTTTATAGGTTAAGATCACCCTATTGGAAATATATGCTGATAATATGGAAAAGTTCTTGGAAATAAAAGTTCCTGAATGTTTAAATCTCAGCAGACATATTGAATCATTTCAAAAAAACAAGAAGGAACATGAAATGAGTTCCATGAAACTCCTTAAAGAAGTTGAATAAAAAGGTAAATTCAAGAAGTATCTTGAGGAAAAGATCCATGTTCATGAAGAAAAAATGAAATATAGCACTGAGTTCAAGGGTTTACATTTGGAATAAATATCCATGGAGATTAAAAAACTTGACTCTTTGATGCAGAATAAAGTTATACACTATGAAGGAAAAGTTGTTACAATAAAGAGGGTTTTTTAATAGAAAATGATTATTATTGAATATCATAAGATCATATAAAATAATAAATGTATTGAATTGGAATATCTGTTGGTCAATATTGACAAGACATGTATTGAGGCTTCACAAAATAAGGAAATGGATATTGTTGCTACTCAATGCCCACTGGAGGAGTCTATGACTGAAAGACCTCTAACATGTGATAATAATATCATGGACTATTTTGATGATCTATCTCAAGAAACTGGGAAGCAACTGGTACCATCCATTCAAACTTGTACTCATATTCCTAAATGTGTTTCCACATGCAGTGTAGGTTGGAGGAAAGATTCAAAACAAGTATGGATGAATAAATATGATAAATTACATACCACTATGTCTATGGAGGATAATAAGAAGAATGTGGAATGTGGTTTCCCACAAAAATCACAACAAATCAAAAAGAAGGCCCAATAATCTATTACAAAAGATATCAAGAAATCCAAATTTGTGGGTCAAAGTTGGTGATGTAATAGATTTGGGCATTGTTCATTAAATTGATGGTAAAATCCCCAAAATGATCACAAAGGAAGTCTATCTCAATGGGGAGAAATCCAAAGAGGAAGAAGAAACATCCACAAATCCAGAAGCATCTGTATACGGTAAACAGATTTGGAATTCTTGATAACATCTGTGATGTATTCAATGGAAGTGGTTATAAGGTTAGTGAATGTCTATCTCGAAATACATCTAAATCTAATAAGAAGATAAGACCATAGAAGATGGCCAATATTGAATAAGTTTCCTTGGTAAGTAATCATAATAATGTTGTAAGACCAAATTATTCCAAGAATAATCCAAGAAGGAAAGGTGAGAATGCCTTGGATTTTACATCAAATAAGGTGAAGGGAAGTGAACCCAAAAGAACTAATAAGAGGGATGACACTCAGAAGAATTCATGTGGTAGATCCAAACTTGATATCTCAATTCCTAGTGACATATTTGTTATCCGGATGGAAGATTTGGAAATAATGAGAAAAACTGAAGATTCTCAAGCCAAATATAGTGCAAAAATCCAAAAGAATTTTTCACATGAAGATAAAGAATATCTATTTGTGAGGTGCAACAAGGATGGTCACACTGTTATAAATTTCATTACATTTATTACAGCCCAAGAAGAATTCCTCATGAAGATGAGAGTTTCACTAGGAGATACTAATGCTTTGAAACCTCTTGAAGAAAGAAGGATCACACACAAAGGAATGGAAGAAGTAATGTGATCCACAAACCCCAATTCAAAATTTAATATCAAATGTTAAAGTGTGAAGAGTGGAGTAAATGGAGCATCTTGGTTAATAAAACCATATCAAAATTTATATTAGCATTGATTAAGGAATAAGGGTCCACATAATTGCCTTAAATATTTATGTATTATATTTTTTCTGATAATATAGGGAATTGAAGGTGAAGCAATCTCTCAGGGGGAGAACTTGAGAAGTAGTGAGTGTTATATACACATGATATCAAAGCCAAATAATTTTCAATCCTTGAAATATTCTTCAATTGATATTAAAATACTCATATGATGAATTATCATCTTTTATGAAGATGATTAAGAGTGTTTCTCTTGAGAGGGAGAAAAATGAAGAATCTTTGATTGTCTTTATTTCAAATTTGATATCAAATTAAATTTCTTTGGAAATTTCATGAAGATAATGTTATTTGAAAAGGTATATCATTTCTTAATCTTTAATCCTTGGTTAATAAAAATAAATATCTTTTTACAAAGGGGGAGTAACTGAATCAATTAGTGACATAAGAAGAATGGAAGTTCCCCAAGGTCACATATTCTGCCTATTTCACTTGAATGTTTTTTATCCATTTTTTGAAGTGTGTGTAGGTGTTTCAGGTTGATTGTTCTTAAAAAGAATTCATATATATAGCCTATAATGAAAGTGGAAATCCCTTGAAGACAAGTACATGAGTTCTCATCTTATAAAATATCATGATCGGTGGATAATGGATAGATTTTTTGTCTAAATAAAATCCTCTTATTTTCTACACCAAACATTGATCAAGTAGACTTAAAGTGAAATGATATATTTCACATTTATTAAGTATGGATTAATACCCTTTTCCCATGAACTTTGTATTTCTTTTCAATAAGGTGGAGAGAAATGGAAATGAATGTTTGAAAAGAAAGATAAAGAAAATTAAAGGAGAGGGAAGATTCACATTTTGATATTAACACATTCATTTTAGAAATAACTTTTATGTATTTCCAGAAAATATAAAGGGGGAGATTGTTGGGACCACTATTATGTAGTGTTTTGTATTTTTTGTCAAATATGTCAATGAGGTTGTCAATGATGATCAATACGTATAATGAGATCACATAATTCAAAGTTAATGGAGAATTTTTAAATTAGACGATTGATGCACTGATCCTAAGTTCAAAGCACGTATATCAAATGTGATACATCGTTTACAACAATGTAGATGGATGAAGAATTTATATGGAAGCCATGTTCCAAAAATAATATAAGAAGGAAAAGAGGGATCATGGTCTTAGAGTTCTTAATTATGAGGGTGGCCATGTTGAATTTCATACTTGGTCTTTATTAAGTTTATTTTGTGGATTTACTTAAAAAATATGGGCCAACCCACTAGGCCAGCCGACAGCTTCAACCAAGGGAATATGAAAGAAATTGAGTCGACCACAATGAAGGGAGGTCTGCCAGGCTAGCCCGTAGGTGGGATGCAGGATGTGTATAGGCCCACAGGAGCGCACCAGACAAGGCCTATGCATAGTTTGGGCTGAAGCCTGCGTAGAGGGTGGGAGTAGAGATCACCCACATAGAACATGGTACTGGGTGGTATTGTTGAAGGAGAGTGGGTAATCTGAGCCACTGTTGAAGCAGTGTGATACTTAAACCATTCCCTAGTCACGTTGAAGTTTTGATGTGGAAAAAATGGAAGCGGGTACTATTCGTCATTTAAAAAACATGGATGCGATCAGATCCGTCCATCTCATCCCACATCTTGCTCGACCACCCAATTAGTACGATATTTGTTTTGAATTCTGGATGTAATCATGGTTATCTGCATCTGATCTGAACTGATCTAATGGTCATAGAGTTTCCACACCATCGTCTTCAATCTCCAACCTCTAGTAGGGTTTTCGATGCCGCAATATTCTAGAGTTGTGAACGAACCTCCATGATCGAGCATCTGACCATCACTGATGATCCAATCCACTACATAATGGTCATATGAAATCCACAAGATCATGCATTAAATTTTATTTTCATGCAAGAAACGAAATGCTGAAGTTCAAATGTGGACGAAGAAAATGAAATTTTGAGGCCATATCATTGATCCCAAGAGTTTTTGAAAATTATTTTCATGATATTACTATTTCATGCACGTGATAGGAAAAGATCAATTCAAAAGGAAAACACCCCATGAATCTCAATGTATCTATAAACACATTTAAAGATCTTTCAAGATGAAGATCCTGGATAATTAAAAGAAGAATTTTGAAGAGCGTATTATTAATGATTTGAACATGTAAAAATATCGTTATCTTCTCCTATAAAAGAATCCACACTGAGTCAAGGAAGTATCATTGTCACCCACTACCCAAGAGCCCTTGTTCAAAAAACAGAACCTCTCCAAGATCCTGTTTCGCGAAGGGAAAGTAGAGGTCCCGTGACCCTTCAAGAATTCATGAAGAGGGGAAGTCCTGCAGGACTTCAACAAGTGTAACACAATCTCAAACATGCTTCACAAAGAACATCGTCCCGTATAGCTAAGGGACATCACAACACATCTCCCTTTATTTCGAGATGATCTAATATCTGTGAAGCCTCTCTAGTTTGTGAAGATCTCTAAAGATTCATGAGCCATTGATTTATTCTTAGACTATCACTGTGCATTGAAAATAACTGCACACTCTGTGCGTAGAAGAACCATGCACACTTTGCATGAAGAAGAAGAAGATACAATGGATAGAGAAGAACAGAGTTTCACAGTTCGTTTTCACAATGAGTAATAAGAAGAACAAAAACATTTAATTGAACCCTCGGTGTGTTTCATGTAGAATACACACAAATAAAACGGGTTGGATGCTCCTATTTTCATGTTAAGAAGATACACTATTTGTAGTAGGGTTTTATCTTGAGAAGAAGAATAAGAACCGTTGAAGGCATGGGTGTTTGTTTTGTTGAAGTAGAGGTGTACATGAGGGAAGTGGTAGAAAACATGTGAGAAGAAAACAGGGTAGTGTATGCAAAGGAATTCAACCATTCGGTTTGTGTGCATGAAAAGAAGAATAAAAAAGAGGAAGTGTGTGTGAACAAGTGATATAGGAAGACATATTCATGATTCACATGCATTGATATGAATGAGTTGAGATAACCATGTGTGTGTGCATAAAAATAGATATAGAAAGAGAAGAAAATAAAGAAGTGTACATAAATTCATGTACTTTTTATTTTAACATACTCAAGGAAATATGTGTGTGCACTTGTGAATAAGGATGGATTAAAAGTGAGTATTATATGAATGCATGCATGCATACGTGAAAAAGTGAATCATTTGGGATATTTGATAACTCTCTGGAAGGTTAGAGATAGGTGCATCAATTAGGGACTCCGATGCAACAAGATTCTCATTCTGAACAGAGATGAATACTTACATGCCAATTTATTGAATAAACATTTAAGTCGATAAACTGAGTGAGACTTCACCCAAGGCAGTGAACTAAGGGGAGTCAACGAAAGTGATTCAAGGGACACAGTGAGCTATCCCTGAACTTTTGTAAAGGTAGTGTGCCTAGAATAGAGTGACTGTGTTAAAACCATTGTAATCAAAAAATTATGAATATTATTAGACATTGGTAAAACCAAAAACCTATCGACATATGCTCCTTGGACGTAGACCTTAGTGGTAAACCAAGTAAAAAGTGTTGTGTTGTCCTTCTGTGCAAGAATGTTTTAATTACTGCACATATCTATCATAAAGGTTTAATGAGTTCCTACCAACATGGGAACAAGATCCATAATTTTGTGAAAACAATTGACACCCTGATTCAACCCCCCCCCCCCTCATTGGGTGGTTTGGGGTCCTACAACATCAACACCAATATTTATTTTTCTTGAATTAAGAAAATGGTATGTGATGTACTATGATACTTCATGATCTGGGTTGGGATATGATCTCATGTTGGGAGATCATGTTGTTGCTTATGGATCATAGTAGTTATAGATACATGAGAAGAACTACCCAAGACATGATTTAGAGTTATCTATTGTCATCCAAGATTTGAATACTTGACATCATTACCTAATTGGTGAGAAATTTATGGTGTTTACGGATCCTAAGAGATTAAACCACATTTTCTTATAATTAGATTTGAATATTATACAAAGAAGATAGATAGAGTATCTCCAAATTTTTGAATTTGACTTGATGTATACACCAGGTAAAGTCAATTTTGTGGAAGATGCATTAAGTATAAATACTTATGCTAAGTTGGAAATAGAGGCATAAAACTAGTGGAAGTTTATATATGTGAAAACTGACATACACTTAGATTGTGAAGACTGAGGCAGTGCAATAGTTTTCATTCTAATTTATTTTGTTCCTAATTTAGTGGATACAGTTATAGAAGCATAGACATCTGATTTAGAATGTGTATTGATGAGGTTTAAACTCAATAGTGGGGAGACTATTGAGGGATGGAAGCTGGATGGGAGTTAAATTTTTTGGTTTCGAGATCGAATGGTCGTACCTATGGATTTTCTGAAAAAACTACTTTATGCTTACCACTGTTCCATATAGGTTGTTCATATAGAAATATAGAAGATGTATAAGGCTCGGAAAGCATGGTTTTTGTGGGTCAGTATGAAAATAAAGGTAGCTGAGTTTGTTAAGAGATGATTAATTTCTTAGTGGGTTAAAGTAGAGCATCATCTATAACCAAGAATGTTGCAGTATTTACCTATTTATGTTTGGAAATGGGAACAAATAGCAATGGGTTTTGTGATAAGTTTCTTAAGGATAGTTCAAAAGATTATTCCATATGGGTAATAGTTGATTGGCTCACAAATTTTTCTTATTTCATCCCTATTTGTGAACCTCATATAGTGGAGTACTTGTATAAAATATATATATTAGAACCAGTTTCACTAATATAATACTGATATCTAAGGTTTACATCTCATTTATTGAAATACTTATATCAATACCTTGGGAATAAATTTATTATGACTATGGAATAGAATCCATATACATATGATAAATCCAAAAGGATGATACAAACATTGGAAGTCATGTTGCGGGTTTTTGTAATAGATTTTGGTGGCTCCTGGGAGGGGAACTTACCTTTAGTAGATTTTTTATATAACATAAATTATTAGGCCTCGATAAATATGGATTCATTCAAATAATTTTATGGGATTCCTTTTCATTCTCCACTTTCATGGGTGTAAATAAGTGATATTTTACCAGTTACACTGGACCTTGTCTGAGAGACAACACAAAAGATTTAGTTGACCAGAAAAATGATGGAGATGGCTTAGAGTCATCATAAATTTTATGCATATCATTGTTGATAGCTATTTTAATTTGAGGTGAGTGATCACGTGTTTTTGAGAATATCACTAAGGCTTGGGAATCATCATTTTGGGAATAAGGGAAAGTTATATCCTCGATACAGAGTCCCTTTTGAGATACTTGAATGAGTTGGTGAGGTAGAATATCAGTTGTATTTACCACCATAGTTTAGTGAAATTCACAATGTGTTTCTTGTATCTCATTTGAATAATTATTAGCTTAATATTGACCATTTTATTCTATGGGACCACATTGACCTTGAGTTTGATTCTTAGTTCTCTCATATCCTAGTACAAATTTTGGATTGTCATGAGAAAGTATCGCATGTGAAAAAGAATCATTCTAGTGTGGGTTTTGTGGAAACATGGTTAGATTTAGGTCGAAACATGGAAATGGGAGAAAAAAATGTTTTATAAATGGTCCAAACTCATTTATAAAAATGGTGATTTTCCACTTTCCAAGGATGGAAAGTCCAATGGCGAGGAGAATGTATCTCCCTTGGTTTCAAGTAAGTTGCCCATTATTTGTGTATTTTGTGTATATAAAGTATTTCAATGAAGATTGGGAGGGGTTGGAGAAATTTTAAATGTTTTGGGGTAATTTTTAGAGATTCATGTTTTGATAATTATTAGTAGAAAATGTGAATCTCTTATAGAAAACTATTAAAATAGATGCAATGGACTCTAGGTAGGTACATGGTTAGGTACACTGTTTTGAAAAACCATACAGAATCCCAAAAGTAATCTTGAAAATTATAGATAAGGGAGAAACATGTTTGGTTCATGGTCTATCTAGCCATGTGAGCCAACTTTGTGAAGGGTTTTGGGAGGTAGTGGATGGCACATGGTTGGAACAATGTTTTCCTAATTGTGCGACCCAATAATGAATAGTTAAAATATAGATACATAATATGAATATCTCACTCTATTTTAATCCTAAACCTATCATTTTAACTTATTTCCAACCTAACATATTTTTCCTCTTCCCAAAGGATGTGGAGACTTTCCCCTTTGATATTTAGGAAAATCATGGTGTGTTGAAGGACAAATATCTTGGTAAGTCTCCGTTAATGGTGTTTTTTCTTAGATATACTCTTATTCCCTCTCATGGATTCATGGATTTGATTATTTGGGGATATATAAATGTTGGTTGATGCCAATAATGTTGATATTTTGATGTGTTGATGTTAGGTAATGAGATCTAATGTGGGTGTTTCTATACTCACCCCATTGTTTATGACGAATTTGTGTCGTTCTTTGTTTTCGCCATAGTTTCTTTGGAAGGTGGATTCACTCTCTACTGATATTATTATAAAATTAAGTATTAATTTAAAATTTATTGAATTTAATGTATTTGATTATAAATTTTATTTAAAAATATTGGTATAAACCTTCTTTAGTGATGGTTTGTGAAATTGTGGAGATTAGTTATGTGAAAAGTTCTTTTTCACATGAATTTAAAATGATGTTATAAAATATGGTTTGTTTTTGATTCATGAATTTGGTTTGATTGAAAATTTTCAATAAAAAGAAGTTTCTATTAAAATTCATTGAAATGGTTGGTTTTACATGGTTCTGGAATACACGTGTTGCTGTGAGTTCATGATTTCTACATTACCCTGATTAAGGTGTGTGTACCGTTGGGGTACAAGGGACATGAACCTGGATAAGGTGTGTGTTCCATTAGGGAATAAGAAGATTTTACACTTATTTATGACATGGTGGATGGAAGAAAAACCATTCACGAGAATGTAAATATCACTAAAGAATGAATGTGTGAGTGTGTGAGTGTGTGTGTGAATCACAATTTGGGTATGCCAAAAAGGAATGTGAAATGGTTTAAAGAGTTGTTTGGTTGCTTTCCTTGGAAACTGTTTTGGTATGGAAATGTTTTATTTGATGATATAAAATAGTTCAATATTTTTTTATATAAATGGTTATATATAAATTTTATAACATGTTTTATCATAGTAACATGAGTAGGGAATTCATGTGGGAAAAATTACTAAGTTTCATTACTCACCCCCTGCTTGGGAATTTTAGTGTGTTTGCAGATATTGTTTATCAAGACATAGGTAAAGGTTCGGTATCAAATTTATGTAGTGTTGAATATTGATACTCGAGAATGTATTATGGATCTCATTCTTGGATATTGTTGGCAATTTCAATGTTGGTGTCTTTTGATTTTTGAGCTTTCTTGGTTTTGTCATCCACTTTATACTCTGGTATTGTTTTTGGTTTCCACTTGTACTCTAATATGGTGATTGATTATAGTTTGGTATTATTGTTAGTTGGAATTCTTGAGATGTATACTATTTTCTCATGCATCATATAGTTTTTTTCAATTATTTCATATTTGGTTGTGATTTTTTTTATTTTCAAAGGGAAAATCATCCCCCAACTATATTGAAGCCCTTGGAATTTACTACCAGCATTTGACATCTTGGGGATATTGCCTAAGGAAAATTAGTAATTCGACCTCAACTCAAGCCAATGAGGAGGGGAATAATATTACACTAGACGTGTCCAAAAATCCTTGAACATGTTAGGTAGAAAATCAGAACATGATAGGAACATAGTGAAGACATTTGAAGTAGATGTCTTGGGACATGAAAACCATGTCGAGTGGATATACCAAGGAAACCTCAGTGTGTAATCCTAGATCAAATTGAAATATAAGAACTTTGATACCTACAATATCCAGGATATGTAGGAATCCATCCAATTTCCTGAGCTCAAATTGGAATCCACCTTGGTTTAAGTCCACCTCTGTCTCTGATATTCCAACCATCGGGACCCAATCTCCACCATGGGATTATATTTCATCCTCATCCACCAGTCGAATGAGGAGGTCATTAAACTATGAGAACTCTAATTCCTTATAAATAAAGGATAAATAAGATTCCTTACAAATGAATTAGCACAAATAGGTATACACCACAATGTAAGTCCCCCATATCTCTCACATACCAACTATTAAGACCCAACCTATCCCAGGGGCTGATCATTCTTCCAGATCCACTAGTGGATTGAGAAGGAAATTGAACTATGATAAATTTGATCGATACTATAAATAAGATATCAAGTAAACTATCCTAAGGGATAAAATATATATTGAAACTTCCAATGGGATTTAATAGCACATAAATTTCACATCCATATACAGTGAGACTGATTACTTGCTATTCCTTGTTTATATCACAGAGCATGGCTCATGTGTTATTAGGGATTTGTAGTGGCCATATCATTCACATCATGAATCTACAATATCCAAGGAAACTACATTGTGTAAGTCCTGGCTAGTGGAATGATATGAATCCCCCAATAAATGGTCATCTACCTCTGGGAAAGTCCCAAGGGCATGATCGAACTACAATGAATTTGAATCATTTTATATCCAAAATATGTAGGAAAACTAAGTAAGGCTCAAACTCAACACCTGGTGCCTAATTAACCTCATATATTTATTTTCTATGTGATTATAAATTGTATTATTTTAAAAAACTATGTTTTTTTTTATTTCTATTTGAAGAAGGATACATAACACACCTCATAAAGGATCAATCCCATCCTCAAAAGATTAATCGCCTCCATGGATGAGAACACATTAATGAGTGTCTAGATATATGGATTTAATATACAAATAGATACCCATTAATGAAAAATGGATTAATAATCTATGATAAATATAGATGGAATAATTATCAAACCACCCTTTACACATGAAAAAATTCAATGCACGATCATTTTGTTAGGTAAAATGGTCCAGTATTGGGACTGGGAAGAGATTCTAGAACATATCTTAAATCTATAAGAGAGTCCGGAAGCATAAAACAGTCCCCCAAGGGTTTTGTAAGCCCGAACTCTCATCTTATTAAAAAATTTGATCTCCTAAGTGTTTTTGGGTTTGAAACCCCAATTGGCCACATGCTTTTGGAAAGTAGGTATGTGGTCAGTTTTGGACGTAGGAGCCATTGCGTGTTTCTATGAGAGATAGAATTGGTGTACTCATCATAATTGATTTTATATAAATAAAACCCCCACAATAAAACTATTAGGAAAATAAATCTATGGAATTTTCTCTTGAAATAATTATGTAAGGGTAAATAGAAGTTATATAAGCATAAAAATAATTTATGTAAATGAAAACACAAACTTGAATATGTTATTTAGGGGTAAAATAAATTTATGTAAGTGTAAAAAATAGATAGGGGTAAAAAAATGTTACGTAAGTGTAACCATTAGTTAATTAAGGGTGAAAAAAAGTTATGTAAGGGTAAACATAATTTATTTAGGGGTAATAAAAAGTTATATAAGGGTAAAAAAAACTTATATTGGTTATATAAGGGAAAAATAAAGTTACGTAAGGGTAAAACAAAGTTATGTAAGGGTAAAATAATTTTATATAAGGGTAAATATAAGTAAAATAATGGTAAAAAATAGTTATATAAGGTAAACTAATGTTATGTAAGGGTAAACTAAAGTTATATAAGGGTAAAAAAATTTATTTAATGTTTAAAAAAGTTATGTTCTGGTAAAAAGAAACTAGTAAAGGTTAATTAATGGTTAACTAAACTTATGTAAGAATAATATAAATTTAATTAATTGTAAAATAATGTTATATAAAGGTAAAAAGAAGGTGTGTAAGGTTAATACAATGTTATATGAGTATAAACTACTGTTATGTAAGGTTAAGCATAAGTAATGTAAGGGTAAAACAATGTTATGTAAAGGTAAACATAAAGTTATGTTGGTTAAGTATGGATAGTCTAGGCTTATTTAAGGGTAATATAAAGTTATATAAGTGTAAAAGGGATTTATATCATTATATAGGAGGTTCATATACATACAAAGGAAATCAGAGATAAGGTAAGGGTTAATTTCACAATCTCATTATTATCTAGGATTTTTTATACGTAAGTATTTACTACGGTATATTTATCATCCATGTCCATGTTTATTAATATAGTTTTCTAGACTATTTTTACTATTCTTCATCAATTGTATAAAGTCATTTTTACCCATTCATGAAGTTTTAATAAATGGTTTGAAAGGAATATTTTGTCATTTCCCTAACAAGTTACTTTTTTAATTTTTCAGAAAAAGTATGAGATTGATGTTTTTTAACTTATATGGAATGAAAATATTTTTTACACTTTCATGAAAACTTAATACCCTAAAGCTTCCCTCACAATCTTACAAGGTTATTTTCCAAGAAAATGTTTTCTTTTAAAATTTCATTGTATTTTAATAAAAGAAAACATTTTTGAAGAAGAAATGATATTTTTCTTAAGAATTAATTTCAAGTGTTGTATCAAAATTATTTTCCATCCAAGATGGAATTATATAATAGGGTAATGTTTCAAGTATACTATACTTATTATTCCTATGGTTTTATTATATTTGTGATGGAATGATATTTATGAAATCCATTTGTTTTACATGGATTATGTTATGATGAAATGATTTTTAAGAAACCCATTTTATTCCTTGGGTTATGCTAGGATGAATGATTTATATTTTTATGGAACATGAAAGAATGATTTCATTATGATATGGTTGAGACCTATATCTCCCTCCAATGCATTGGGTAAAGATTTATATCTCATGAGATAGACATGACTTGAATGTGAAATGATCTCGGTTCAGTAATACATGGATGGAATGGGAAATGATATCATTTAAGTAATATAGGGATGAAATGGGATATAAACCCGGTTCAGTAATACAAAGATGGAATGGGGAGTAAACCCAAATCAATAAAGGACATTTTCCACTATGATGGTCTTGGAAATGATCCTTGGATAATATAGAAATGATTTTCTATCCTTATTGGTTTTCCATAATTCCATGTTCTATTAAAATTTTATTTTCTCATTGCTCATGTTCCTTTATGATTTATGACTTATGAACTACCAAGATTTATTCCATGACTCATAATTTTGATATATGTTATGCATGTTATGATTTTAAAAAGTTATGTTCACATTTTTAAATTCTTATGTTAATGTTCTGTTTTATATTTTCCATGTTTAACCTTATTGAGCATCTAAGATCACCCCTTTTTATATTTCTTTTCCCTATGATATGAAGAAGGGTATTAAGTAAGATGTGTCAAAAGGGTTCTAGTTATTATGTAAAAATAAGGAGACAATGTAAATGTTTTATGAACCAGTTTTTTATGTTTCCCAATTTCTCAATACACTAAACTATTACGGTTATTAGGCATCTATTTGTGTAGTGTATTACATATTCTACAAAAGTAATGTAATGTCCATGTACATAAATCTTAGGTTATTAGAGTTGGTATCTGAGAAAAGGTTTTATCTACCTTTGGAAACTAGGATGTGAAAACTTTAGTGAAATCCATAGGGATATTTCTTAAGATATGTGTAGGGATTCCCCTAAGGATAAGTATAACTATAGTTGACAATCCTATAGTTATGGTAAAAATCATGAATAACATAGGATTAAACTGAAGGTTCCATATATTGAAATATTATAAGTAATTTTCCTTAATAATGTTTTTTCATCAATGATAAGTATTTATCACACTTTTTATTATGGTCTTAGTCAATAGTCAGAACTAGATATAACATAATTAACATTGAATGTCTCAGATGTAGAAAGAATGGGAATTATATGTCCTAATTTTAAATCTCATAAAGATAATCTGGAAGGTGGTACATGTATTGGTTATACAATTGAGTATAAAGAGACTAGAAATGACATGTGGAAGGTATAAGATGATCTAGCCATATTGTTTACCTTAAACATTAGAAGCATGATTATATTAAGGTTGGGGAACCTAATACAACACATGAGCCTCAGCCCAGTTGGTGAGGACTCCTTAAGTGCATCCAGGAGACTCAGGCTCAAATCTAGGTGGAGGATAATTTTTTGGTACTGTAGAAGTACTATAGTAGGAACTGTAGCAGGAACTGTGCAGTACTGTAGAGGGTACTATAGAGTAAACTTTAGCAGACACTGTTTGGCACTATAGAAGCTGGGAATATTCCCTCGTTTGGGCCTTCGGGCCACCTTTTTGGTCCCCGAGTCCTTTAAGGCCTTCGGGACACCTAATCCTTCAGGTCAATAATGCCTTCGGGCCACCTCAAGGCCTTGGGGGAACCTTAAGTGTAGATGCAAACCAGAAAACCTACAAGGAACAAGCTTTATAAGGAGGATGACCAAGGAGCTTTCACTATAGCAGAAGCTAAACAAATTGTAATAATGAGAGGGTATGGCACCTTTGGGCCACCTCAAGGCCTTTGGGACACCTTAAGTTCAGATGAAAACCAGACAAACTACAAGGAACAAGCTTTAGAAGGATGATGAAAAAGGATATTTCACCACAACATAAGCTAAATGGATTGCAATAATGAGTGGGTATCACACCTGCCATCGGGACAAGCCTATGAATTCGTGGGAAAGCCTAGCCGAACAAGCATGCTAAGGTGGAGAGCTAATTTCACGATAAATATGTTGGGGAGGAGCAGTTCCAAGTTGTTAGTCTATGTTTTATGTAATGTTTGAAGCCTACGGGCAATGAATTCCTCTAAGGCCTATGGACCATGTAATACATATGCCTACAGGCCTTGTAAGGGTTCCATCTCACCCCTTGAAAGGTGGATTATCAAAATCAATAAAAAATGAAGGCCTTTGGGCCATTGGAGGAGGGAAACTTAATACAAGATACAAATTTCATATTCTTTGTATGAATAAAATAATTAAGTTTGAGTAATGAGTTAATAATAAATTTGGATGATTCAAGTGTATATGTTTTGTAATCCAAAGATTACGTATAATTATTTTTAGTATAAGTTTTTCATTAAGTATTGAAAAGGATATGTTGAATAGTGATGAATATATAGAAAAGTGACTTAAGGGAAAGGTAATATTTTGATTAAGGAAATGTAAACCTTAATTTGTTCAAGTTCTATAGAAAATTTTGTTTATCTTGGATAAAGATATGTTGGATATGAAAAAGTGAATTGGACGACACTGATTTCCTTATAACTAATTATGGATTTGCTGAAAAGTGGTTTATGATACCATGGATGATATTATTTCTTAGTTCCTTGAAATATGTGTTCTAGTTTTAAGAATCACTGCTTCCAGGTGGTTTCTATCAGATTTATTCATGGAACCGGAAACTTCCAACAATTCTTTATCCAAAGGGGACCTTCCTTCCAAAGGCATGTGTTCATTATGTTTTAACATTATGATACTTAGGAATGTACATTGGTTTAGAGGATGGGATTTTGGACTCATCAAACCCACTTGGTGGAAATTATTGTCTACTCTGGGACTCTCTTTCTAAATTTAATATATTTTCATGAATCATTATTAATTCATCAAGCATAACATAAGTTTCCCTTGGAATTTACAATCACTTATTAACATGTGTAAAATTTAGAATCATTAGTGTGCATTCAAGGTTCTTCATTAATGGAGATATCTTTATCTATTATAGGTTCTCCATCAATGGTATCCTCTAATTTACTATTTCAATATTCTTGTAATCATCATTACGATGATACTGTTTTTTAAGCCACTCAGCATGGCACTCTGGAATTTATTTTCATCCTGGGAGATGAAGGTTTGTTTTGATATTGGGATTGTGCCCATAAAATGGGCTACCTACGTATCCTTGAAAAAGGAATAAGAACCCTCGTAGTTCAATGTTGCTTAATGTTACACATCATAACTTTTAATGTCATGTGATAAGGGCCTCTAAGAGAAAGGTTCTTAGTCAAAGTTTTGTGTGGGACTTTTTCCAAAGAAGCCCAATGAAATTGGAAATGATATGAGTTTACAAGTAAGATTAGAACCTGTTGGGAATATGGACCAAGGAGAATAGGGTGTATTTGATGTGTTGGGTTTGAACCTACAGGAGGCTTCCTACGTATCCCATGCGGGGAATCAAAGTCCACGTAGTTCGATTAGTCTCATAAGAGAGTTTAGTTATTTGAGAGAAATGAGTGAGTTTGGGATTACTTTCTGAAAATGATGCCATGATGATTTGGGGGTTTAATTTGGGGATTATTCTTAATAAGGATTCCCATATTAAGAAAATTACGGTTGGATTTATTAAGATGATATCCAGTGAACTCGGGCCCTGAAAATGGATTCCTATGTATCCCAATTATGATGGGAATCAGAGTTCTCATAGTTCATTTACCCTGGGTGTTTGTGTAAATGTTGTAATCATCAAAAATCTCTAATCCCATGAGAGTCATTCTTAGTGTGAGAAACAAGAGTATGTGAAAGATTCAACAATTAAAATTCACACTTTTCCTCTTCCACTAGTGGAAGAGGGAACGTCGACCGTGGAAGAGGGAGAGGCGACGAGCCTTCCCTCAATTCACTTTACATTGGACAAGGGTCCAATGGAATGAGGAATGGATAAAGGTTAGGGGATTATACCAAGATGGATTCCCATGGTGACAAATCTCAAAGGGATAGGGAAAGGGTAACGAAAGTCTGAGTGCCCATCCCCCCTGTGGTCTTTGGTACCAAAGAAGAGGGGAGGAGCAATGATCCTAACTCCTGTAAGAAAATCTAGGGGCTTATTCTAGGATAGTTTCCCTAAAATTGATCATGGTAGGGGAGGGAGATATCTCATTTGTTCAAAAGGATGAAGTAGGTGTGAATCATACCTTCACTACCAAAATACATGAGGTTCTCATTTGTCTCTTTGATAAGGGAGAGGTCAAGACCCAAACACTCCTCCAAACCGAGAACTTCCCATCACTGTTCCTGGGAGAAATGTCCATGTTACTGTGGATATACAAACCCACAGAAATTCCATGTATCCTAACTCCCTTATAAAAAAAATGTGGGAAACCTCTGACTGTGGATATATAAACCCAAATAGGAGACACACTGATGTGTCATTCTCAAAGGTTTGATAAGTTAGGAGGTTTTGGTAGAGGTCTCAACAGAATCCCTTTCAGACAAGGAAGCCAAAGAAGAAGAATCCCTTCCATGAATGTATTTGAGGAAGGCTTGATGGCTTGTATATTGAAGAGAGTAAGTGAATCAAATAGGTTCTCTCAAGTAGGTAAGGGCAAGTAAGTATGTCCACACAAGTATACTTGGTTGACCTGATATTCACTTAAGCAATGAAAAACCTGTATGGTAATACTTGACTAAGACTTAACTCAAGCCTTCAGGTGTATTCACAGGTGGTCCTAGAAGTTGGGTGCTCAAGTTCCTATGTAAGGAATAGGCGGTGCACAAGTATTTTTAATTTGGAGAGGTTGGGTGATTTAGGCATGCAAGTATTATGGTTTTCAAACACTAAAATAACTTATGTCCAATGATCCTCCCTTAAATCCTTCACTCAAGGTGTTGAAGAACTACCTTGAAAGTTTCGGAAGACTGGAGCGAAGTACTAGGGTGACCAGAGCAGCAATTCAGATTTGGGGGAATTTGTCTGCACAAATGAAGACCCCAAAATCCTATTTATAGGAAAAAATGGGACCTTGGGAGAAAGTAGTTTGGGCGTGCAAGTTGGTTGCGTTACATTTTGGGGCGCTCAAGTAGGTTGCACGACGACGCCCTTTTGGTCTGACTAAGGCGACCCAAAAATCATCCCTTTTCAAACCTTGATTTTATTCATGTATTTTACCCTTTTCTTTCTAAGGTATTTCCCTTTTTCATTTTTAGACTTTTTGATAGAACAAAGTGTAAAAAAAATCCTCCCCACAAAATTGGATCCAGAATGAAGAGAAGATCCTATATTGAGGTAAAGTGATTGAAGGAGAAAGAAAAGAGTACTAGGGAACGTAAGTGTTATGCACATTGAGAAACTGGTCACACAAGCTGAAAACATGCAGGAATATGGAACGTAGGGTTACATGTATCGCCTATATATAACGGCTTTACTTCAGCGAAGATTCTTCTAACTTCCATAATTTTAGCTCTCAGCATGCAAGCCCTTTCTCGCTCAGATGCTTCTGTTTAGTCACACTTCTTCCGCATGTTTTTTAGTGGAACGCTATAAGTGGGGTTACATACTTGCGCGTCAACTTATATATAGGCTCCAAATTTATACTTGCGCTTCTCAATGCCTTTTCCAATTGTTTAGTAAAGAAACACCAAAAAATGAACTTACTTAAAAGATGATTTCTGTCCTTTTTGCAGGTTTAATGGCTCCAAAAATAATTGGAACTGCTGATGAGATCACCAGTAAGAGAATTTATGACATGATGAATGTCATTGGTCATGATAACTTTGATGTTTACAACACCAACCTTCCAAACATAGAAAAATATTTGAAGAAGTATCATTTCAACTTTCCATGAAGCACCTATCTGCCTTTGTATAGTTATGGCCATCTATTGGATGTCAATATTACATACCCAAAGAACTATGTCCCACATTATTGGATTCAACATTATAAAAACTTTTCACCGGCCAATGTTTCTTTCAGGGACTGATTTTCTAATTCTAGGACAATAGAGAAGGCTCATTTCATGCATCGTAGCCCATGTACTTCGGACTTGAAAGCACACAACTCGAGCTGCATCCACACTGTTATTAATCCATCATTCAGGATTCCTAGATGGATCAGTCCAAGGGTTGGAAGAAATGTTGGGATTTCCACCCAGGAGGATGTGTAAAACCCACATGGATGTGGGCATACTAGGTTCGTAAGACCTGTACATAATTTACATATGACTTGAAAGGCATCGGTATTTATGAGTCTGTCTGGTTTGGGCAAACTTATGTGTACACGAATGATGATTTCATGCTAGAATTTTTAACCTAATGAAGTCCAGAGACTAACTCTTTCCATTTAACACATGGAGAGGTAGGTATCTTCTTATGGGATGTTTACAAGATTCCCTAAGATTCAATCCTTGGAGACATGTATGATGAGTTTATTCCTCCCATGATGACATGGAATGACTTGAAGAAGACACCAGCTTTGGTTCGCGAGTTAATGAAAATATTTAACAAGCTCAAGAACATGACCACCATGAAGTCTCACTTCAGGAGATATATTCATCCGTAGGAATTGATGGAAATATTTTTGATAAAGAAGAAGGAAAAAGGGGTCCACTTACACTCATCCGACCAACTGTCCAAGGGAAGAGAAGAGAGGTACTCATGACACCTTCTAACCAACATTGGAGAAAGGAAAATTTGAAAAATGGGGATATGAAGTCAACCCAAAAATTCTTAAAAATACACGTCTGGAAGGTTTCTTGTCCATGTGGATCAGTGTGTATTTTTTTCCAGTCCGATACTCCAAAGGAGGCGTGAGGCTAGGAACCTTTGTTTTTGCGGCCAAGCTAGTAGAGAAACAGATGGTAGGGTTGGCTACTCCTATTTTTACTAAGATTCATAGGATTGTGCTTCACATTTACAAATGGAAGTCTCCCTTTATAATAGAAGGACCATTCCATGTGTTATGGGGATGGATTACTACTCACTTCAGAAGTTATGCTATACAAAGTGGGGTACAGGTTTTTGGAAGTCCTTTCCGACCATCTATTCAGGATTTTTCTGGTATTTCAACCTAGTCTCTAAATGCTTATGACATCAAGTATATATTGAGTATGAATGAGGAGTTCCATTTCTTTCTTTATGGGAATCCGCCTATGGGGAGATTTTTTGATGATGGGATGACCAGTTTGGAATTGAGGGCATATATGATAGCTTGTAGAGATGGCGTATTGGCCACTAGAATTGACAGAGAAATCATATGTGAGGCCTATGCTCCTTATAGATTTGTACATAAATTCAAATTTCTACAACAGAATAATGTATCCCCTCCTATGCATGTCATATTAGAGAAAAACATGATGGTTTCCTAACAACTATGGTTTTTGACATCTACAAAGAAGACTGGGGAAGTTTTTAATTTACCTGTCGCTGATGTAGGTAGAAGATTGACTATCTAGTATGCTGAAAACTTGGTTGCATCTTACCATGAAGGGGTATTGAATCATGTCATCCCTCTAGTGGGGGTGGAGATAAGTATTAGGAAAATACCATTTGTTTGGAAGGTAACTCTTCATCATCAGGGGTTGACTCATGAGAATAAGAGGGTGGAGGTGAGGATGCTCCAAATTCACCGAAGAGACCTCATGCTAGATATAACCCTCCTTCTAGAATTAAGTGAGCCACTCCATCAATCCCTACTAAAGTTATATCGAGGAGATATGATCTCCATCATTATAAAGATTGACAAGTTCCATTTTCTCATCCCTCATCTGTGACTGTGGGGGTTGGGAAGAAACTCAAATCCATGGTTGCATGATCCTCTTCATAGCCCTCTGACAAACGCTCTGAATATATATGACTAGATGTTGTTCAAACATGGAAGAGTTTGTACTGTGATGCTGAAACCATGTGGATGGATCTGTGCGAAGGACTGTATATTGTAGGAGTAGGGGATTTATGGGCTTCTTCTGACATTATTTTTAAGGATAATCTCAATGAGGTGAGGACCTACATTCAAGAGCTGAAAATGCTCATACATGCCATTGATGAATCAATTCCCACCACAAAGTAGGTAAAGGAAATGATAGATCGTGGTACCCCCGAAGGGATTAATCCTTCATTAGATGAATAATGGCATGACTTTTTAGATCCTGTGGATGTAAGTTTCTATTCTCTCTCATTATCTTATGCTTTGAAATTTTATTTTTTTGTCAAAACATTGTTACTTAGGGTAAATATCATCTTAACTTATCACTGGTTAAAGTAAATACAATTGAAGTTCCTTCACCATAGTATAACTCTGGAGGCACTACTCTTGGAGCTACCGGATCACCCTGTGAATCGGGAGAAATATCTCTAGGAAAACAGGACATGAAGGAGGAAATAGAGAGGGTATTCAGATATCCAATACTTGTATTTGGAGATGATGATGCAAACCCTCCCAAGAAGGCGAATAATCAAAATCACAAAAGAAAGAGAGCCATGGTTAAGAACTTTCTTAGTAGTGGTAAGATTACATGATAATCATGAATTTTAGTCCTTATTCATGAAAAAGTGTTTAAAATTCTTAGAATTATAGGGGATTCTTATGTTTCTTCTTTGAAAGAAACTACTGATAAGCTTCAAGGAACAATAGGTGTAACATACGAGACTTTTATAAGAAATATTTTGTTTTTATTTTATATAAATCATCAAAGGAATATTTCACTACACACAACGCTATCTTGAATTTCTTTACACACAATCGCGACCTTCCTTGATAGCTTGTGTCATACGCAATACCGAGTTTCACTAAACAACGATATGCTATTAAAACATTATTAAAACAAGTCGTTATGAATAGTAATAACCACATTTTGATATTTTGTAAATCTTATTTTTCAAAATGGACTTCATTTTTGGATTCGGAAAAATGAAATTAGCCTAGGGTGAAATTTTTGTATTTTTCTGGAAACTTTCAATTTTTGATGAATAGTGAAAACACTGGATTACTATTTAAAACCCGACTTTTTATTTAAATAATTATTTATTTTATTTAAATTTATTTTAGGTCAAAATTGATACATAATACCTATATTAGTTAAATGTAATTCATTGGAGTAATTTTATAATAATTTTAGATATATAAAATTTTTATTGAACTTTTCACCGTCTTTTACCCACCTCCTAGGAGAATTTGAAAATTTACATAAAACTTAATTTTACCGCTTCTATGAGTGAAATTTCAAAAATCCGAGAGACATGGTTGATGTCAGTAAGTAAAATGTGGTTCAATGAGATGAAAATAATTTTTGGTGAATAGTAACTTTTTACTTTTATTTACCACAGTTAAAAGTAAATAGGGTAATTAAGGGTAAACTGATATTATTATTACCCTAAAACATGTCCTAATTCTATTGGATAAGTTTAATTCAACCAAAAACAACCTTAGGAATAAAATATGACCATTTAGGCCCACTTGGATTAGATTAGGACATTTATTATTAATTTATTAAAAGAAGGGTTAAAATAGTTAAAATCAATGTTTAATAAGTAAATAATTTTTAATATAGGGTTATACATAAGATAAATTCGACTATAAATATTCATTAGAAAGATAAAACTATTACCTAAATAATGGTATTTTATTTGTAATTTTTAGACATTAAATAATTTAATTTATATATGACACAAAGATGATGTAGTAATTATCTTATTAATGAAATATTGACATAATTGATGTTATAAATACACAAATAAATGTAATTTGAGACTTTTTATGAATTCAACTAATTTTATAGGTTAATATGAAATGTTAGTATTGATTTAATTAACTTTTTGCGAACTAAAAATTCTGTTATGATTTTCAAAAAAATCAATTACTAAATAGTGTTAAAATTGACATAAAATAGTTTTTAAAACAAATATTATATTATTAATTGTTATTTTATTCCTAAAAATATAAGGTTAATCCAATTGACTTAGATATGGTTATATATATTAATAATAAACAACTTTGGGTTCTTGTGGCTTGTTATAGTAAGTTTATTAACCTTATAGTGTAAGAACACAAAAAGACACGGTAAAAGTAAAATTATCTAACTTAAAGTTAAATCTAAATGATAAGGTTAAAATAGTAAAATAAACTTGTCCAAATTATATTTTATGAGAGGCTTTCCACTCATCCCCACCTTATCTTTGAAAGAAATCAATTTGGATCTATTTAAAACCGAATATGGCTTTATAATAAAATAATATTTTTAGTTTTTCCAAAGGTGCCCCTCTCCTCCCTTATAAAAGGGCACCTCCTCCCTCTCTTACTCACACCACTTTGAGCCTTCAAGCTCAGAAAAACCCTGCCAATTTCTCCTCTCCACTTCCCTAGAAACATCCTAGAGGTCCTGGTCTTCTTCAAAGACCAATTTTAGTGCCCTAAAAGGAGGTCTCAAAGAAGCGCTTCAAAGAAGAGGTAATGTCTGTTACCGTTTCATTCAACTTTATTTATTCTTCCACTTATTCTTATTTAGTTCTTTCATTATGAATTAATAACATCAGTATCACTAATATACTGATATGTTATTATAAGTATGAAACTACCCAATTTCACCATCTATCCATCCTACGGAAAACGAAATCACTGCACGTGCGTACGTACGGAATACCGTCTCCACGCCGTGGTGTAATCTATTTTCCTTACATGGATGGGTATAATGGTGTAAAGAATGAATATATATGATTATTGTAAATTGATATTTATTCTGAAATAGTATACATACACTCCAATACAATTCCACGATCATGGGAACGATATCATCACTCGTGCGTACATACGGAATACCGTCTCCACGATGTGATGCGACTCGTTCTACATGATTTTCATTGCATAATGATTACATAAATGAATTGAGTGAATAAATATGATATATATTACACTAATAACATTCTTTAAATGAGGTATCTATAACCTAAAAAGAAGAATAAGAATTTATTCGACAAAACACGCATAAGAACAAAAAGTAATAAACACCCGAATAACAAGTAGGAATGAAATATTACTAATAATAAGCTAAGAATATGACCATATATGATATCATAACAATGAGTATGATTCTGGAATAATTAAATGACATTATTTAAATCATTATACAGGAGGTTTGGACACTTATGAAGCAAATCAGACCTAAGGTAAGGGACAATCTCACAATCTCAATTTTTATCCGAGATTGTTTATACTTCAGAATTTACAAGGGAATATTTTATCATCCACATCCATGTTTCCTCAATATGTAATATTATTTCCATCCACCTATAATTTTTTAAATCCAATTTTACCATTCGGTGAGTTTTTAGTAAAAGATATGAAAGGAATCTTTTTTCGTTTTTCGTACGAGGTGCTTTTTGACTTTTCCGAAAAAAGTACGAGAAGAATGTTTTTTTAACTTATACGGCATGAATGGATTTTTAAAAAATTATTTACAAGAAGCTTCCTTTACAAGTTTTCAAGTTTATTTTTAATCAACTTCTTTTAGTTTAGAATTGTATGACATGTTAATAAAGGAAAAGTGTTTTTGAAGTAGAAAGGATATTTTCCTCAAGAATGGAGTTCAAGTGTTTTATCAAAATTATTTTCCATATAAGATAATAAAGGGTTATGTTTCTATCCCTATTATTACATTGATTTGATTATGTTGTGATGGAATTATTTTTATGAATTCCTTTATCTTATATGAATTGTTTTATGATTTCATGATGTTTAAGAATCCCATTTTTATTACTTGGGTTATGCTATGATGTATGGTTTATGATTTTGTGGCACACATAAGAATGGTATCATTATGAGATGGGTGGGACCTATATCTCCCTCCAATGCATTGGGTAAATATTTTATATCTCATGAGATATACATGGCTGGAACGGTAGGTTAAACTAGTTCAGTGAAACAGGACTGAAATGAGGAATGAACTCGGTTCAGAAATGGACTTTGTCTACTAAGATAGTCTTGGAAATGAGTCTTGACTAATAAGAAATGATTATCTATGATTATGTGTGTATGCCACAAAGATTCATGTTTTAAGTTATGATTATTGTGATTACATTTCACTACCATGATTTATCCCATGTTATGGAATTATGATCTCTTTTGCAAGGTAATATTTTCAAAATGTTATGTTATTATGAATTTGATGTAATTGATATTTATTTTGTTTACCCTTACTGAGAATTTGAGCTCACCCTTTTTTATGTTTTCTTTCCCCAGGTCAGGAAGAAGGTTATTAAGTAAGATATGCCAAAAAGGGACTATAGATATGATGAAATAAATAGGAGACAGTGTAGATGCTTTATGAACTAGTTGTTTATGTTTCCTAGTTTCTAAAGACACTATACCTACACGGTCCTTTCATGGTTTTGTTATATGTTGTAATATGTATGTTTCAATTTTGAAGTAATAACCATTTATTTAAAGTATGGGTCGTTATAGTTGGTATCATAGGAAAGGTATAGTCAACCTTTGGAAACTAGGATGTGAAAGCCTTAGTAAGAAACCTAAGGATAAGTCTAAGAATAGAACACAATCTTAGTGTTTTAGAAATGGCCATGAATAACCTAGGATAAGACCTTAAGTGTGAAATTATATTCTTGATTATGTGGTTTTCCTATTATAATTAGTGTTGCTCACACTATTATTCTTGGTTTTAGTCAATGACTGGAACCCGAAGGAACCGTGTTAATGCGGAATGCGACGGGAAATGTAATGATTGTCCCCCTAAGCAACCAAATGTTATGGGAGGTGGAATGAAAAATCTTGTAGCCATGCTCACAAAACTTTCTCAAGATATGAATCATGTAGGAATTCCAAACGAGCAAAGGAAGGAGAAACATTCTGTTGAATCCTTCATGAGACAACGTCCACCTTCATTCAACGGTTCTACTAATCCATTAGTTTCTGAACAATGGATTAGTACTACTGAAAAGATATTTTAAGTTCCTTAATGTTCTGAGCATGATAAAGTCATCTTAGCAGTGTATCGTTTGGAAGGTGATGCTGATCAATGGTGGAATCTTATCAAGAATATGAGGCCAAGAGATGAAATTGAGTCCATGGAATGGGACGAGTTCAAGAACTTATTTTTCAATAAGTACTTCCCTCGTATTCTCCGAAAAAAGATGGAGAAGGAGTTTCTTGAACTAAAGAAAAAGGATGATGAATCTGTTGGTACCTATGAAGCAAATTTTACAAGACTTTCAAGGTACGCTTCTGGTATTATTATCCAACCTGAGAGTAAGATCGATCGATTCTTTAGTGTCTTAAAACCAAGTCATCGAAGGGCGTTAGCCATAAGGGACTTCAATAGATACAAGGAAATCGTTCGATGTTCTCTCAAAGTTGAGATGGATATTGGAGTAACCCATCAGTCATATGGGTTTGATAAGAAGAGGAAAATGGAATTCAAAGGGAAATCTAAAGAGCACACTGAAAAGAAGATGGGTTTTCCCTTATGATCAATGTGTGGAAAGAAACATGGAGGTAGTTGTCTTAAGGGGACAAGAAAATGTTATAAGTGTGGAAAAGATGGTCATCGGGCATTTGAATGCCGCAATGATGGGAAGAAGATGTCTAATGATGCAAACAAAGGAAGGGATACACAGAATGAACCTACTACACTTCAATGTTACAAGTGCAAGGAAATGGGGAATTATGCCAATCAATGCCCAAATCCAAGGGTTGATGATGATAGTTGACGTCAACAAACTCTTAAGGATAAAGACAAAGGAATGTCACATGCAATTTCTATCAGCGATGTGGAGTATGATAACGAAGTGGTGAGAGGTACACTTACCATCCACTCTAAAGTAGAAAATGTTTTATTTGATTTTGGATCCACCCACTCTTTTATTTCTGAAGAATTTTCTAATGGTATCACCATATTACCTCAATAATTATATGTTGATTTGGCTGTGACAACTCCAAATGGCACAAAAGTCGCACCAAAAGTTTACAATTCTTCTCCGATTGAAGTTTGTGGGAAAGTGCTTCCTGAAAATCTTGTGGTACTTCCTATAGTGGAATTTGATGTGATTCTAGGAATGGATTGGCTTTCTTTATATGGATCTCATATCAATTGCAAAAGGAGGGAAGTCACATTTCATATTCCAGATCAATCTATGATCGTCTATCAATGCAAGGATGAACATAACCTTCCAGTGGAAATTTCTTCCATCTTATGGGTCTTGATTCCACTAAATGAAGGTTATTTATCTCAAATGGTTGGTGAGAAACTCACGATTAATAATATGCCCATTGTATGGGAGTTTGACGATGTCTTTCCAGAGGAATTGCCAGTTCTTCCACCAAATCGTGAAGTTGAGTTTTCAATAGAACTCGTACCAGGTGCTTTGCCTATTTCAAAGACACCTTATAGAATGACCCCAATTGAGTTGAAGGAATTGAAGAAGCAACTCCAAGATAATCTTGATAAAGGATTCATACGCCCTAGAGCATCACCTTGGGGAGAACCTGTTATGTTTGTTAAGAAGAAAGATGGATCAATGAGACTCTGCATTGATTATCGAGAACTTAACAAGATCACTATCAAGAACAAATATCCTCTCCCACGCATTTATGACTTATTTGACCAACTACGCGGAGCTCAATACTTTTCCAAGATTGATCTTCGTTCAGGGAATCATCAATTAAGGGTCAAAAGGGAGGATATACCAAAGACAGCTTTTCGTACAAGGTATGGACACTATGAATTTATAGTGATGCCATTTCATCTTACTAATGCCCCTGCTATCTTCATGGATCTGATGAATAGAGTCTTTAGAGACTATCTTGATCAGTTTGTGGTAGTCTTTATAGATGATATTCTTGTCTATTCAACGAGCAAGGAATAACATGAAGATCACTTGAGAATTGTATTAAAGACCCTAAAAAAGTATAATATTTATGCCAAATTTACCAAGTGTGAATTTTGGCTTCAAAAAGTTGCATTTTTGGGTCACATAATCTCAAAATAGGGGATATCTGTGGATCCAGCAAAAACATAGGTTATCAAAAGATGGTTGAGACCAACAACAGTAACTGAGATCCGAAGTTTTCTTGGTTTGGCTGGATATTACAGACGTTTTGTGAAATATTTTTCAAGGTTATCTAACCCACTCACCAAGTTGACTCGAAAATGAGTTAAGTTTGTTTGGACGGAGGAATGTGAAGAAAATTTCAAAGAGCTAAAAAGAAGGTTAGCCAGTGCACCTGTTCTCACAATGCCTTGCAGTGGAGAAAGGTTTGTGATCTACAGTGATGCATCCTAGAAGGGACTGGGATTTGTTCTCATGCAAAATGATATGGTGATAGCTTATTCCTCACGACATTTGAAAATCCATGAGCAAAATTACCAAACTCATGATTTGGAGGCATTATCTTTATGGAGAAAGGAGAGACATTTATACTGATCATAAAAGTTTAAAGTATATTTTCACACAAAAGGAGATGAATATGCACCAAAGAAGATGGTTGGAGCTTATTAAGGATTACGACTGCTCAATTCATTACCACCCTGGGAAGGAAAACAAGGTGGCAGATGCATTAATTCGACAAGACCATTCCAGTTTATCCATGATGAGGATCACAAAAGATCCAATATTTATGGATTTACAATGGATGGATCTTGGAATTATAATGAAAGGGGAAAAATCGTATCTTTCTCAAATGAATGTTCAACCATATATACATGTTAAGATTAAAGAGGCATAGAAAGAAGATGTAGAGTTACAAAAGAAGGTGAGAAATTTTCCTGAATTCAACCTTGACTGTGATGAGATAATAAAGTTCAGAAATCGGGTTTGTGTTCCTCCTATCCCCAAATTAATGAAGGAGCTTCTGGATGAGGCTCATAGTTCTTCATTATCTATTCATCCTGGAAGCACGAAGATGTATAGGGACCTGAAAGAGTACTTCTGGTGGGATGGAATGAAAAGAGATGTTGCTGAATATGTCCCTTGATGCTTGGTTTGTTAGCAAGTTAAAGCTGAGAGACAGAAGTCTAAGGGGATGTTACAACCATTACCCATACTAGAATGGAAATGGGAAAACATAAATATGGACTTTGTCACTGGACTTCCTAAAACATCCAAAGGCAATAATGCTATCTGGGTCATAGTTTATCGTCTTACAAAGTCTGCACACTTCATTGCTATTAGAGAGGATTTCTCTCTAGATCATATTTCCAGGATATATGTAAAGGAAGTGGTAAGATTTCATGGAGTACCACTTTCTATTATATCTGATCGGGATCCGAGGTTTGCCTCAAAGTTCTGGCGAAGTCTTCAGCATACTCTAGATACAGAGTTGAGTTTCAGCACTGCTTATCATCCTCAGACAGACAGTCAGTCTGAGAGGAAAATTCAAACTCTAGAAGATATGTTGAGAGCTTTCTCTATAGATTTCAAAGGTGGTTGGGACCAACACCTACCTTTGTTGGAATTTTCTTATAATAATAGCTTTCACTCCAGTATTCAGATGGATCCTTATGAAGCTCTCTATGGAAAGAAATGCAGGACTCCAACTTTCTGGGATGAAGTTGGGGAAAGAAAGATATTAGGACCTGATCTTGTTGATGAAGTGGTAGAAAAGGTCAGATCTATTCAACAACACATAAGAGCAGCTCAGAGTCGACAAAAAAGTTATGCCGACAACTGAAGAAAAGACTTAGAGTTTGAAGTGGGTGATAAAGTGTTCTTACGAATATCTCCTTGGAAGAGAGTAATGAGATTTGGAAAGAAGGGAAAGCTGAGCCCTAGGTATATCGGTCCTTTAGAAATACTGGATCGTGTTGGGAAGGTAGCTTACCTATTGGCGCTTCCACCGAATCTCTCTCAAGTTCACGATGTGTTCCATGTATCTCTCCTGAGAAAGTACTTACTTAATCCTTCACATGTACTCAGCTCAGAAGTTGTACCGCTAGAACAAGATCTTTCTTACTAAGAACAACCGATAGAGATTCTCGATCGTAGTGAAAAATTCCTACGGAACAAGACCACTCACTTGGTGAATGTTTTATGGAGGAACCACCAATTAGAAGAAGCTACATGGGAGCTTGAGGATATTATGAGGGAGAGGTATCCTCATCTTTTTGTTACAAAGTGACGAATTTCGAGGGCGAAATTAATTTTAAGGGGGGTAGAATGTAACACCCGAGACTTTTATAAGAAATACTTTGTTTTTATTTTATATAAATAATCAAAGTAATCTTTCACTACACACAACACTATCTTGACTTACTTTACACGCAATCGTAACCTTCCTTGATAGCTTGCGTCGTACGCAATACCGAGTTTCACTAAACAACGATATGCTATTAAAACATTATTAAAACTAGCCATTATGAATAGTAATAACCACTTTTTGAAATTTTTTAAATCTTATTTTTCAAAATGGACTTCATTTTTGGATTCGGAATAATGAAATTAGCCTAGGGTGAAATTTTTGTATTTTTCTGGAAACTTTCAATTTTTGATGAATAGTGAAAACACTGGGATACTATTTAAAAACTGACTTTTTATTTAAATAATTATTTATTTTAATTAAATTTATTTTAGGCCAAAATTGATACATAATACCTATATAAGTTCAATGTAATTCATTGGAATAATTTTACAATAATTTTAGATATATAAAAAGTTTATTGAACTTTTCACCGTCTTTTACCCACCTCCTAGGAGAATTTGCAAATTTGCATAAAACTTAATTTTACCGCTTCTGTGAGTGGAATTTCAAAAATCCGAGAGACACAGTTGATGTCAGTAATTAAAATGTGGTTCAATGAGATGAAAATAATTTTTGGTGAATAGTAACTTTTTACTTTTATTTACCACGGTTAAAAGAAAATATGGTAATTAAGGGTAAAAATGATATTATTATTACCCTAAAACATGTCCTAATTCTATTGGATAAGTTTAATTCGACCAAAAACAACCATAGGAATAAATTATGACCATTTAGGCCCACTTGGATTAGATTAGGACATTTATTATTAATTTATTTAATGAATGGTTAAAATAGTTAAAATCAAAGTTTAATAAGTAAATAATTTTTAACATAAGGTTATACATAAGATAAATTCTACTATAAATATTAATTAGAAAGCTACAAAGATTCCCTACATAATGGTATTTTACTTGTAATTTTTATATGTTAAATAATTTAATTTATATATGACACAAAGTTGATGCAGTAATTATCTTATTAATGAAATATTGACATAATTGATGTTATAAATACCCAAATAAATTTAATTTGAGACTTTTTATGAATTCAACTAATTCTATAGGTTAATATGACTTGTTATTATTGATTTAAAGAACTTTTTTCGAACTAATCATTCTGTTATGATTTTCACAAAAATCAATTACTAAATAGTGTCAAAATTGACATAAAATAGTTTTTAAAACAAATATTATATTATTAATTGTTATTTTATTAATAAAAATCTAAGGTTAGTCCAAATTACTCAGATAAGGTTATATATATTAATAATAAACAACTTGGGGTTCGTTTGGCTTGTTATAGTATGTTTATTAACCTTATAGTGTAAGAACACAAAAAGACACGATAAAAGTAAAATTATCTAACTTAAAGTTAAATCTAAATGATAAGTTTAAAATAGTAAAATAAACTTGTAAAAATTATATTGGATGAGAGTATTTCTACCCATACCAACCTTATATTCGAAATAAATCAATTTGGAGCTATTTAAAACTGAATATGACTTTATAATAAAAAATATTTTTAGTTTTTCCAAAGGTGCCCCTCTCCTCTCTTATAAAAGGGAACCTCCTCCCTCTCTTCCTCACACCACTTTGAGACTTTAATCTCGGCCAACCCATGCCAATTTCTCCTCTCCACTTCCCTAGAAACATCCTAGATGTCCTGGTATTCTTCAAATACCAATTTTAGTGCCCTAAAAGGAGGCCTCAAAGAAGCGCTTCAAAGAAGAGGTAATGTCCGTTACCGATTCTTTCAACTTTATTTCTTCTTCCACTTATTATTCTTTAGTTGTTTCATTATGAATTAATAACTTCAGTATCACTCATATACTGATATGTTATTATAAGTATGAAACAACCCTATTTCACCATCTATCCATCCTACGGAAAATGAAATCACCACATATGCGTACGTACGGAATACTGTCTCCACGCTGTGGTGTAATCTATTTTCCTTACTTGGATGGGTATAATGGTGTAAATAATGAATATATATGATTATTGTAAAGTGATATTGATTCTGAAATAGTATACATACACTCCAATACAATTCCATGATCATGAGAACGATGTCATCACTCGTGCGTACGTACGGAATACCGTCTCCACGATGTGATGCGACTAGTTCTACATGATTTTCATTGCATAATGATTACATAAATGAATTGAGTGAATAAATATGATATATATTATAATAATACCATTCTAGAAATGAGGTATTTATAACCTAAAAATAAGAATAAGAATTTATTCGACAAAACACGCATAAGAACAAAAAGTAATAAACACCCGAATAACAAGTAACAATGAAATATTACTAATAATAAGCTAAGAATATGACCATATATGATATCATAACAATGAGTATGATTCTGGAATAAGTCAATGACATTATTTAAATCATTATACAGGAGGTTCAGACACTTACGAAGCAAATCGAACCTAAGGTAAGGGACAATCTCACAATCTCAATTTTTATCCGAGATTGTTTATACTTCAGAATTTACTGGGGAATATTTTATCATCCACATCCATGTTTCCTCAATATATAATATTATTTCCATCCAAATACAATTGTTTAAATCCAATTTTACCATTCGGTGAGTTTTTAGTAAAATATATGAAAGGAATCTTTTGTCGTTTTTCATACGAGGTACTTTTTGACTTTTCCGAAAAAAGTACGAGAAGAATGTTTTTTTAACTTATACGGCATGAATTTATTTTTAAAACATTATTTACAAGAAGCTTCCTTTACAAGTTTTCAAGTTTATTTTTAATCAACTTTTTTTAGTTTAGAATTGTTTGACATGGTAAGAAAGGAAAAGTGTTTTTGAAGTAGAAAGGATATTTTCCTCAAGAATGGAGTTCAAGTGTTTATCAAAATTATTTTCCATCTAAGATAATAAAGGGTTCTGTTTATATCCCTATTATTACATTTATTTGATTATGTTGTGATGGAATTATTTTTATGAATTCCTTTATCTTATATGAATTGTTTTATGATTTCATGATGTTTAAGAATCCCATTTTTATTACATGGGTTATGCTATGATGTATGGTTTATGATTTTGTGGCACACATAAGAATGGTATCATTATGAGATGGCTGGGACCTATATCTCCCTCCAATGCATTTGGTAAAGATTTTATATCTCATGAGATAGACATGGCTGGAACGGCAGGTTAAACCGGTTCAGTGAAACAGGACTTAAACGAGGAATGAACTCGGTTCAGAAATGGACTTTGTCCACTAATATAGTCTTAGCAATGAGTCTTGACTAATAAGAAATTATTCTATATGATTATGTGTGTATGCCACAAAGATTCATGTTTTAAGTTATTATTATTGTGATTACATTTCACTACCATGATTTATCCCATGTTATGAAATTATGATCTCTTTTGCAAGGTAAGATTTTCAAAATGTTATGTTCTTATGAATTTTATGTAATTGATATTTCTTTTGTTTACCATTAATGAGCATTTGAGCTCACCCTTTTGTATGTTTTATTTCCCTAGTTCAGGAATAACGGTATTAAGTAAGATATTCCAAAAAGGGACTATAGATATGATGAAATAAATGGGAGACAGTGTAGATGCTTTATGAACCAGTTGTTTATGTTTCCCAGTTTCTAAAGACACTATACCTACATGGTCCTTTCATGGTTTTGTAATATGTTGTAATAAGTATGCTTAAATTCTGAAGTAATAACCATGTATGTAAAGTATGGGTCGTTATAACAGGGGGTTCTGTGGAATAGACACAGATTCCTGCAAATATGATGGTTCCTGAGGAGGCATTAAGGCCTAAGGAACCAACTTCTATTCCCAGAATTTCTACCATTACTGCTATCAGAGGAGGGTAGGCTTCTTGAAAATAAATAATACTTCATAAGGTATCATATGTAACAACAACTAACTTCTATCCTGTGATATTTTAGGTTCATCACATGCACCAGAACTTCTGGTAACAACTTACGCTGACCCCACAACTATTTTTGAGGAAGCTACTTGGGGTCAAATGTTGCTGAAGGAAGGTAGCGAAGAAAAAACGCCAAGTGTTCCCACTGGAAAGACTAACCTGGGATCTAAGATATCATTACATGAAATGATGAACCTTAGAATGTATTTTGAAGAAGTATTAGAACATGTTAATATACCAAATGCTTTAGAAGATTTTGGAGTTCTTTATATAGAATCAACTGGACGTAATTTTTCATTATTCGTCCTATTAATCTTTTTTTGATTAACTTTATAACCATGGTTGGTTGAAATATGCAGTTCTATCTAAATAAACTACTGCTGCAACGATACTTGAAGGAAGTATTGATATTGGTATCAATCCCATTATTCTGGAGACATTGGATTAGGTGGATCTTGATATGGCAGATCTTTCTGAGATTCAATCTGAGGATCCAGAGCACATTAAAGATAACACTCCTCATCCAGAGACATCAAACAAAATTAATTAAACTGAGAATATTGTGGAAGAGTCTTCTCAAGCTACTGACCAACTGTTAGGTAAGAGATACTGACATTGTTATTGCATTCAATTTTTTTATCTGTTGAATATAACCATAACCATAATCCTTGATTTACCATATAGGGATATAAACTTCAATGGCTAGGTCTAGAGGTGAAGCCTCTGCATCAACCCAAACAATAATGGAAGGTGAAGAAACTATTGTTCAGGATGAAGCAGAACAAGGAACTTATTTAAGTGCATTAATCCTAGAATGCATCCCTCCTCATGAAAGTTATTCTGAATCAGACCAGAACTGAAAAAGGATTTTTATTTTTTACACTGCAAGTCATGAAAAAACATCTATAAGATAATATCTAAAATTCCTCTTGAGGAACTGTCTCCACGAATTCCATGACTTTTATCTCTGTTTATCATGCTGGGATTTGGCGGTTTTGAATACCGTGAAATTCATACTATGGTGAAAGAGATTATTCAAAGGAGGGAACAAGAGAAACATTTTCAGCAATACTTGATAAAATTCAAACTATCGATCAACATTAAAGAGTTTCAAGCAACTCTATCTCGGGTTGAGGATAATAATACTTAAAATTTGAAGGGACTGAAGCATACAATTAAAGAAAAGACTATTCAGCAGCTGCGCCTTCAATAGGATTTATATATTATTACAGGGGAGCATGACCAGTTTCATAGATCATTAGGAGAAGTAAAGAAATATGGTGCAAAATCCATTACAGATGCTAGAGAAGAACTTCATCATGATGAAGAGAGTGGAGCTGGTCAAATAAATGAGCTTCAACAGGCAGCTGATGGGGCTCAAGAGGTTGTCAATCAAATGAGGAGTTATGTAGAAATCCTATTATAATTTTTGATTTCTAATAAGGGAGAGACTTCCAATTTTGATTCCCCTCTTTGAAAATTTTCATAAATGAAAATCATTTTATCTTCAATAATTTTTGTTTTCACTCTTGCTAACTTCCTTTGTTTTACCTAGACCATTGAGCTTAGTAAGAATAGTTTGATTTTTTGTCTACGGTTTTATTGAAAACCCTAAAAACATTAATTTTTTTTTAATTTTTTTTCAATATTACCTAAACCATAAAAAATGTACGTTTAGTGAGCTCGGACTCAACTTTTGTTTACAGTTCCCTTTGTGGGTTCTCAATTTGGTGAGTACCACATCTTTTGTTATTGGAAGTTTAGAGTCATGCATGTTGTATTATAAAGGGATAGTGTTCAAGGTCGAACTAGATTTGACCATAAATTAGGAAATTATATCTCAAACAAGATTTAGTGACTAAGAATTTCTTTAATATTCTTTACATATTTTCAAGGGGAATCTTGTGCCATGATTTTTATGTTCACCAAATTTAAAACTTGTATCAACATAAGGGGAGTCTTTTCCAAGAACTAAGTTACTAATATTTGAAAAACCCATTATGTGGGTGATATTATATAGGGCCTACTGGGGAATATGCTGCATAGCAAAATAATGGAATCTTTTGACTAACATGCCTGTTATGTAGGCAACTTATGCAAGGCCACCTAAGGGCACATACTGCATATTCAAGAAAAGGATCTCTTAAGAATTTAACATTTTACTTCTGATAGACAATGTAAAATAAAGTTTGGGTGACTCAAGACCACAAGGAGTTGTTTTTCTAAGGAAAGGGGTTTTAAGAATAAAAGGCTATTTTTATGCCGACATATGTAATGAATAGGAAAACCACTTCTATACAAATTTGGTGTATGAATAATGGTTGAAATTTATCAGAAAGGGGAATTTTTAATATAAATCTATATAGTTTTAAGTCATGTAGTGAGGACAATATACTACGTAGTTTTATGTCCTGAAGTGAGAACATTGTGTGGATTTAATTTAAGGTCCTTTTCTTCAACCATTAGTATGAGCCTCTCCTAATTTCTTGATAATTTGTTTGGAAACATACTACCATATTCATGTATGTAAGGGAAAATTGTAAACTGTGATTTGTGAATTTCTAGATATGAAGAATAATATGGAAAAAGGGATAAAAGTATTAGATGAAGTCTTTTCCAAGAATGAAGTTACCATTATTTGAAAAACTCGTTATGGGGGTTATATTATATAGGTCCAACTAGGTAATATGCTTCATATCCAAATGGTGGAATCTTTTGACTGACAGACTCATTATGTAGGAAACTTATGCAAGGCCAGCTAAGGGCACGTGCTGCATAGTCAAGAAAAAGGCCTCTTAAATTTTTTGACATTCTATTGCTAAAAGCTGAAGAAAGTTTATGGAGATTCATATTTTATGAAGCATAGATCTTGGTTTATGGATAAAGGTACCTGAACATGGAGAGGGTATTTCCAACCAAGATTTCCAAAGAATCAGAGGAATAATACTTTTACGAAGGTCTGACCCAAACGTAAGAGTTTTGGTGTCTCTAGTTTTAGGTCATACAAATAGGACCAGAAATGGAAACATTATATGATATGTGGCCAAGTGATTCCAAGGTTATTTTATATAGATTTGAACACATGGAGAGGGAAATGTTTAAACCATAGTCTTGATGACATTTAGATCGAGAGAAAGATTATGGAAAAAATATACCTGAACGACTGTTTTAAAATTCAGATTCTTGTATATTGTCATCAAAGCTTGAAGGGGACAAAAATACTATAACTAAGAACAAAATTACCATTATTTGACAGACTCATTATGGGAGTTGTATTATATAGGTCCCACTAGGGAATATGCTGTATAGCCAAATAGTGACATCTTTTGATTGACAGGCCCGCTATGTAGGAAAGTTATGCAAGGCCACATAAGGGAATGTATTGCATATTCCATCAAAATAGCTCTTAGGTATTAGAAATTCTGTCACCATAAACCGTAAGAAATATTATGAAGATCTAGAAAATATTCAAGATTAGGAGTGTGAAATATAGAAGGGGGTTGTGCTCAGTGCACATAAGAAATATTTGAATCAATATTGGACATGAATCTGATGTCCTTTAGATTGATCTAACTCATATGTAAAATGGATACTTTCTTTGTTTTTTTAATTGACTTTCTATTGCACAGTTTAAAGTCATGAAACGAGGACATTATACTGTACAATTTTAAGTCATTCAGTGAAGACATTGATAACCCCATAAGAAATTGAGACACCTTATTTATATAAAGAATCGTTTTACCCAATCCCTAAGCCCACGTGATCTATGTTCGGTGTGAGAAATAAGGAGTAGTAAGGGTTTCTTCTATAACACAAAGGTGACACAATTGAAGAATATTGGTGTTAGATTTCCATGTAGTTTAACATCATGCGGTAAGGATGAAGATGAACCGATGTGAAAAGAAATACTTGTTATAGCTGGAATAAGGGATAAAACCCAAGTGTCACTATGTGTCTTCCTGAGGTCAAGAATCAATCTATACATAGTTCTTTAAACATTACCTAAGAAGGTTTGATTCTTATAGAAGGAATAAAGGTTTTTTATATCAGGGTTGGTCCCAATATTGAAGGTATATCTGTCTCTATATATCTCATATAAATGATAATAAATCCATACATAGTTCTTTAAACAATAATTTCCCACACCAATCAAATTTAACATGGGAAATGGGAATTTTAACACATTCTAGAGGAATGATTAAATTTAAGACACAAGATAGTATGAAAATCAAATCATGTATCCTAAAAGAGGACTCTGTAGAGATCTAGTTCATATATAGGAGAAGAAAAATGGAAATAGAAATTTTGTGATTATGGCTGGGCCCAAGATTAGAGATCCAGAAATCTCTACGTATCTAAAATAAATGAGAATCAATCCAGAAATATTTCTTGAAACAAAGTCCCTATGAAGATGTGGCTTTGACATAGGGAAGAGAGGGACTCATGTGCCACTAAGGAGTAGCAATGATGTCCATGATGCTTTCTTATGGTAGCTCCTAATGTTAAGTAGAGAATAAATTATCCATACAGTTTAATGTCATATAACAAGGAAAAATAGTGTCATGCAGTTTAATGTCTTGCAATTAGGACTTTGTACTGTGCAGTTTTAAGTCTTGCAATAAAAAAATTGGGGCTGTGTAGTTTTCAGTCTTGCAGCGAGGAAAAATACGTGCAACTATAAAAAGTATTTATTCAATAATCTCAAATTGGTTGGAGTTTTAATAATCTCTCCAACCATTGAAATAAAGGCATAAGCTCCATTTGAGTAGACCTTATGTATGTAATAAGGTCCTTTGCACTTTGGATCATGCTTTGGAGGTTTCTTTCCTGGTATCATTGGAGTCCTGAGGACCAATACCAATTATCCATGAAGAAATGAATGAAGGAAAAATTTCTTGTTAAAAGATCATGATATTATATTCTTCTAGACTTCTAAATGATGCAAAGTATACAATATTCCTTCATCTAAACATTCCAGCTCATCAAACCGTTTTTGAGACCTCTCATTTATAGAAAAATGATCACAGATTAAAACTTTGAGTGAAGGAAATTTCATTTCAATTGGAAAAAATGCATCTATTCTATATACCAATGAATAGGGAGTTTCTTGGGTGGTAGTACAAGTAGTAGTCTGATGATCCCATAAATCATGTAAAAGTTTACCAGGCCATGATTTCTTATCATTATCCACCATTTTTTGAAGTATATTTGATAGGGTCTTATTGAAGGCACCTATATATCCATTGGCCACTGCATGATAGTGGGATGAATATTTGGATTTGATATTATGTTCCTCATATTACCTTTTTACCTCAACAGAACAAACAATTGTTGCCATTGTCCATCAAAATAGTATGAGGAACACCAAATCTGATGATGATGTTAGTTTTGATGAAAATAAAAATGATTTTGGCTCTGACTTCTTTAAGAGGTATTTCCTTGGCCCATTTGGAGAAGAAGTCAGTAGCAATAAGAATATACTTTAATTTCTTAGTCGTAGATGGAGGATAAGGTCTTATTATATCCATTCCCCATGTGGAAAATGACCAAGAGTATTTAACTGCATGTAGAAAATCTGGGGGCTGATGAATGATGTTGGCATGTAATTGGCAGGGACAAAATTTCTTAGTGAAATTTGTACAATCCTGTGTAATTGAAGGCCAAAATTATCCAACCCTTCGGATCTAATTTGAGATTTTGTGCCTAGACTAATGGGCACCACAAGATCTTAAATATACTTCCTTCATGATAGTTGTAGTTTATTCTCTATCAGTACATCTGAGGAGGATTCCATCGAAGACTCATTTGTAAAGGATCTTCTGGTGGTCTAGACTAGAACAAAGATTAAAATTGGATGCTCATCATCAGATCTGTTCTTTTTTAGCCCTATCTCGTGGAAGTATTCCATTTTGAAGATATTCCATGATGGGTGTTCTATATCCAATGATATGACCATATGGTTCAGGAATATGGCTAATTTCATTAATTTTCTGCATTCTGGTTTGAACAAAAGTTGATACCACACGATGATGGGCTATACTAATGATCGTCTCATCCTGATTTGGATCTTCCAGATCTGTAGCTGAATTATCCAGTGCATCATCTTAGGCATTTTGTGATCGAAGGTCATAAAACAATGCCGTCTCTAAGAAAAATTCATCCATTAACTCTCTAACATAATTACACAAAGGGATTAAATCTTATTTTCTGATAGAATATTTCCCATTGATTTTATTGATTACTAATTCTGAATCACCTTTCACTTTTAAGTGATTCAATTTCACCTGAAGGGACAATTCCAAACCTACGACGAGAGCTTGATATTCTACCTCATTGTTGGTACCACCTTTTGAAAATAGGAAGGAGTAAGGTAACATTTCCTTTTTTGGGTAAATAAAAAAATTCATAATGCAACATTGTTGAGATTAGGGTTTTATATTCTCTTCCTTGTTGGACTTTTGGAGGCACCATCAAAGTAAATATCCCATGTTTGGGAATTATCTTGAATAGAGAAGACTTATTTTTTAGAAAGTTCAATATTTATTGATGTATATTCCACTGATGGATGTTCATCAATGAAGTCAGCAATAGCTTGTCCTTTTATTTCCTTATAAGGCACAAAATGGATATCAAACTGTTGCAGAATAACCTCCCACCGTGCCAGATGCCCTGTAAGCATAGGATGAATGAGAATAAATTTGAGTGGGTTACTACGAGACACCAATTGGACTTCATGATGTTGCAGGTAGAGCCTTAATTTTTTCACTGCAATGATTAATACCATACAACACTTTACAATACTTGAATACCGAGTTTCCGCATCAAGCATAGTTTGACTAAGATAGTAAAGGCTATTTTCATTCCCATCATTATTATTTTAGGAAAAAAAGGCACCCGGTGATCATTCTAAAGCTTTCACATAGAGAATAAGTGTAATTTCTTCAAATGGTGTCATTAATACCAACGGACTCAAGTGATATTTCTTGAGAGTATCAATTTATTCTTGGTAGTGTTTATTCTATTGATAAGTTACTTTTTTCTACATTAATATGGTGAAGGGAAAACACTTTCCTGCCAAATTGGCGATAAACCTCCAAATATAGGGCAAGTGTCCTTGGAGTCCTCTTAATTCATTCATATTTCGAGGAGATAACATACCAAGGATTGATTTTGTTTTCTCAGGATCAACTTCAATACCACGGTGGTGTACAATGAAGCCGAGGAACTTTCTTGAGGTTACCCCGAAAGCACATTTCAAGGGGATCATCTTCAAACTGTGTTGCCAAAGTTTATTTAATGTGATCTCTAGATCATCAAAGTGATTGGAACTTTGTTTGTATTTGACCCCCAAATCATCCACATAACATTCAACAAATTTCCCTAATAAGGGTTTGAAGATATGGTGCATGGAACATTGATACATTTCAAATACATTCTTTAAGCCAAAGGTCATTACCAGATAGTAAAACACACCTTGAGGGGCTATTAAGGTTTTATATTCTTCATCCTCTTGGTGCATACGGATTTTATTATACCCAGAGTATCCATCCATAAATAAAATATCTTTATAGCCATCTGTTGCATCAATTAAAAGTTCTATAATCAGAATTGGAAAATCATCTTCAGAACAATTCCAGTTAAGATCTCTGAAATTAATGCAAACTCTGATTTGTCAATTCTTATTTTTCACTGGGACAATGTTGTCCAGCCATTTGGGATATTGAACCTCCCTAAAAAATCTAGCCTTTATAAGCTTATCAAATTCAACTTAAATTTTAGAAGCATGAGTTGGGTGTGTTCTTCTTACTGCATGCTTGAATCCACGATGTTCTTCTGGAAAACCCAAATGATGGGTGGATACATTAGGATTAAGTCCTAGAATTTATATATAATTCCATGAAAATATATCTCAATGTTCCTTTAGAAATAAAGTATACACCAATTACTCTTCAGAATTCATGGATACACTAATTAGAGTGGGGGCGTGGATATTCTTATGTACCCAGATTTATTTCTCTGAGCTAATCCATAGTTGCTGAGACACCTTTCTCAAATGATGGAGTAGCATCCTTGATATATTCCTCTTACTCTTCATTATGTGTTACCTATTCTGTTTCTACTTTCATAGTAAATGATGAGGAAAAGATTCCAGAGTAAGGGGAGGAGTCAGTATTTGAACATCCTGAAGAAGAGGCCACCATATCTGACCCTACTGATGGCGAAGGGTATTCCTATCATAAAAAAGAGGAGATGATGGATTATAAATCAATATATTTGTCTTCCTCTAACATTGCTAAAATTTATTCTACTATGAATGACAAATTATAGGCTTGTTGTAGTTCAGTGGATGAAATAAAAACATCTCCATTTAATTTTCCATCACTTCTTGGTGAATCAATAGTTTCTCCCATGTTGTTAGGATCAGTCACCGTAATTGACATTATGGAAGTTATTGGATGAGTGATTAGATTTGGTTTTAACCTTTCAATTTGATTAATGGGTAACACCTAATATGTACTCAAATTTATGAACAGATTTTTTGGGATCTTTTCTAGTCCATTTAGAGCATTAAATATAGTTATTTCCATTGTCATGGACCACATTCCTTTTGTGTGATAAAACTCTGACTCAATGTATTGAGATTTACATGTTTTTAATGAATCCTTAACACCATACAATGTCCCAATTTGACCATTAAAATAGTACTTAATACATTGGTGGTATGGCGAAGGTATGATGACATGTTGATGTAGCCAAGGCCTTCCAAGTAGAATGTTGAAGGTTGTGTCCTGATGAACAACCATGAAATCTAAATTAGACACAAGATCTCCAAATTGAGTTCTGAGTGTAATCTCTCCCATAGGTTTTTTCTCATTCTTGTCATACCCTTACAACATTAAAGTGGAAGGATATAAGTCAGATTCAGTCAGACCCAATCGACGAAGTGTATGAACATGAAAGAGGTTGAATCTAGATCCATTATCAATGAAGGATCATCGAATATCTATGTCATTGACCTTTCTAGATAAATACATGGGTCTGATATGTCCATGTAAAATATAATTTTCATCTTTATATGTAAAATATATGACTTCATGCCATACCTCATGATCATTCTCTATACAGTAAACCTCAGTAGCAGCAACATTGGTTTCAAACTCTTGAGGACTTGAAAAAGACTCAATAAGTGCTTCTCAAGTATCTTTTGACAGAATCAAGGCATCCATAATTGAAAAATTGGCTAGTAATTGGGTCAATTGTTTCAAGACATCATAATTTTAGTCCAAATGTCTGTGTTTATCTGCATGGAGATGCGGTTTTGTAGGTGCTTTTAAAGTTGATGCCTCTAATGTAGATGTACCATGTGTTGGAGCAGAAGCTGGAAATACTACTGGATTTGGCAGATTAGACTGACTAGGTCTATATATTTGTTGAGAGGAAGATGGTTTAACCTATAATCGGTCCTACAAAATAATTATATCATAACCAATCCTTTTTTCATGGAATGATCTCCTTGTGTTTTTTTGATCCCGCTGAAGGGCTCATCCACACGTTTCTGTCGCATATATGGTTCGAGCAAAGGTAGAGTTAAAATGGTGGTTTCTAGAATTCCTACATCTTCCCCTGTATCCTGAAACTTTTCCTCTTCCCCTGGTCCCCCAATTAGGTACAAGGAAATCTAGATCATTATAATCAGAATCACCATTGGCATAAGGATCCATTAATTGGATAACGTTAACAGAACAAAAGATCAATTCTTCCTCTCATGAAGATTCTGTGTGATAGGTTAGTTCTGGTTGTGCCTTTTGGCGGGGCGGGGCCCATGATTTTGAAACATATGGAATTAAATATTATAGGATCAATGAAAAATTTAGACTTGACACAATCTCACATTCTTCTGACTACTCTTTATCCTTATGATCACTTCACTTCTTTGACGATTGACCTTTTGATAAAGGTGGTTTTGCTATAGTAGGAGTGACAGAAGACACAATCGGTTGTTTCAACTATGTTGAAATCGATTTTTTTTGGTTTATTGTTTTCCTGATCATCTAATCATCATATTTTTTTTCACATTTTTTACTTTGGAATTCCTATCATTCACCTTCTTCCTCTGGATCAGTAGCAGTAACACATGCTATTTGAGCTAAAGAACTTCTCAGTTTCACTTGTCGAGAGACTACCTTTTTTTGAAGAAGGTCCTTAAAAACAAAACTCCTAAATGGGATGCCCCAACATTTGGTTAAAGGGAGAATAATTTGTAAGATATTCATCTTCTTCTTTATTTGGTTTCTTCATCCTTGGCAACTGATCCAAATTATTCTCCAGAGCTGAGATGCAGTAACCAGGAACTTCTTCATTCCAGAAGGAATAAACATTGCTATTTAATTTCTCAAAAATGTTTCTGCCTTTGATATCTTTGATAATCTTGATGAGGTGGTCATTGCTACTAATGATCTGGAGGTGGATCCCTTTGATAAGATGAAGTTTTTGAAGCAGAAGCAGGTACATGTTCTTTCTTGAGTGTAATGGTAACAACCTTCTTTTTCCATGTTCTCCTTCCCAGAGATGATGGAATTACATGAGTTTTAGTCTTAGTTTCAATAATATAATCTTATATTTGTTGAGTAATTAAATTAATCTCTAGAAACCCTCCTGTGTATTTTATATAGATCATTGGTGCGCGTAACTCATCACACAGATTTTCCACATAAGTTGGTATCAACTCTTCTTAAGGGCGTACCAGACTTAAGGAATATGTTAATCCTTTCCATCATGCAATGAAATATGAAATTCTTTCATTATCACTTTTTTTTACAATTTGTAAGATCAAAAACCATCATCTTTGGTAATGTTGAGATAAATTTAAGAAGGAATTTCTAGCAGAGATCTTCCCATACAATAGTTGATCGAGATTGTAAACAGGTATACTAGACAAAATATGATCCCTATAGTGACTGCACAAAACACCTAACCTTTACTGATTCTTGTTGTTGAAGATTTCTCACCATGTGATCACAATGAGAAACGAAATGTGTTAAGTGTTTTTCAGGATCTTAAGAACCATTAAAGATTTGAAACATATTATTCACAAAATTTGGTGGGGGAGGAATCAGGTCCACCCATTTAGGGTAAGCTTTCTTTTCCGGCTGAACTGGTGCATGTAATTCCTCCATAGCTTCCAATCAAGTCATTAATGCCTCAATTGTGTTCATAATAATTTGGGGAATATTTGGAGGAGCTAGAACCTATGTAGGTACTACAACTGGATCTTGAGATGGTGCAGCGACTGACAAAACCACTGGTGATGGTGTTGGTATTTGACTTGGATAACCCATGGGAATAGACTTATCAAGATTTTTTTGATCATGCCTTAGTTGTGTACCAAATGAAGGGAATTCATTATTCGCATCTGTATTTACTACAAATCCTCTTCTCTAAGGAGGTCCTACAATATTTTCAAGTTTAGGACCTTCCTGGGATGTACGTTTAGCAGAAATGCTGCTTCTAAGTAACTCTGTATTGAGTCTTCTCAACTCCTTCATTTCCTCTTCTTGCTGTGCAAATATCCCTTCAAGAGAAATAGATTGACCATATCCAGTGAAAAAGTGATATGCAATCTTAATTTTACCTTTCCCCTTGTTAGATGCCTTTTGGAGGGGTGTGATTTGGTTATTGAAGGCATACCAAGATTCTGGGTAAGCCTTGGATTTCTGGTACATACACCTTCTTCATTTGCCTCAGTGTATAACGTATTATGGATAAGAACTTCATCTTCTGATTCCACTGAACTAGACTCATTTTTTGGAGGATCTTCTGCAATGGTGTTAATGACATTTACTGATGCATAATGCATTGATGTCATTTTGTCAGTATCTTTGTAATATTGTCTCCCTATGTACCTTCCATGAGACTTTGTTCTCCTATATGATGAATTATCAGGAACTGTTTGGTAGAAAGTAACCCGAAGGGAATCCTTGGATAGTTTAGTTGTACGCTCTCTTTGTGACTTATTCTCTAATCAGGGGAAAGCTAAGTTCCGTTGAGGAGGAGATTGTAGTTGTGAAAAATACGCTAGCCTTGCAGGTTGGGGATGTTTCTGTTCTCCTTCTTCAAACTTTTGAACTTCGTTTAATGAATTTGAAGGTTGAATTAAATTATCCCTCATCCTTTCAAGATGGGGTGATTCTTGAACTAATATGGTTGAAATTCGTGTAACTTCTCTCCTGATTTTGAGAATTTTGGCTCAGACATTCATTGGGTGCATTATCCAACAACCACTCAAATCACCTGTTTCAGAAGATCACTATGATATTTAATACATTTTCATTTTATAGCAACTGACATCCTCTAAGCAGGATGCCTGCTCAAGATTCTCAGATGTTTGATGTAAAATTAACTCAAATTTTTTTTTCTTTGGGCCTGAATCTAATGAGAGCTGGTTGAGGCCTGTTTTTCAGTGTACATTCAATTATATACAAAATCTATTGATTGTGGTTGACTGTGAGAAATAACATTGCATGAAACCACTTTTGGCGGACCTTGTTCATTCTGGAGTGCAATGAAATGCAATGCTCCATGTGCACACCATCCTCTGATATGAACACCAGATGGGGAATCATAAATTAACTAGTGTATCCTCTTTAGAGCATTGAGGCATGCACTTTGAAGGGTTATCTTCTATTTTTCAGTCTTTGGATATCAGGAAACTGAGATAGATGCCAAGTCAATTTGGCATTGCAACCATTCTATTACCTTCACATGATCTTGATATTTATCATATGGTAATACTTTGGTTTTAAAATGACGAAGAGTCTTCCATAAATTTAGGTGGATATCATGAATACAATCTTATATCATCAATTATGGAATGTTATACTAAGAACTTTCTAAAGGCCAAAACATGACTAGTATTTCTCCTTTAGGAAATTGTTTTCTCTCGTTTAACATATCTTCATCATCTTTTACTATAGATTTGTTCACATGGTCTGACTAAAGTGAATTCTCTGTATTAGAAGAAAAATGACCCAAGGGAGGTTCGAATAATGATCATTACCTTAATATATCTTCTGGTTGAGAGAGTGTTTCACCAGTTAATGATAAGGCATCAGACATGACCGACCTTGTGTTTGCAAGTGCCTCAAGATAGGAGGGATTTCTCATCGCTACATTATAAATTAAAAAATTATCTTCAAAAAACAGAATATTACTACAAATAGGATTTTTTCATAGAATTCCATCATAGGGAGGAACAACATGGTAGATTATAGTAAGGGATGAATCCTCTTGCTCCCTGTTCTTCTGGCCACACAGAGGGTTGTTGTTTCTCTCATTCAGAGATAAGTGCTCTGGATTGAAAGAATTTTCATGAATAAATCCTTCATGATGAAGTGTCTAATGGGGAACTTCAGAATTACTGCTACCACTTACAAAATTTGGTAATGAGAAGATATGATCTTGAGCTACAACATATAAATTTCTTAGGGCCTCAAGAACTCCGACATTAAGAGAAGTACAATTGTAGTCCGACTCTTGATTTTCCAACCGTGTTTGGAAATACTTATTCTTGGATGTTCTCTTACACTTAGTTGGGGCCACTTTCTAGGATAAGTGGTTATCATGGGCAGGTGTATGTGCCTACTTTGGATTGGTTACTGAAACAGACCGATTACCTCCAATTGGAAAGGGTGTATGTTCCCAATCTTGTTGTCCGTATGATATGGGGGAGTATGCCCCATGACCCTCCTGGATTGGAACAGAGGTGTGTATCTGCTCTGGTATGGAATGCTAATGTGTCATCCCATTTGTGGGGATAGATTTATGTGTATGTTACCCTAGTAGTGCAGAAGTAGTTGTTATGATATCCTAGCATGCTTCCAAAATATGGGCATGGATTTGTTTCTACCCATTCACTATTGATAAGATGTGTTTGGTGACTTCAGAGGCCGAAACAGGAATATATGTCCATTTTTTATCTGGAGTATGTGTATGTGCCTACTCCTATACTCCTTTTCCTGTTAATTGGTATTGACAATACTCATGCATGGGGTCAAAGAGTTGGGTCTGCCCTAGATTTTTCATCAGAGCTTTCCGACTGATTTCTCCAAGTGCTGGAAAATGAGACTGTTGGAGAGCCTAATGAACACTAGTAGGTGTATGTGCCTACTAGATATTTTCCTTAATGTATGGTTGATGGAATTACTTCAATACTAGTAAGCAAGACTATTGGAAGAGTTGGTGATTGTAAGAAGGTGTGTGTTCCTGTTTACCATTTCCACCACATTGGATTGGCGAGCTTCTTTAAATGTAATCAGATGAGCCTGCAGACAGGATGATAATTTGTAAGCAGGTGTATTTTCCTATTCACAGTACTCCACCAGGTTTATCTGGTGGTATTGGTGGGTTGCTACCAGATGATTCTGCTAGACAGAAAAATTAGGATGAATGTGTGTATGTGCCCGCTCATACTTCACCATCAAGTTAGATTGATGACTTCCTCGGAGGGGGTGGTGGTAAGAACCTACTACCTATTGAATAGACGTTTTCCCTAGTGGTTCGTCTTGCACGGCCAGGTCTGAGAGACTTGGGCCGAACGTTCATAGGCAACACCCTCATCATGTTGGGGGTTCACTACCATGTGATTCTGCTGGCGGTGATATTTTGTGGGAGTCCTTAGGAAGGATCCCTACATTCCTGAATTGAGGCCCTGAGTGACCTATTGATCTACCTACCTATAGTATGAGAGGTACTGATTGTTACATTCCAGGGATAAGGACCTGAAATGGTTGAAGACGGTGGTCGGCACCGTCTTCTTCTTGATCGTCGATCATCATTGGTCGGGAGATCGAGGATTGTTATTGACCTGGAGTGCTTTTCAGGTAGCCTCCAAAGTTGGAATTGTACCGTGCTGATGATATTATTTTACCATCACATTGGAGACCCAACGTTGAAGATGTTGGATGGGTGATAACATCCTTCCCATGGATAGGGATCCAACTTGAGCAGTAGTTGTGAAGTTCACAGATGTCGACTTGAAGAAATCCATTTTAGAGTGAAGAGAGTTATGAAAAGAAACTTGAAACAACAATAAACTCCATTAAATTCATATCTTTTAGATGGATACATGCGTGATTGATTCCTTTGTATGACATTACTTTATTAATTGATAGGGGACTAAGAGGTGGGTACCATTAATAACTTGGTTAAGGATTTATGTTGGGTTCACCATTTTTGTTTCGTAGTTCCTTGAAACATGTGTTCTAGTTTTAAGAATCACTACTTCCTGGTGGTTTCCATTAGATTTATTCATTTAATTAGAAACTTCTAAAAGTTATTTTTCAAAAGGGGACCAGCTTTTAAAAGGTAGGTTTTCATTAAGTTAGAACTTTATGATACTTAGGAACATACATTGGTCGAGAGGATGGGAGGTCAGAATCATCACACCCTTTTGGGGGAAATTATTGTCTACTCTGGGACTCTCTTTGTAAATTTAAGATATTTTCATGAATCCTTATTAATTCACCAAGAATAACATAAGTTTCCCTTGGAATTTACAATCACTTATTAACATGTGTAAAACTTAGAATCATTAGTATGAATTCAAGGTTCTTCATTAGTAGAGATATCCATATGTATTAGAGGTTCTCCATCAATGGTATCCTCTAATATACTATTTAAAGATTCTTTTAATCATCATTATGATGATACAGGTTTTTTGAGACAATCTTCAGGGCACTCTAGAATTTATTGTCATCCAGGGAGACGAAGGTTTGTTTTGATATCAGGATCGTTCCCATAAAATGGGCTACCTACATATCCTTGTAAAAGGAATCAGAACCCTCATATTTGGTGTTGCTTAATGGGACACATCATACCTTTTAAGGTCATGTGATAAAGACCTTTAAGAGAAAGGTTCTTAGTCAATGTTTGATTGGGACTTATGTTGAAGCAGCCCAATGAACTTGGGAAGGATATGAGCTTCAGAGTAAGATTAGACCATGTTGAGAATATGGCCCAAGGATAATAGTGTGGATTTGAAGTGTTGTGTTTGAACCTCACGGAGGATTCCAATGTATCCCATGTGGGGGATCAAAGCCCACATAGTTCGATTAGTCTCATAGGAGAGTGTAGTCCTTTTATAGAAATGAGTGTGTTTGGGCTTACTTCCTGAAAAAGATGCATGGATGATTCAGGGGTTTAATTTGGGGCTTACTCTTAATGAGGATTCCCATATTAAGAAAATTAGGGTTGGATTCCTTAATAGGATATCTAGTGATCTCGGGCCCTGCAAAGGGATTCCTATGTATCCCAATTATGATGGGAATCAGAGTTCTCGTAGTTCATTTACCATGGGTATTTTTGTAAATGTTGTAATCATCACAAATATATAATCCCACGTTAGTCAAGCTTGGTGTGAGAAACAAGAGGATATAAAAGATTCAACAATGACACTTAACACTTTTCCTCCTACACTAGTGGAAGAGGGCATGTCAACCGTGGAAGAGGGTGAGGCGACGATCCTTACCTCTATTCACTTTACATTGGACAAGGTTTAAATGAAAGGGGGAAGGGATGAAGGTTAGGGGCTTACACCAAGATGGTTTCCCATGGTGTCAAATCTCAACGAGATAGGTAAAGGGTAATGAAAGTCCCTATGCCCATCTGCCCTCTGGTCTTTGGAACCAATGAAGAGAGGAGGAGCAATGATTCTACCCACTGCAAGAAAATATAGGGGCTTATTCTAGGATAGATTCCCTAAAATTGATCCTGGTAGGGGAGGTAGACTTATCCTTTGTTCAAAAGGATGAAGTATGTGTGAACAGTAGATTCCCTAACAAAAGACCTGAGGTTCCGGGTCATCACTTTGAGAAGGGAGAGGTCAGGACCCAAACTCTCCTCCAAACTGGGAACTTCCCATCACTATTACTGGGAGAAAGGTCCATGTGACTATGGATATACAAACCCATAGAAATTCCATTTATACTAACTCCCTTATAAAACAAATGTGGTAAACCTATAACTGTGGATATACAAACCCAAATAGGAGACACGTTGATGTGTCTTTACCAATGGTTTGATAAGTAAGGGGGTTTTGGTGGGGGTCTCAATAGAATCCCATTCAGACAAGGGATCCAAGGAAGAAGAATCCTTACCATGAATGGATTTGAGGAAGGCTTGATGTCTTTTTGACTGAAGAGAGTAAGTGAATCAAAGAGGGTCACTCAAGTAGGTAAGGGTGTGCAAGTATTGGCACGCAAGTAGACTTGGGAGACCTTATATTCACTTAAGTGATGAACAACTTGAATGGTAATACTTGGGTGAGACATAGCTCAAGCCTTCAGGAATATTCATAGGTGTTCCTAGAAGTGGGGCTCTCAAGTTCCTATTAAAGGAATAGGCAGTGTGCAAGTATTTTTGATTTGGGGAGTGTGGGTGCCTTAGGCATGCAAGTATTATGGTTTTCAAACACTAAGAAAACTTAAGTACAATGACCCCCCTTTAAATCCTTCACTCAAGGTGTAGAAGAACTACCTTGGAAGTTTGAGAAGACTGGGGTGAAGTACTATAGATACCAGAGAAGTAATTCAGCTTTGGGGAAATTTATCCATACAAATGACGACCCCAAGGGTCTATTTATAGGAAAAAATAGGACCTTTGGTGAAAGGAGTTTGGACGCACAAGTAGTCTGCGTGACATTTTGTGGTGCGCAAGTAGGATACATGCCGATTCCCTTTTGGTCTGACTAAGGTGAACCAAAACTCATCCCTTTCCAAACCTTGATTTTATTCATCTATTTTCCCTTTTATTTCTAAGGTATTTCCCATTTTCATTTTTTAGACTCTGACATAACAGAGTGTTAACAAATATTTACAACTTTTTACAATTAAGAATAAGGAAACATGCATTTTTTTAATAAGGATATATCATAATTCAGGTTATTACCATGAACCAAGAGATTACATGATGAAGGTGTCCATGTGTTTCAAATTTGACTAACAAGAGATACCTTATGATATATGGGGGATAAATGTTAAGTCGAGTTAGTGAACCTTCTTCTAATTTTTTTTATTTTCAGCTTTCATAAGGATTGTAAGGTTATCAATTTATGGAATGTTTATGTTAAACTTTAGATAAAGTCTATTAGAATAAAGTATTATCTCACCATAGGTTGACTTATGCATATTTGATAACTTATGATAACCTTTTTTTTTCTAAATACAGATGGAATGGCCAATCATTATATTTATGGATCACATGATATACCAACACTTTTGGAATAAAAAATTCAACTTCATTTATTTGAATGAGAGATGAATTTGAAAATTTTCAAGGCATAACCAATGGTGATATTATACCAATATCAAGTAAGTATTTATTCTCATAAAACAATTCTTCAACTTTAGGGAAAAGATCTTGAAACCAAAAATGTTATCCCAATACCTTGTTATCCAATGAATAAAATGGTCCACTATATCATTGAAGATTTATAGATTTTTGTTTTTTACTTTATCCCAACCATGTTTTATATCACTCTCCATTAGAACATGATAGTTAGATTTCTCTTCCATATCCATGTTTTTGCTTATCACCTATGTTTTTCTATGTGGAAAACCCAGTGATGAGTTACTTTAGGTAACCATTATTTTTGAACATTCCTTTTAAATAAAAATGTTTTAGTATAAAATCTAATGATATGGGTTTCAAGGAAATAATATTTCAAGTATTAATCCTTTTATAACCCATATGAATTTTGAGGAAGAAATTTATTTTAAGAGGGGTAGAATGTAACACCCCAAGATTTTTATACGATATTTTTTTTAATTTCCTTGATGTCTTATGTTATATGCTACACCAAGATAAGAATGTGTTGTATATTCAACACCATCCTAGATTTTGGTATATGCACCACTATTCTTGGCTTGTGTTACACACAATTTAAAGTTCTTTTAATAGATTTCATTTCATGTTAGTCTGAGTTTAAGTGAAAAACTAAATATTATTATGTTACCTTTCAACCTAGCCATTATAATGGTGGGTATGAACAGTATTAACCGAATTATGAAAATATTCTTTACATATGTATATATAATTAATTATTTCCTGACTAATTAATTATAAATGAAAATAAATCCCTTTTTAAATAAATGGAAATGTTTTTATGAAAAACTATTTAAATGAAAATAAGTGAGTTTATAAAATAATAAAACATGTCTTAATGGATTATATTACTGGAATATATATATTTAATATATTCAATATAATTTTTAAAATTTATCTTATATGTTTTCTATACATGATATTAGAACAAATTTAATTTTTCGGATAAAAGAAGTATTTTCCAAAAAAGTGCAGTTTTGCTGCCTTTTGATGACACAACCATTTTAAATATAGTTTTTGACACATTTTTATATATTTTTTAACAAAATAAAATTATTATTTGAAATTAGAGTATCAAAATTTACTTTGGATTAATTTTTAGCATTTTTCGGATAAGTTTCAAATTTTTATGAATAGTTAAAAATTAATGTGTTTTAAAGGAAAATTACTTTTTCATCAAGTCTATTTATAAAGATAAATTATATATTTTAATGGAATTAAAGTATAAATAGATTATTTTTTTATCAATTAATATAATTTAGGTCATTTTTAGTAATTCTACATTGCATTTAGATGTAAAAACATGTCAATCTTCTGCATGTTTTAACTTTTAAAACATGTTTTCTCATTCTAACAATGAGATTAATTTTAAATTAATTACTAAAACTTTTGTATTTTAAATTTTAAAAAATTGATTCCATATTTGGAATCAGTGGTTCCAAATTTTTTAAATAACATTCTTTTATATTTGGTCATTATGAATAGTAACTTCAGTAAATTTTTTTTATAAATACAATAAACTGATAAATCGGGAAATTAAAGGTAAAAATAATATTATAAAATTACCCAAACACTTGTCCTAAAATCATTGGATCAGTTCATTTCAACCTGAATCATCATTGGGTCTAAAAGGTATCATTTGGAATCCAGTTGGATGAGATTATGACATTTAATATATTTTATTTATTGAAAAGTTAAATATATATTACTCAAATATTAATAAATATATCATTTTTAATAAAAGGTAATTCATAAAAAGGTTCTACTATAAAAAATCATTTAAAAGAAAATATATTTTCATTTATCATGGTAATTTATTTGTAATTTTTAAGATATAAATAATTTCCTTATAGTTTTATACAATGATGATGCAAAAATTATTTAATTGATGAGAAACCAATAAAATAATTTTAATTAAAATAATAATAACCATTAAAAGACAAAAAAAACATGAACCAATATTATTGTTCAAGTATATCTTTACCACAATCATCAATGATTTTAATTATTTTCTATTTGGATCCACATGTAAAATATTATGACACATATAATTTTTTATCTAAAGTAATGTTAAAGTTGTCACATTCACATTTTAATAAATATAATATTTTTAATGTAGTAATTTCCAATATATATATTTTACTATTAGTATTATTATGAAATATATAATATTTATCTTCATAAAGGTATTTTATTTCTAATTTTGACCCAAAAAATAAGTATATTAAATAATTACAAAAAACAGATGTGGTAATTATTTCATTAATAGAAATATCAAATTAATGTTATTAAAAATATTAAAATAAATATAAATTGGTATAATTAATATATCCAAAGAATTTTATAGATGATCGTGACTTATTATGGATATAATAAAATATTTTTTTGAGGTTAAAAACTTATCTTGAGATTTTTAAAAATCCATGAAATGAATAATGTCAAAATTGACACTATTGATATTTTTAAAAAATAATATTTTATTAAATTATTTTAAAAACATAATGAATTTTTATAAAATATATAATAATTATTATATGGTCTAAAATTATTTTAATTTTATATTTATGGTTTAATTAACATAAAATAATTAAAAATTACACTATTTTAGTATTGATTAATTTGTTACCCCTGTTAAATTTAAAATAGAATAAGTAAGGGTTAATTAAAATGATATGGTTTAAATTGATTGAAAAAAAGTCAAAATTTTATTGGTTGATGGGATTTCAACCTTATCTCATCTTATATTAAAAAATATGAAACTTTTGAGGTTTCTTGGATGGGATTTAATTTTATTATAAATTAATATTTTTGGAGATTCCAAAAGTGCCTCTCACCTCAATTATAAAAGCCACCTCTTCCATCACTTATTCACTTTACTTTGAGCCTTCAATCTAATAAATCACCTAAAAAATTCCCTTGTAAACTTCCCTAGTTACATTATATAGGTTTTGATCTTCTCATAAGACCAACTCTAGTACCTTTAAGAGGAGATTTTGAGGGAGCATGTCGAAGAAGAGGTAATATCCTCTACCAATTCTTTCAAACTTATTTATTTTTCTACTTCATATTCATTGGTTGTTTCCATTATAAAGTAATAAATATGTTATAAAATAAATTATAGGATGTTATTATGATTTTGGTACAACCGTATTCCACCTTCTATCTTATGAAAAATGAAACCACTATGCTTTTCGTACATACGACTTACCATCTCCACACCGTGGTGTAATATGTTTTTCACCACCACATTACATGGATGGGCATAATGATGGAAATAATAACTATATATTATTATTATAATGTGATATTGATTATGTAACAAAATATATACCATCCATTTATATACCATTTCACAACTATGGGAATGATATCGTTGCTCGTGCGTACGTACAACCTACCATATCCACGATGTGATGTGATTAATTCTACCTGATCTCCATTAAAGAACGAATTAAATAAATGTATAAAATGAATAAATATAATTACATTAATATCATTTTGGAAATTATAAAGCAATAACCTATGGATAATAATCAGAACTTATTCAAAAAAACATGTATAAGAAAATTAAGTAGTTAATACTCGAATGATGAGTAATAATGAAATGTTATTAGCAAACATGTAATAATATGATCATATATGATATCATAAAAATTAATATGAATCTATAATAATTTAATTTAATTATTTAAATCATTATACATGAGTTTAGACTACATATAAATGAAATCATACCTAAGGTAAGGGATAATTTCACAATATCATTATTATTCGAGATTGTTTATACGTAAGTATTTACTAGGGTATATTTATCCTCCATGTTCATGCTTCTATAAAAAATCCATTTTTTTTAATTTTATTATATAATTATATTAATTATTTTTTATCCATGGGTGAAGTTTTACTAAATATTTTGAAAGAAATATTTTGTTGTTTTTCTAATGAGGTACTTTTTAATTTTTTGGAAAAAGTATTAGAAGAATGATTTTTCTAAATTATACAACATGAATGGGTGTTAATGATTTCATGACATCTTAATTCCTTGAAGGTTCCATTAAAATATCATAGGGTTATTTTCAAAGAAAAAATTTTCTTTTAGAATTTCACGATATTTTAAGAAAAGAAAATTTTTTCAAAGAAGAAAAAATATTTTACTCAAGAATTATTTTCAAGTGTTCTATTAAAATTATTTCCCATATAAGATAGAATTATTTAATAGGGTTATGTTTCAAGTTTATTATCCCTTTTATTAATATGGTTTGATTCTGTTTATGGTGGAATTATATTTATTAAATACATTTGTTTTACATGGATTATGTTATATTTGAATGGTGTTTAAGAAACCCATTTTATTCCATAGGTCATGCTATGATGAATGATTTATGTTTTTGTGGAACACATAAGATAGATTTAATTATGATATGGGTGGGACCTATGTCTAACTCCAATGCATTGGGTAATGATTTATATCTCATGATATAGATAGGAAAGTAATGGGAAATGATATTGATTCAATAATGTAGGGATAGAATGGGAAATGATATTGGATCAGTAATACATTGTTGTAATAGGAATTAAACCTAGTTCAGTAATATAGGGTTGGAACAAGGAGTGAAATCAGTTCAGTAATTTTTTTTCCAAAATGATGGTCTTGGAAATGAGCCTTGGCTAATATAGAAATTATTTTCTATGATTATGGTTTTTCCACAATTCCATGTTTTATTCCAATGATATTTTCTCATAGATAATGTTTCATTATGATTTATTCCTTATGAACTACCAAGATTTATTCCATGACTCAAGATTTTGATATATGTTATGCAATTTTATGATATTAAAAAGTTATTTTCATGTTTTTAAATTATCATTTTCATGTTCTGTTTGATATTTTATTTATTTACCCTTACTAAGTATCTGAGCTCACCCCTTTTTATGTTTCTTTACCCTAGGATATGGAGAAGGGTATTAAGTAATATGTGTTAAAATGGGGTTTTAGTAATAAATTAAAAATTAGGAGACAATGTACATGTTTTATGAACATATTGTTTATGTTTACCATTTTACAAATATGCTAAACTAATATACTCTTTGGTTGTCTGTTTGTGTAATGTATTAAGTATTCTACAAAATTAATGTAATTTCAATGTACATCAAGATTGGTTCATTAGAGTAAAAATGTTTTAAATTTCATAAAAGAATCACACAACAATAAACACCAGAATTCAAGTATTTAAAAAGTTCACTACTAAATAATAGTTGCTAGACCTTAGCATGGATTGGAAATAATCCAAGACCATACAAACCATTTTTAAATAACCCTTTATTTATAGTTATAGTAACCATGGTGAATCATTACACTTGAATTGAAATTTAATCATTTAACAGGTGTTGTTATAAAAAAATCCCTCCAATGTATTTTTCAACACAACTAATGATACTTTCCTCAGTAAGAAAACACATATCAAATTAGAGTTGAAATGTGTCTCTAATATGGAAGATTTATAAGACTAAAATTTTATATGCTTTAAGAATTATCACACACTGAGTGATGGATATTACTCAGAAAATTTCCAAATCTAGTATTGTGGTGTTGGTAACCTCCCTCTAGGAGTAGGGAATCATTTTTTAAGACCATTGATAAAAAGGTGTCACTACCTTAAAATTTTTTTTGGGGGTATTAAATTCAATTTTTATTATCACAAAACACTATTATAGGGGGAATAACCATATAAAATGCTGTAAGTTTCTTTACAAGATTCGATTTGACTACTCTTGTAGCTCAAATAGGCTTACAAATCAAAAGTTATGGATATACGAAGTTGGTCCCTCACAAAACTTCACCAATCTGAAACATGTCTAGTTTCCACAATTCACATGTTCTCCCAAAAACCCCATAATGGTCTCCCCTAATAGTGAACCCTCACATTTCCCACCATCATGAAATACATATATGAATGACCTACATGAGTTACTTACATGAACAACCCTCTTCACCTAGGGTCTTGAGTTTTCCTATAAATGGGACCCCTGGTCTTTGAATTTCACATGACTAGAAAATGAAGATACTTATTGAATATATTCTCACCCAGGTCTCTTACCTATGTCTTATGAACCCTCAGGAAATGAACTATTCCTATAGAATAAGAAGTAATTAGTTATATTCAATGGATTGTGGTCCAACAAGTTATAGAATACTGGGAACCTTGAGGGGAACCATCCCCTCCTAGTAAAAACCACTATATTTAAGGGACATTATGTGGTTCAAAACATTAGGTAAAATAATAAAAAAATACCTGAGGAGACCCTTGAATCTTAAGAAAAGTCAGTTACCATTTTTTGTATTCTTGGTTGTTCATCACGTAAGAGGGATGTCCAACTCACCCAATCTACCCTGAGTAAATAATATATGGTTGTCTAGATCCAGCCTATGAAAATCACCCCTAACTCGCTCAAACCTTACCTGGGTGAAGCACCCTCAGATTTCCCAAGTCTTACCTGGGAAGTGAACCATCATCACGCCCATAACTTACATGGGCAAAGAACCTTCTCTGCATCAATGCCTTACTTAGAAAAAAGATCCTTTAGCTCACTAAGGCCTTACTTGGGAAAAACATTCAACTCACCCAAGCCTTACCTGGGTGGAGCACCATCAGATATAGGAGAAGCACCTTCAACTCACACATGACTTACTTGGGTTGAGCACATTTATTTCACCCAAGACTTACCTGGGTGAAGCACCTTCTGATCACCCAATCCTTACTTGGGAGAAGCACCTTCATCTCATGCAAGAATTACTTGGGTAAAGTACCTTTATCCCTCGTATGTTCACCCTATGTGAGAAACCTCTAGCTCACTTAGTTCCAACCTGCGGAGGAACCATCAGTTCACCTAGGCCTTATTGGTGCGATCCACCCTCCAATCCCCCTCTCATTTGACCAATGGTAGGGCATATATTTCTCTAGGACTTACACCTTAGGGATACAAAGGGAATAAATCCTTGGTTAATTCCATAGTGTTTTCTATGGTTCATTCCCTCGTCTTATATATCCTCAACCTTGTTTACAAGTGGATGAAAGAGATTGTGTAGGTTTCAAGATCATCCTCTTCCTCTTGATTCTCACACCAATTATAAATCACATGGGATTAGAGTTTATTTATAATCATAACATCATCATTATAAAATACTCATCACATGGACCTCCTAGTTGGTTTATTCTTCAATCCTAACAATCTCCCTTCCACATATTTTGAGTAGATAATAATGGGAAGGGAAAAGAAACATGGGCAACATACTAGGTGTAAGTCCCATAAAAGTCTTCAATTACAATGACTTGATATCATCCTAAGGTTCCAAAAACTTTATCATCATACTAGGTGTAGGCCCCAACCAAACATTTAATTCACCACATGTTGAGATCCTCCACATGGTTCTATAAACTTAGTCATCCTCCTAGGTGTAATCCCCAATAAATCCTTTAATTATCTATGAATTGAGCTACTACTCATGGTTCCCAAAATATTGGAAACCTCCTATAAGTAAACCCTTTACAAACCATCAATTCACCATGAGTTTGGATCCTCATCATGGTTCGAGAAACACAAGAATACTCCTAGGTATAATCCCCAACCAAACCTTCATTCTCAATGAGTTAATATTATACTCATGTTTTAAGAAATATGTTCATCCTACTAGGTGTAGGCCCCAAACAACCAATAAATCTCATTGAGTTGGGATTCTCCACATGGGTCCATAAATATATTCATCTTCCTAGGTGTAATCCGCAACCAAACCTTCAATTCACCATGAGTCGAGATCCTTCTAATGGTTCTAGAAACCTGGACATCCTCCTAGGTATAAAACCCCACAAAACCATTAATTATCCATGATTTGAGATACTTATCATGATTATATAAATATTGGTATTCTCATAGGTGTAATACCCCAAAAAATATTCAATTAACAATGATTTTAGATCCTGATAATGGTTCCTGAAACATGAAGATCCTCCTTGGTGTAATCCCCAATCGAACCTTTAAATCTACAAGATTTGAGGTACTCCTCATCTATCTTGAGACATGGGAAACCTTATAGGTTTAATCACAAACCAACCATAAAATATCCATGACTAGACATACTACTCATGGTTTTAGACACATGGTCATCCTCCTAGGTGTGAGACCCAACTGAACGTTCAAATCACATGGTATGATCTCTTGTGGTGTGATTGATCTTATACTACCTCTTATTTCTCACACCGAGCATGAATCACATGGTATTATATATATGTGATGATAATATAATTATTATGATGAATTTTTATTTATTCTGAAGCTATCTTATTGAGGTGTGATCCCTAACCATTCCATCGAATTGTGTGGGCTCTGGTTTCCATATTTAACAGAATACATAGGATGTCTCTTTGAGGTCCAAACACAATTCCATTTACCCCTTACAAATTTCATCAAACATTACAAATTTGGATTCCAATTTTCATAGTATATGTGATATTTCGATTTGAAGTTCAATCCCAATCCCAAAACACCACCCTCCCCCAAGAAGACAAGAAACTCCAAAAAGCCCAACTAGCCAGATTTTAACCAGAGAATCGTAAAATTAATAGGAGAATGATGGGGAACCTATAGAGGTTTATGTTATAAAATTTACTTGAATAGATAAATGGAATATGGGTACCAATACTACACCAATATTTGGGAATTATTAACTTATATTTCTATTTTGACACTTTCTCTAGGGTGGAAGTGCATCACACACTATCTATGGCCATACATTCCCACATTCAAAAGGTGGGTGACCTTTATCACTTTCATCGGTGATGTAATATCCTTGTTCTAAATAGGATGATGTGATATCCATTTATTCTTCCACGGATTCCTCCTTGGATCTCATTTCCTAGTTTGGGTCTCCCTCAAATATTAAATAATTATTGTGGATCTCATTCCAAGAACCATCTTGAGGTGGAAACTGGTTAATTACACTGCTTCTATATCGATAGGTTAATAACCATTAGCCAGGAGAGTGGTCACATTAGGTGCATCTTGGAATTTTTAGACATTGGGTATATTGGGAACATATAAAGTCTACCTCTTTTGGAGGACATCTTATATAAGGTATATTAGGTGTAAAACCCAAGGCAGCCCATGTCATCCAAGAGGTTTTTGAAACCAAGGGAATTACTCTTTGGTGGATTTTTACCCTACATATCCCACATTTATTTCATGGGGTTGGGATTTTTGTATATTCCATGAGTTTAACATCCTGTGGAGATGGGTACATGGTTAAATTATTGTGGGGAAAAGATGGGCGCATGTTTAATGTCTTATGGAAATGGATCATAACATCCTATCGAGATGGGTTTGGATACTCACTTAACATCTTGTGGAGATGGATAAAATTGTCCAATTGAGATGGATAGAGGTGAAAGTCTAATGTCTTTTGGATATGGTACCAAAAATCCTGTTGACAAGGATCGAGGGAAAAGTCTAATGTCTTGTGGAGATGGATCAAAACATCATAGTCTAGTAGATCACATCATGGGTTTAACATATTGTGGAGATTTATGAGTACATATTATGGAGACATATTAGTTTACAAGATTAAAAACTTTTGGATATATATTATAATGTCTAGTTAATAAGGATTGAGTCACATGTTTAACATCTTGTGGATATAGATTGGAACATCTTGTTGAGATAAATTGGGTGGTTAAGTGTTTCACCAAGGTGGGATAATTCCACACTTTGATGGATGGAGTTTTTAACTAGGATGGAAGATTTAAAACTTGGATGATGGAGGGATATAACCTCATGGAGATTTCATAGGTACCTTATCAAATATACAAGGATCAAAACCCATATAGTTAATGTCGTAGTTAATGGTAGTGTGACAGGATTGATCCATCCATTTTAACATCATGTGGAAAGGATGATCATGTCCTGGAAGTATCATTAATGTGGTATGGTGTGTGTATTATGTGTGGAAGCTTCCTGATGAAATAGGATCACTTTTTAAGAGATGGAATTGGGCTTACACATAGAAGATACCTAAGAGTGGAGTTTCATCCCACGGTGGGGAATGACGTGTCATCCCATTTGAGTTATACATAGGGCATCCTGTGTTCATCACATAGGGTAGGATGTGTGGTGTCATCCCATGTAAATATTACACAGGACATACTATGTTCATCGTAATAGCTAAGGGTATAGTTTTACATCATGTGGTAAGGATTTTTTCATGCAGTTTAACATCATGTGACTTGGATGTTAATCTTTTCAGTTATATGTCATTCATTTAGGATATGGATAGGGTCACTTCTCAAGGTGGATTGTGTAAAGGCAGGATTAAAATTTTTCGTAAGTATTCCCTATTGAGACAGGTGAGTAGTTTACCTCAAAGTTTCTACATATTGGGCTAAATGACCACTGCTCATGCGCCTATGGGTGGACATGATGTCTGGAATTTCTATGTAGGATTCTCAATAAGGATGCCAGACTTTAATGTAACTATGATTAAGATAAATGAAAATTAGGGTACCAATTATTTGGATAAAAAGGTAGTATGGAGGCATAATCTGCATTTGGAGTTATGTGGGAAGACATAAGAGTGGGCGGTGTCTGTTACATGAACATTTTTTGTGTGGTTAAACCGATTCTGATGGGGGTATGGGGGACTTGGGCACTAGGAATTTTTAGAAGGGGTTAGTTGAAAGGAGGCACCATCGAGAGGCTTGGAAGAGGGGCGTCATGAATGTTCATAGAATCATGAAGTCCAGGGGACTCATAGAGTTTAACAGTCTTTAAAAAGAGTATGCTTCACAAAATAGGGTGAACCTTCCTTGGGGTAAAGTCTTAGTTTATATGGGATTGGTTTCATGAAGGATAGGTGCTTCATGAAACCCCAAGTGCCAAAAAGGGATATCTTCTTTCACACAGGTCATGGACCTTTACGAAATGCATCTCCACTATGGTTTGAGGTTATTAAGAACCCATGGGAGTTGATTTCTCAAAGTATGAATACCTTGGGATATCCATCCTCACATTCACTCATAGAGCACAAGAGTATCACAACCCCAAAGAGTTTCTTAGAATTAAAATGGCCAAGTCCCATTAAAATTCATACATAGGGGGATATTTATATGTCCAACATATGAAAGGGTATAAGTTTCATGATATATGGGGTCCCACATGAAGCATTTCATGATTCATGAATTGGTTAGAGCTTTGTGAACCAGAGTTCCATTGTATGAAGGTTACCATTAATCCTCCATGTGGTTGATGAATCTTGCAAAACAAGGTTCTGTGAATTTGAATTTATGCTTCATGGAGGTTAGTGCCAAACATCCTCACACCAAGATACTTCTTCGAGCTACACCCTTTCAATAAGGTAGAGACCATTGTGAATCCAGTCCCTTAAGTTGGTTTTTGGGTAGTTTTAGCGTTAATTTTTTATAATTATAAATTAATTCCTGAACCAATCATGTGACACATGTATTTCACCACCAAAAAAATCTCCCATCAAAATTAGAGTCATTGGGGGAAGGAGGCTCGAATTCAGTGGGAATACCACTAAAAATTGGTGTTTAAAAGACCCTTTTTAAAAGAACATACGTAAAGCTTAACATGACCTTAAAAAAATAAATATGGGTAGGTTCCCCTTAGGGAAAAATTTTATTTCATGAAATATAATCATGTTTATATCTTTTCATTAAACTCATGACCTCCATGAGTCCTTTCCGACTTTGATCCTCACTACCCACAAAACTAAGCCATTTCGTGAACTTACATTTGAGAACATGTATCCAAGAGAATACTTCCGTGAATCAATATTTTTTGAGAAAAACCATCATGAGTGTACCTTTCTTAACTAGTACCAGATAAATTTTTAAGTCCTAGATGAAATGGCTACTCAGTGTGAATATGTTACTACTACTCATCGAGAGGAAATGGTGAGGAATCTTATGAAAGAGGCTCACTAGGAATTACTTCCCTAGAGGAGGCATCCACTTATAGATTTGGGTTAAGAGATAATGTTTCAACCATAACACTGATATATTAGAACCCACCTACTGGTTCAGGATCCCACCTAGAATATACAAGAGGCATAGGGCTGCTAGGTGCTACATTATGAAGGACCATGTCTCTCTCACTGTGCACACTCTGTGGAACCATGTTAACGATGTTCATGTAGAGGTACTAGAAGCAGAGTCATATCCACCTTAGTATGATACAATACTTAGGGTGGTTTTGGGGGACCCACTCAATGGGTGGACTAATAGTTGGGATCGACACCAAGGTGGAAACATCATAGATGAATGAGGTAGGGAATTTTAGGCATGTTAGTGGTGTCATTAGTTTGAGGTAGTGCTAAATTTGGTAGGGATTTACAAGGCAACATGATCCTTGAAATTTATGTATACATTCATTTGGAGCTTGTGATAGAGATACTAAGAAGGTGGTATCTAGGGACTAACACTTTCCATGAACCATAGGCAGGATGATATTTTCTTGTGGTACCATTACTAGATTGTTGTGATCCCCATCCAAGAGGCCATTTATGATGAGTTAGTCTCCATAGAAAATGTTAGGGAGGACTAAGATAAAATGGTGACCCTAGAAAGGGAACTTCTATGCTTGGTGCATGGGGAAAGTGAACTAAACTAGAGATTGAGGATATCACTATAATGTAGTGGTTCCACTACCTCTTGAATGATCAAATAGAAAGGCTACTAGGGAAGACACAACAATGACTTATGGAATTCTAATGGGATAATAATGAATCATATTATAGAATATTGGAGGTGATATAGTGGAGTGTTATGGTTTATCACATGAATAACGACGTTCGCGTGGTTAGAATGGTAGGGTTCATCGCTACCCTGAACTGTGGATGGATGCTCCCAGAGTAGGATGCCTGCATGAGGGTGCAACCAAGAATCCTTATCATGGTGGTGATATTGGTGATGGAGAATCTTATCAACATTGATATCCCTATATTAGTGAAGCTATAAAAGGTGATTCACAATATCATTCAGGGAGAAACACCTCTACATGTTTATGGGCCCTTCCATTTTCTTTATGGTTGGGTAGTCGAACACATGGGAGGATATGAGTAACAAAACCCTATCACCCCTTTGACTAAAAAATTCTGGCCATAAATTCTAAACATTTTCTTGAGTTTTCCTCTCACCTTGGGCTTAGTAAACACACTGGAAAGGATTGGGCAGGTAGAAAACTTTATGTTTCACCCATTTCCTATTTTCATAAGAACTATGACCAATGATGGTGTAGGGATTATTGAGATGTATTCGTACCTCCTAGAATTTTGAGGAGGGGAACTATTTTTGAGGGTAGACTTCAAAGTCATTTAAGAGTTGAAAAACCTATATTGGTTCATGAGGAAAATCTGGTGCCTTGAACAATTGACCCTGAAGGTGTACACAGAGGTTCATCATGAGGGGAAACCATATGTAATTTAATGGATCTTTCCCATATTTGTACTAAAATATTGAAAAGACCAAAATCAACTACTACCATCCCCCACTCCCTATGGGGTTTTCTGTGAATATGTACTGAGTTGGGTGAGAGCCTACCAAGGAGAGATGCTAAAGTGGAAAAATAATCAATCCAGTAAAAGGGAGGTCCCTAAAACGTAGGGCTAAGGATGAGCGATGGGTGTGGAATGCCATAGAGAAAGATCCATCATTGTGGGAAGGGTTTCTACAACAATAGATTCAGAATTCTCTGATATTGATAATGTGGGAACCATTGGGAGGGGAGAAGTAACATGATTGATTCTCCTCGGTAATCGACCACCTGAGGAAGGTGATCACTCTGGGCGGTCCCATGGGTGCACGTTCAAGCCCCAAGAAAGTGTCTACATTTCCCAGATATCCCTAGTGACACCATTTTATCAAATTCTTGGGAGATTTGTGATATATTTAGAAAAATCAACACCCTCCATGGGATGTGATGCTATCTCAATAGATATTGGATATTCCTCACTAGTCTAGGTCACACTAGTGTAGGCTTTTAGATTCCCTAGGATGAGGTGGTAAAATATATAATAGAGATAGTTGATTTAGTCCACTCCCAGAGAAATATATACCACCTAGATAGCTAAGTGAAGGTGCTTCTAGGAATGAACTTCTCTTCAGATATATTTTCCAGTGAGTTAGTTGTGTTTTTACCTTTACTAGAAGGGATGGACAAGTCATTTTGAATTGATTCCTAATGGGAATCTCCCACAGAAGGAGACACTTAAATCAAATAGGTAAATCACATGATACCACATGATCTTTAAAATTCCAAACCCATTAAGAGTGTTTTATGACACTTATTTTACTTATATAGGGATCAACAAGCACAAATGAGAGGGGGGTTCATCAATAACCTTAGACAGAGGGAAAGGGAACCTTAACCCTTATTTGGGTAAGTGTGGGGTAACTTCTAGATGTTGTGGTCATAATAAATTAATTATAGGCTGAAGTAATGACTGTGAATAAGGAATTGACAGCTAGGGGAATTCCCTCACCAGAGGTATTACCCATGATCCTCTCTGATCTTCTCACTGGGATGTAGTATTCCTGAAATAATCATTTTTCCTTTCCTGCTTCTCCTTCTTAAGTTTGGTTGATTCATTATTAAATAGAATTTGAAATTGTGTTCAAGGACCAGTCACCAACATCGACATCTGAGTCATAAGAACCCAAAGTTGAGGTATAAGAAAAGAGTTATTTTCTCCTATAAGAAATGTCTAGGGAGGTTATGGTGCTTGGAACAACCATAAAGTTACAACCAGAAGAAGCTGTTGAGACCAGATCCTCAATAAAGGGGGTTGAGATCGCACCCTAGAAAAGGATGGTTGAGGAGGATATTGTAGTTGATCCTAACTCAGGGGAATCACTAGAGGTGTATTCTAGAGTTTAATCCTTAATTTATGAGGCATAAATTATACCATAAGCGGAAATGATTGAAGAATATGTGGTGACTACGCCCATATCAAAGGTGACATTAGTTCCTGCTAATGGATCACAGGCTTCAATGAGGGGTGGGGGGAGATTATTCCACCTTCAGAGATGTTAAAGTGGGAAGAGATGGATATACCTACCTTGGGTGCACCATGGGTTATGTAACACCACTATATTTTTTGAAATATTTTTTTTGAAATATTTTTTTTTATATTTTTAAGTTCACACAACACTAGATATAGCTTTTGTTATATGAAATCACTAAGTGTGTCTTGTGTTATATAAAACACCAAGTGACACTTGTGATTTATGAAACAGTTAGTTTACCTTGCGGTATACACAACACTATGTTTGTCTTGTATTACACACAGTATAAAGTCACTTTGATAGCTTGCATTACATGAAAGGATGATTTTTACCAAACAATAATATACTATTAATATTATTATAGTTAACACTTAGTCATTGGAATGGAATTTATGAATAATATTAACTAAATTTTGAAATTATGATCTACACATGTATAAAAAATTAATCCTTTGGTTTTCAATTAGTTATAAATCAAAGGAGTATTTGATAATGAAGAAATTCATTTTCCAAGAAAAATATTTTTCTATGTACAAACACCATTTTATGTCAATATAAATAAACAAAAAAAATTGACTAATGTTTCATATAAAATTTATATATTATATATTAACTCAATATTTTTGATACACATATAATATATATGAAAGGTATAAGATAATAATAAATCCAATTTTAGGAATAAAAATATGTATTCTTAAAAAAGGTAATTTTACATCCTTTTAATGGAGAACCCATATTAAATATAATTTTTTATAGTTTTATATTTTTTATTTGAAAAAACAAACTTAATATTTGAAATAAGATCATAAAAATTATATTAGGGTGATTAATGTTTATTTTTCGTAGAAGTTTCAATTTTTGATGAATAATGAATAGTAATGAATTTTAATTCAAAACTGATTTTTTGTCTAATTTATTTATGAGTATAAATTATATTTTTGATTGGTTTAAGAGTTAATTTATATCAATTATACATAAATTAATAAAATATATTTCTTTAGAATCAATTTCACTTTGAAATTGGATATAAAAACTCACCAAACATTTGAACAGTTTTACATTAAAAACCCACTTTATCGTCCTGTCAGTGAGATTAAATTTAAATTATCTTCTATTACCTAAGTTATTATAATTTGAAAAAAAGTATTACATATTTTTAATCATACCAATTCATAATTTCTTATATTTTAATCTTAGTTTTTGAAAGAACAATATTAGTGGAACTGATTAAAATTAATTACAATGATTAAGAGAAAAATTAGCTTAATGAAGGACTAAACCTTAAACTGAAGGTCCAAAATTTCCTATAATATTATCTAAAATACATTTTATTTCCATATTTATACCTTATAATCCCTTGGATATAATGTTTTTAATTATTGGATCCAATTTTTAGAAGAAAAGGTGGGTGAAATTTCCTTTTAAAAATTTACAAGAATGTCACTCCTCCACTATAAAAGGTACTCACCACTCCCATTTATTCACCCCTATAAATCCCTTTGTATCTCCAAAAATATGATTAAATAATCTCCCAAAATCCCTAGACCCATCCTATAATCCTCCCTTTTGGAACAAATCCATCCAAGGAAGCCCTTTGGTGCCAACTAAGAGGAGTTGCACAAATAATAGGTAACATACTTCCTCATGCTCCTTTGATTTATTCTCATTCTACACCCCATAAAATCATATTATTAAAATTATATAATAAAAAATATCCTAAATATAATTATGTTTTTTAATTCTAAGTATTAAACCTACACTGACGCACCCTTCTCTTTAATGGGTAACAAACTTATATTTCTCGTGTATGAAAAACTACCGCCTCACAAAACGATGTTGTTCATTTTTAATTTAACACCTATCATGGTTGGGTATTATGATGTATAATTTATTTTTATATTATATGTATTATATTTATTATGTATTTATTCTTCTTTAATTATTATATAAAACATACCTTCATGCTTTCCATTTTGTGTAAGTAGGATAACTTTGTTTGTGGTCATGTGGACTATCACCTCCTCAAAATGATTTGCTTCATTCCCACTCTACATGGAATGTATTAATTATGATTTTAGTGAAATTATATGATATATATGATATATTAATTATAATTTAATTATATTATATATATTTATAAATATATTTAATTTACTATCTTTCTTTAAATAAAATAATAAAATGAAAATATTATTCATGTGTACCTACGAGCTACCATCTCTATGAACAGTGTATTACTTTTCATATTTCTATAATTTATAGATTATTATAAGAACATATATATAATGAAAAAATTTTATATTTATATCATTTGTTAAAGTCTTGAAATTTTTAAATCATGATCTAAGTAATATTATCAAGCATAACAAGCCAAAACATATACAAAAAACAAAGCAGATATTACCCAAAACATAACTTAACATAGTGTTGGCGCCAAAAATACGGCCCGAAAGAAAGGAAGGAAAAAGACAGCTGGCGCGCTGCCTCGCGAAGCACCGCCGCAAAGCACCCACGCGAAGCGCCCCGACCATTGCGGCCCCGCGAAGCTCCTGATGCGGTAATGCTCCGCGAACCCATTTAACGTTCGCGAGCCGCCGCGAAGCACCAGAGGCGGTAATCCTCCGCGAACCCATTTGACGTTCGCGAGACGCCGCGAAGCTCCGGAGGCGGTAATGCTCCGCAGACGGCGTTGACATTCGCGAGCACACCGCGAAGCACCAGAGGCGGCGCGCGAGTCCTGCATCGCGGCGCCCCTTCCTTATAAATACTGGACTCCCCCTGAGTCCTAGGGAAGGACAATCCGACCTTTCGGCTTCTCCTCTCCCGAATCGTGAAGCACTCTTTGCCCCGGGAATCATGAGCTTCGCGAGGTATTTCTACTTTGCGAGACGACTCTGCTTTGTCTCGTTTTGAGCCCCTCTTCCGAGAGGGATGCCCTTCGCGAAGCTCAAGGGCGTTCGTGAAGGAAGGGGATTCCCAAGGGAACCCGGGCAGCCGTGGAGCGTTTATGCTTCGCGAAACACCCAACCCATGCTAGTGATCCCTATGCCAAGGCAGGATCACTATACATCGCGAAGCACACTGCTTCGCAGGATCCTGCTTCGCGAGGCACCCCTTCCTCGCGAGGCAGTGCTCCGCGAACACTGTTCCACTTCGCGAAGCACCTCCCACTCACACCTATGCCCCATGCTAAGGCCAAGGAACTCCACTTCGCGAAGCACACCCCTTTGCTTAGCGATTCCTCTTCCCGTGCGACCTACCAGGTTTGCACGATGTGATTTCAAAGTCCCATGGATAATGCCACCCGTAGCGTTGCTTCGCCTAATGCTTCTTCGCATAGGTACGCTAACGACTATTGCTTCTTCGCATAGCCACGCTAACGTGGACCCCTCGATGGTTCGTTCCACGACCCCCTTAACCATGGCCATACTGGTACCTTCCCTTCCCCAAGGACCAGAGGGTACCGGTTATGTAAGTCCTAGGGGTGTGGAGTGAACCCACCTCGTCTGAGCTGCAGGACGTTAAACTACCAAGCACCACGTCCTCAACACATGAAGTTAAACTGTGATCCGACCTCATGCCCCTCGCGAAGGGTCCCCCCAGCTCGAACATTTTTTACACCACTCGTCTCCACGGGGATGGAACTCTTCCTCACATGGAATGAGATCCTCCTTGTCGGAGTGTCGTATGTTCGTAAGAGAAGGGAAACCCTAGCACCCTCAACGGATGGCTGCACCTCTGCATCTCCGTACTTCCCCACTACCAAGGTCAGTGGAGGGCGTGATAGGGAACGAGGCACCTCCCATCTTCGGACCAAGGTCCATCTTTCCCGCGCTCTATCGCACCATGGGCCTCCATCCTGGAGTAAGTCCCAACACCATGGGCCGCTCAACGCGTAAGCCCCTCTTCACTTCTCACGGACGCACCCTTCGCGACGTGATCGTCAGGTCCTTGCAACCTCTTGTTTCTCACACCGAGCATGACTCACGTGGGCTTAGAGTGAGCACCGACCCTGACCCCGAATCATCCTTTTGAACTACGAGGTCTTTGATCCATGTCAAGGCATGGTACGTAGGAAGCCTCTATGAGGTTCAAGACCACCCGTCTTTCACGTCGGGTTTCACCCCGTCCAGCACGACGTTAAACTACACTCCGGTCCAGTGGTAAGCCATTGCGACCCATTCCTTTTGAACTATGAGGTCTTTGATCCATGTCAAGGCATGGTACGTAGGAAGCCTCTATGAGGTTCAAGCCCACCCGTCTTTCACGTCGGGTTTCACCCCGTCCAGCACGACGTTAAACTACACTCCGGTCCAGTGGTAAGCCATTGCGACCCATCCCATTTGAACTATGAGGTCTTTGATCCATGTCAAGGCATGGTACGTAGGAAGCCTTCACGAGGTTCAAGCCCACCAATAGTGGACCCCCGGGTCTACTTTCACGTCGGTTCACCGACAAACCCATCCTTTTGAACTACGAGGTCTTTGATCCATGTCAAGGCATGGTATGTAGGAAGCCTCTATGATGTTCAAGCCCACCCGTCTTTCACGTCGGGTTTCACCCCGTCCAGCACGACGTTAAACTACACACTGGTCCAGTGGTAAGCCATTGCAACCCATCCTTCTGAACTACGAGGTCTTTGATCCATGTCGAGGCATGGTACATAGGAAGCCTTCACGAGGTTCAAGCCCACCAATAGTGGACCCCCGGGTCTACTTTCACGTCGGTTCACCGAAAAACCCATCCTTTTGAACTACGAGGTCTTTGATCCATGTCAAGGCATGGTATGTAGGAAGCCTTCACGAGGTTCAAGCCCACCAATAGCGGACCCCCGGGTCTACTTTCACGTCGGTTCACCGACAAACCCATCCTTTTGAACTACGAGGTATTTGATCCATGTCAAGGTATGGTACGTAGGAAGCCTCTATGAGGTTCAAGCCCACCCGTCTTTCACGTCGGGTTTCACCCCGTCCAGCACGACGTTAAACTACACTCCGGTCTAGTGGTAAGCCATTGAGACCCATCCCATTTGAACTACGAGGTCTTTGATCCATGTCAAAGAATGGTACGTAGGAAGCCTCTATGAGGTTCAATCCCACCCGTCATTTCATGTTGGGTCTCACCCCGGTCCAGCATGACGTTAAACTGCATTCTGGTCCAATGGTAAGCTGTTGCGACCCTTTTCCACCTGAACTACGAGGTCTTTGATCCATGTCAAGGCATGGTACGTAGGAATCCTCCATGAGGTTCAAGCCACATCGCTCGGTTTTTCATTCACGTCGAGTTTCGCCCTCGTCCAGCATGACGTTAAACTGCATGCCTCCTTTTGTCCCGCATGACTTTAAACTGTACACCCAATGCTAGTCCGACGACAAGCCGTTGTGACTAACCCGAACTACGAGGTCTTTGATCCATGTCAAGGCATGGTACGTAGGAAGCCTTCCCAAGGTTCAAGCCCACCACCCATCGGACCAAGGTCCACTTTCACGTCGGTTCACCGACAAAGCCCCATCTAAACTACGAGGACTTTGATCCATGTCAAGGCATGGTACGTAGGAAACCTTCCCAAGGTTCAAGCCCACCACTAGTGGACCCACAGGTCTACTCTCACGTCGGTACTCTGACGATGCTCATTGGTCCAGGGTCCACCTTCACATCAGTTCATCGACGTCATCCCGAACTACGCGGACTTTGATTCCCTTCCACGGGGATACGTAGGAAGACTCGTCAAGGCTCAAGCCCAACTTCACTATCGCCCCTGCGATGGTCCCACTTCACTCTCCTTCCACTCCATTCATCAACCTACCACCCGTTCCGATTCTCGCCCGGACCGTCTTATCCTGGTGAGACCATGTCGGTACGCTCTTCTTCACAGTCACCCATGGGCTGGCCCCGATATCGATATCCCTTCAAGGAGGATCCCTCAATCTGATCTATCCTAGCTAATTCTCTGGTTGGGTTGATCCATCTCCGCTGGACGTTAAACTTGCAGCATACCCTGTGTTGAGCATGGGAAGCTAAGGAAAACCTCAGATATGTGTCTACGACATATAATTCCCCGCGCTCGATGTGGGATGCCTCGGGCTTCCACGCCCTCGAGAAGCCTTGTGGTCAAGGATAACAAACAGACATGCCAGGTACCCCAGCATCCAGACACGCTACTGATGCCTCAACGTGACTACTCCCCTGACTGAAGGTTTTTGCCCTGACTGGACCCTTTGTAATGTCCCGACAGAAGCAGTGTAATTAACCGGCGTCCATGGAAACATGGCACTGGGAAGAGTTTCATGAACTACGCATTAAATCTATAAGGGAGACCCAGACTAGGTGACGAGTTCTGAGGAGGAATCCATAGGAGGAAGAATCGACATCCCATCATCCCGTTTTGATCAAGGAGCAGACGTCCCTGAATAAGGAGCGAATGCCGCCCGCCTTTGGAAAGCGGGAATGCGGGGCAACAGAAGCACCGCGCGTCCTCCCCCACGGACGGACGGGTGCGTGCCCCGGAGAAAGCGTCGGAAACAGAAATGGTGAACCCGACGTGAAATTATTCTCCTCAATATGGAGATTAGTAGCGTTCGAGACACCAGTAGATTGACGTGTCACCGGATCCAGATATCCAGTGCCTGGTCCCGCCAAGAAAATAGCGGGCCTGCCATGAAACTCACCAGAAGTCAGGGAAGTAGAACTTGGGGCACTCCGTTCTGCAGCGTATCGGCGTGGATCCTTCTCATAGACATGTAGAATGTAAGAATGCTGGGGCACCGACTGTCAATCCTTTTCCTCTCAGTACTGATGAGTTGATCCCTTCATTTCTCAGGAACCAGGTTGCTGTTACAGAGACGCGATCACCGTCCGCTCCTCGCCCACGCAGAGGCAGGGGAAACACCACGACGACCACCCCACGTAGCGCCACTACCGCCACGATGGCCGCCACATCGCGGAGTATGGGGTGCCCACGTCCCCTTTCCCCATCAGAGGTCATCCAGCGAAGGGTGATCAATAACCTCGTGCGCAGGTATGAGGAAGAAGGGGTCATCCCTACCCGGGATATGGCCCGCCTGGACCTGGAGGCCTCCAGGCCCCGCCGTCAACGCCGCCCTAACAGGCCGCGCAGGGAGCCTCTGCTCCCCACCCCAACATTCAACCGTTTCGGGAGCTTGTCTCCAGAACTCCTTGACGACTCCTCGCCTTACGCTGAAGAGGCGGGCGCCGTCCGGCTTAGCCCGCTCAGGGTCCCGACCCGAGGGCTCCAGGCGAGAGCTCCCGCCCGGCCGCGTCAGCGCCGCCATCCAGCCCCGCAGGAAGAGCAGGCAGGCTACGTCCCTGCACCACCTACGCCAGCCCGCCTGACCCGACGTCAGCGCCGGGCCCGGGCTGAGGACGCTCGCCTAGGCGCGTCAACGTCGACAGCTACAGTGGCCCGAGCCACCGCCGATGTGTATCGTGAAGCCCTTGCATACACTGACCAGGGGCACTCCTTCACCCAACCAGGATTGAGACCCCAACCGCCCCATGGGCAGGCTGGGTTGACTCTTCGGGTTGCAGGCCCAAGTGGTGATCGCCGCGAGCTAACCCGCGGTAATGTCACCCCGTACGGAGGTCCTCCCCGTACCACTACTCCACAGAGCGTCGGCCTTCCCCGCTCCGAGGTTCGTCATGGAGGCCTGCCTCATGCTACCCCCATCCTGCAGGAAGACCTGCCCCGCGGCAATGACGCTCAGTGCGGAAACATTTCCCGCGCCCACTCTACAGGGTATGGAGTCCATCCTCCTGCCCCTGACCGCCAACCTGAAGGCACCGTCCATCCGGTCCCTCTCCAACGTGGGGGCCCTCCCAACGTCCTCTCTGCAACCGGCGAAGGTCCTCCTCGCCCCAGCAACTCGAGGAGTGAAGGTCAACCTCGCTCCACCCGCAGTGACCATGGAGGTCCTCCCCATGCTCCTGCCAATTCCAACAGAGGCCCCGCCCACATGGGTACTGTTCATGGAGGTCCTCCCCATGTACCCTTCTACATTTGCCCCGGTGCCCCTCGCACCCCGGCTATCTCGAGTGGGGGCCCTCTCCGCCACGACACCAGCACCGCCCCGAGGCTGCCTGATAGGGGTCAACCCTGTCCCGAAGAGCCACCCCGGGGCAGAAGAGCGGGCCGTCGCCGCCACAAGAAGAATCCTGGGAAGGCCCAGGAGGAGATCAAACCTGCCCGCTTCTCCGACTCGGAAGCGGAATGCGATTCAGCGATGGAACCTTCTCCCCGTTCCTCCGTATCAAGGATTGGGGCAGGAACCAGACGCGTTAGCCTCATTCTCCCAGAATTTGAGGTCCACCAGATTCCCGTCTCTCTTCGCAGGTACATTCAGGAGGAAGAAATCCTGGGAATTCCGCAGGTCTCGATCACGCAATCACCGCCTTTGTCACCAGAAGAGCCCTCTACCTCTACCAGAGATCATGTAGAGTTATTTTGGGGGCCAACGACGGTAGAGAGACGACACGACCTGTCGCCGGTAGCCGCGGCTCCTGTTCCGGAAGCTGTGGTTATCAGCCCGTCGTATCGTGACATCGTGGCCAGGTCACCTCACTCTTTGGAGGATGGCCCGGAATTCGGCGGCCAGTCAGCTCGTTTGCCGTATTCTCCACCGTCGAGCTTATTATCCCAGAGGTCCTCCTCAGTACCGCTACCGGTTCCTCAGCCGCCCCCGGTTGACGAGTGGGGCAACACAGGGCCAGAACCTGAGTCCGAGCCTAGGAGCTTCTGGAGTATCCTCGCAGCGGATTACTTCCCGGAGAAGTTCTGGCCGACGGAGGCACTGAATTTCCACATACCAGAGTCTCTTACCCCTGAAGACGTGGGGTGCTTTTGACGAACCCTGTGGGCGACACACTTCCGCCTCCATTATGAACGGGTGGTGTACCCCAGAAGTCGTGAGCACTTCGAGGAAATCAGCGAGCAGTGCCGCCTGATCGATGCAGCCGCACTTCTTGTGGCCCAACACCCTGAGTCGCCAGGCCACCAGAGTGCCCTTCAACAAAAATGCGTTCAGAGTCTTAAAACACTCCGCAGAATCGTCAGGGAAGCCACCCCCCATGTGCAAGTCCATGGTTGGGGACACTATGCCGCTCTCCTCTTCGACCCTATCCGACGGCAGCCCGATTCGCTATGCGACATTGAGGATATGCCCCCAAGAGGGGTCGCAGTCCACATGGCCGACGTTGTGGATAAGGAAGATTAGATTGAGTTCCTTGATGGAGACTTACCATCCGAGGGCGTACCGCCGCTGCTCGACCCATCAGGGAGAGTTACCCGTCATCAGAGGAACCTGCTAGGTCTCCCCGTACCCACCGAGTCGCTGGTACTCGGTCGAAGCACTGGAAAGGGTAAGGAGCACGTCGGAACAATCAAGCACTCCGACCCGTCCGCCTCTGTGCAGAAAACGGACGAAGATCCCGAGAAGGCCACGTTACGCCAGCAGATTGCTGAGCAGAAGAGGCTGGTTGATGAACTCTTGGCTGAACGCGCCGCAGAGCGACGACCCGACTATGGTAATCCCAGGCCGGGGCAGTAGGAGCAGGAACAATTTCCCCCCGGTGAGATGCCTCCGGGCCACCCTGATCATGCTACTGCCGCAGACAGGGCGGAAGCCGGAACATACGACAAGAGGGCGCGATACGTCTCGCCAAACCCCCCCGAGCGACGGGGCAATATGAAGAATCCAACCCGGGTTCCCCCAGTCGCCCCACAGGTCGTCCAGCCAGTTGACCCACGAGCAGCCGAAGCCGTCTACCGTGTTGAAGAACCTGGTAATGCACTTGTGGTTAGGAATCCCCATCAAGACAGGGACCCCCACCCGGAGGACCTTATTGCGGCACTCACAGCCCGCCTCGAGGCGTTGGAAACACGGCAGGTGGCGGTCCCACCGGATGGCAAGCCTTATCCCGCATGGGTGGATGATATGCCCGCGCCTCCGGGTTTTGGGAACCCCACTTTCTCGCCCTTTAACGGGACAGGGGACCCGCCCCAGCACTTGGATCATTTTTCTTCCAGGTGTGGCCCCATGCTGGGGACCCCGTCTCAGCAAGAAGCCTCCAAGCTCCGATGTTTCGTACAGACATTGGAAGGTCCGACATTCGTCTGATACAGCTAGCTCCCTATCGGATCAGTGACCAGTTGGGAGGATCTTCTCCAGTAGTTCTTATACCAGTTCAACTCCACCATGCGAAAGACCAGCATTGCAGACCTCTTCAAGTGCAAGCAAAGGCCTGATGAGCGAGTCGCAGACTTCATCGCCCGGTGGAAGGGACTTACGTACTCCCTCGATATGCCACTGACTCAGGAGCAATTACTGACGATGTGTGTGGGGAACGTCAAGACAGAGCTGGTACCCTCCTTGATTACCCAGAACTACCATGGAGGGTTCAGAGATTTCTCGGAAAAGTCTCAACGCCTCGAGGAAGCCCTGCAACAGGCCAGTCAGGCACGTTTGTTGCCCCCTATGATCCCAGCCAGGAGAACCGCCAGGGCTGAACCCGCCGCGGTGGCTCAAATAGAAGCCCCGAGGCAGCTGGAATTGCTACCGGCGACACCACCCCCGCAACCCCGCAGAGGTCCTCCACCTCAAGCATAGGCTCCCGCCCAGCAGCGACCGCCTCAGAATCGACAGGTTCCCCCGCGCAACACGCCACCACCACCTAGGCGAGACAATCAGGCGCCGCCTCCTCGGCAGGCCCCTCCGGCCCCTCGTCAGGACCAGGCCCCCAGGGCCCCCTATCCGGAAAGAAGGTACCAGACCTATTCGTTCAACGAAAATCAGGTCCCTGGATACTTCCGAAGTGCTCTAGAGCAAGGGATTGTGCGTCTGCCTGAGTGCAGAAGGCCGACAGAGGCGCATCTCACCGATCACCCCAACTACTGCCCTTATCATCGGATCCTGGGGCACAACCTCAAGCGATGCTATGTGTTTAAAGAATGGCTTCAGGACCAGGTCAACAACAACATAGTAAAGTTGGGCCCAGCACCAGCGCAAGTGGCAGGTGTCTTTGCAGGATCAGAGATCGGCAGCGACAGTGAAGGTGAGTGGCAGCAGGTCCCTAGCCGCGGATCCCAGAAGTATGATGACTGGATGGCTCTAAAAACCGTCGTCCGTGCCTAGGGTATCATCCGGGCACGCCTGAAGCAGTCGGAACCTTCAGAAGAAGTAGCCGGTGCCTCCGTATCGTCTTCACAGTTGAACTCTTCCCAAAAGGGCAAGCAGCGGCGACGCAAGAAGAAGCAACGTGCACCGCCAGTGTCGTCGTCATCCCGCACTCTCGGTGACTTTATGCCCCCCGAAATGGGGATCCCTCCCAGAATCCACCCAGTGGTGGATGACTCCTCGAGCGACAGCCAAGGGTACGCTTCGGTTAACACCATGGAGCTGGTAAAGCCCTATATGACCCCTGACGAGGGGGAATGCCATGCAGACCTCCCCAACGTTTCCAGCCGACGTCAACGTCAGTGAAATCGCAATCGCGCTAGTCATAGAGGCACGTCAGCAGGAACCTGTGGCCAAGCCGTGCACGCTACCGAGACCAGGCAGCAAGCTCAGCGCAGATCTCAGCACGCGCAAACCCATCCAACACCCTCGCCTCTACCTCCACCACTGTTCGTGCTACTGGATCGGGGGGAACCGCCTCGTTCGTATCAAAGCCAGTCTTGCCCGGCTACAGGACATCCTCCGCTGTCCGATCTTAGCCCGGCGACTACTCTTCAGGCTTCTACTGGTAGGCAGCAAGATGTACCCAGTACTAGTCACTTGCCGGTTCAGCCAGCCGGACCCGCTGTGCATCCAAATGCCGAACGACCTCCTGTAAGCAGAGGTTCGCGTTTGTCATGAAAGTACGATGTTCTGAAGCACCTGGCCAGCATCCCAGCGAGGCTCTCCATCCTTGAGGCCCTTCGCCTGTCATCTGAAATGCGCGAGGCACTTGCCGAGGCCCTAAGGAGCCCCCTCCAGTTCGAGACGAAAGTAGCAGCTGCGGAAGCCTTCCATACCGAGACGATTGAAAACACCGAATGTTAGGCGGTTATCTCATTCTACGGTGAATATGAGGACCCTCATATACAGGGGCACATTCGCCCACTGTATATCACTGGCCACTTCAACGGTGTGGAAGTCCGCCGCTGCCTCGTTGACACAGGTTCTGGAATCAATCTAATTCCGACCCGGACGCTGCGAAAGCTGGGTCTGTCCGAAGGCGATTTAACCCCCTCTGACCTCAGGATCCAGGGGTAAGAAAGGACAGAGCAAACCCCAGTCGGCAAGATCTGCCTGAAGACTCAGTTCGGTGGCTTAATTGCCAGCACCGAGTTCATGGTTGTTTCTCAGGACACCGCCTACAACGCATTGATGGGTAGGCCATGTCTCCATCTTCATGCAGCGGTCCCCTCGTCGTATCACCAGTGCCTCAAGTACTCGCTCAACGGTCGAGTAGGCGTGCTCCAAGGAGACGCGTCCCCTTTCGCTTCTTGTGAGGCCCGCTATCTGGATGCGGGTTATTACAAAAGTAAGGACAAGCAAATCCTGGTAAGCAAGGATGAGCCCGCCCTGATCACAAGTGATCCCTGGGAAAGAATGGATGACGCCTACATCCTCCCGATCCACCGGTTGGAGGCCACGACCCCCGACATGGGACAATGTTTCGTTGTTTTGGGTATGCAAGGAAGGCATGTTCCCGTGTCCAAGTGAAAACGGAAAATCACCTCGTACTCCTACATCAACCAGGCTCAAGTCATCCCGGAACCCCCTACCCCTGTATGGTACCGAGACGTCAAGCTCATGACAACGACGGTGCGCCATACGTGTCTCTTCCGCCGGGCTGGAATTAACCTACTCAGGCCGACACGTCACCACTGCTTTGATATCATCAAACGTGGCCCTTTAGGCCGAAGGACAGATGGGATAGGGTCGACTGCCTTCATTGCTATGGTCTCAATGGCAAGCGAGTCTCCCGATGTGATGACCACTGCTACCCAAGCCGGCACCAGCTGCCCCTCGGATTTTGATAGCCCAGAAGCCCCCCCACCCCATCACGGGAAGTCCCCCCACGGGTGGGGAGGAAGACTTGGAGGATGTGCCCCCCGCATTTGAAGAAGGCGTCTCTACCACGGTTGATGAACTGGTACAGGTGAACCTTGGTAGAGAGTAAGATCCAAGACCCACATTTATCAGTGCAGCCATGTCCCTCGAGGAGCGGCAGCAGTACGTAGACTTCTTCAAACAGCACCATGATGTGTTTGCCTGAAGTTACGATGGGATTCCAGGGCTGGATCCCCAAGTGGCCGTCCACTGTCTGGGCCTCCCGGCAAAACATCGTGGGTTTAAGAAGCCTCCCAGGGAGATGCAACCTTCCCATGGTGCCATGGTTGAGGCCGAAGTTGATAAGATAATCAAAGCCAACTTCATTAAGGAGGTCCAGTACCCCAAGTGGCTTTCTAACATTGTGCCAGTCAGGAAGAAGAATGGGCAGATCAGAGTCTGTATCGACTTCCGCGATCTTAATCGCCACTGCCCAAAGGATGAATTCCCACTCCCAGTGACGGAGCTGTTGATTGACGCCACGGCCGGGTTCCAAGCCCTCTCTTTCATGGATGGGTATTCCGGGTATAACCAGATCCGGATGGCCCCCGAGGATGAGGAGTCCACTACCTTCAGGGCTCCCCAAGGTACCTTTTGCTACCAGGTAATGCCATTCGGTTTGAAAAATGCAGGTACCACTTATCATAGGGCCATGCATCGCATATTCAAACCGATTCTCGGGACATTGGTGGAATGCTACTTGGATGACCTCGTAGTCAAATTATGACAGCGCTAGGACCATCTCAGAGACCTTGAGAAAGTTTTCGGTTTCCTCCGTTCTCGTCACCTGAAGATGAACCCGCTGAAGTGTGCCTTCGGGGTCACCTCCGGGAAGTTTCTGGGCTTTTTTGTCAGATACCGAGGTATCGAGATCGACCCGGAGAAGATCAAGGCCATCAGCCAAATGCCTCCCCCGAGCAACATTCGGGAGCTTCGAGGCCTTCAAGGCCACTTAGCCTATATACTCCGATTCATTGCGAATCTGGCCGGAAAGTGTAAGCCCTTTTCCCGGCTCATGAAGAAGGGCACTGCCTACGAATGGGATGAGGAGTGTTGGACCACCTTCGAGGAAATCAAGCAGTATCTGCTCCAACCTCCGGTCTTGATGCCACCCGTCTCCAGAAAGCTGCTGGTCCTTTACGTGACCGCCCTGGAGAGGTCCCTCGGTGCGCTACTTGCCCAGAAGAATAATGAGGGTACTGCGAATAGTCTCTACTATCTCTGCCGCATGCTTCTCGATACGGAGGTCAGATACTCCCCTATCGAAAAGAGCTGCCTTGCGCTCGTCTTCGCCGTGCAGAAGTTACGACATTACCTGCAGCACCACGAGGTGCAATTGGTCTCCCGGGTAGACCCACTAAAGTACATCCTGAGCCGTCCCATGCTGACTGGCCGACTAGCACGGTGGGCGGTGATTCTCCAGCATTTTGATATCAGGTTTGTACCTCAGAAGGCCATTAAGGGACAAGCGTTGGAAGACTTTTTAGCTGCCCATCCAACCTCCGTGGATCAATCCCTGGACCTGGATTTCCCTGATGATACGATCCTCTCAGTTGATCATGTTGCCTCGTGTTGGAAAATGCATTTCGACGGTGCCTCCCGGAGCCCCACCGGTAGGAGGCTCAACGATCCCAAGCTCAACAGAGTGGGCCTGGGTGTTGTCTTCATTACCCCGGCGCAAGCCGTCCTTCCATACTCGTTCCTGTTGTCAGAAGGTTGTACGAACAACGAGGCAGAGTACCAGGCTCTCATCACCGGCCTCGAGTTGGCCCTCGAGATCCATGTTCCCCACCTACATGTGAAGGGAGATTCCAAGCTGGTAATCAAACAGGTTAATGGCGACTATGTCGTCAGGAAGCCAGAGCTTGCACCATTGATGGAGTACACCCTCCTCCTAATGGACCAGTTCTCTTCTCGACCAGAGGTTACCCATTTCCCACGGTCGCAGAACGGCCAAGCGGACGCCCTGGCTGGCTTAGCCGCGTCGCTCGCAGAACCCGAGCAAGATGATTTGGTCATACACATGGCCCACCGGAGAGTCATTGCCCCCGTCACCCAAGAGGACCGTGATAGCCTGCGGGTAAGTCATCTCACCACCGGACCCTCCATATCGGGAGTCCCGGGTTCGTTAGACGCAGTGGTTGAAACCACCCCCGACTAGAGAGCACCTTTTGTCGAGTATCTCCAAAATGGTCAGCTCCCGGACGACCGGGCCGAACGTGAGCGAATCCGACGCCGCGCGCTGCAATTTACCCTCCGAAGCGGCCCCAGTCTTGAACAGATCCTTTATAATAGGAGTTTCGATGGTGTCCTCCTCTGTTGCATCCAAGGAGGGGAGATACCTCAAGTTATGAAAGAGGTTCACGCCGGTTCCTGTGGCGCCCATCAAGATGGGCCGAAACTGTCCCATCAAATCCGTAGGTTGGGGTACTTTTGGCCCTCTATGATACACGATTGTATTGGATACGCCAAGATATGCCACGCGTGCCAAGTACACGCCAACTTCTTGCATCGGCCGCCGGAGCCCCTCCACCCCACCAAGTACTCTTGGCCATTTGCGGTATGGGGACTTGATGTAGTGGGACCGTATCCACCGGCAACAGCCCGCCAGTGTAGGTTCATCCTGACTGCTACAGATTTCTTCTCCAAGTGGGCAGAAGCAGTTCCGCTCAAAGAGGTCAAGGCCCGTTCCATCTTTGACTTTGTGAGCTCCAACATTATCCACCGGTTTGGAGTCCCTCATGCCGTCCTCACCGATAACGGCACCAACTTCCGAGCAGCTGAATTGAAGAAATTGTACGCTAAGTACGACATCCGGTCGAACCATACCTCCCGCTACCACGCGCAGGAGAATGGACAGATCAAGGAGTTCAACAAGACCCTCTCTAACATTCTGCAGAAGATGGTTGGTCAGAACAAGAAGAGTTGGCCGGACAAGCTCCCCAACGCCCTCTGGGCTTACCGGACGACGACTCGCAACTCTACCCAGGTGACCCCATATTCCCCGGTGTATGGAGCTGAGGCCTTCCTACCCATTGAGATCCAGCTTCCGTCGCTACGCACTGCAGATTATGATCACCAGACATCAGATGAGGTAGCCGAGATCCGTCTAGCTGAATTAGAGGCACTGGACGAGAACCGGCTTCGTGCCCTGCACAATCTGGAAAGGCATCAGGACAAGATAGCGAGAGCCTTTGACAAGAAGGTTCGTCTCCGCTCTTTTCTACAGGGTGACCTGGTACTGGCCCTTCGAGTGCCAATGATTCCCGGTAGGAAACCTCCCAAGTTAGAACCCAAATGGGAAGGGCCTTATATCATCCATAAGGTTTACCACAATGGAGCATACTCCTTGGTGACCATGGATGGAGAGCGTATAACCCCTCCCACCAATGCCAAGTTCCTCAAGCAGTACTTTGCCTAGGGAAAAAAAGTTCCAGCACGACCCTAAACTGCATGAAGGTCCTGTATGACCTTAAACTGCAAAATGGTCCCGCACGACCTTAAACTGCATCTTCGTCCTGCAAGATGATAAACTGTGAAACGGTCCCGCATGACCTTAAACTGGACACTATAGTCCAACATGACTCTAAACCGTAAAGTCCTGCACGACCATAAACTGCGTCTTTGTCCCGCGGGACATTAAACTGCAAGCCGGTCAGGCCTTCCTGACCGAGTCTCAGCCTCAAGCCCCTTGGCCTCCTTGGGCCCCTGGCCCTGTCTCCACTGTGGTTTGGCCCCAGGCCCCCCTTGTTTTTTCCCCGACTTACCCTCTTGAGGGATTGTACGGTATGGTGTAGGACTACGTCCTCATTCACGTCGGATTACTTGTCGTACCGTACATATCCCCAAATGAGGTTCTTCTCATCATCCCGCATGACGTTAAACTTCACTTCTAGAACTACGTGTGGCTTGATTCTCATTCTTATGAGATACGTAGGAACGCTCGGACACCTCATCTTGAGCCCAGTCCCAAGATTTTCCCTTCCACTGTCCCCCCTAGGAATAGTTTTCTTGGAGGATATTTGTGTAGCAGGGAGTAGGCTTTCTTGGCCCCGCTTATGCAACCCCGCTCGCACAAAGATTGTAAGGGTCGCACCATGCGCCCACTCCCATTCTTCTATCCTTCCACTTCCTCACCGCATGACGCTAAACTGCATGGCCTTCAAGAACTACGTATGGCTTGATTCTCATCCTTATGAGATACATAGGAACGCCCGGACGCGTCGTCCGTTGGCCCAGCCCAAAAGCCAAAATCTTCCCCTCGGGTCAAGACATGGCAGGGTGCACACTTTTGCCCCGACCCACATCGAGCAAGCCTCGAACCGACTGCACATTCCCCCTGGAGGTGTTTTCCCCTTTCGTGGATGGATACAACTATGCTTCACCCACTCTTTGACTAGGATTCCGTCATTTTTCACACCTAGAGGGACCCCCAAGAACAGCCTGGATACAATGCCCAAGGGCTCTCCTACCGATACGGGCCAACGCCCCCGAGGGTTTTCAAGCAACAAGCCGATACAAGTCCCGCGTTGCGAATTTGGTCAGCGGTCGACGCTCATTTGTTGCCCCCATACGGGTCACCATAGGAACGCTGTGTTTCGAACATGGTCAATTGTGTCCTAGATTTTCGGGTCCACCCCGAGATGTCCCAGGCATCAAGAACAGTGATTCATTCTGCCCCATCCCGAGGTGACAAACTTCCCCCAGGTGGTGCTAGCGATCCGGTCCACGACCCAGGATTCCTCATAAGGGTGTATGGTGTGATGTGGGACTATGTCCTCATTCACGTCGGGATCATGTACCATGCCGTATGCCCTCCCTTTACGAGGCCCAGCCTCAGGACCCTTGGCCTTCTCGGGTCCCCGACCCTCGTCCTTATGTAAGACGTTAAACTGCAGACCAGTCAGGCCTTTCTGACTGATAACTTTCGCTTTTCTCCAGGCCACGGCCCAGGATTCCTCATAAGGGTGTACGGTGTGATGTGGGACTATGTCCTCATTCACGTCGGGATCATGTACCATGCCATACGCCCTCTCTTTACGAGGCCCAGCCTCAGGCCCCTTGGCCTTCTCGGGTCCCCGACCCTCGTCCTCATGTAAGACGTTAAACTGCAAACCAGTCAGGCCCTCCTGACTGATGCCTGACCTTAGGCCCCTTGGCCTTTCCGGGCCACGGCCCAGGTCCCCTCTTACCCAGGGTGTATGGTGTGATGTGGGACTATGTCCTCATTCACGTCGGCTTCTTCGCCATACCGCACACCTCCCTTGTTTCGGGGTATATTTCTTCCCCTTCTCGTCCAGTATGACGTTAAACTACATATAGAGAACTACGTGTGGCTTGATTCCCATTCTCATGGGATACGTAGGACCACCTGAATGTCCAAAATTCGGGTCCAGCCCCATCTCTCGGGAATCCTCATCCCATCCCGGCCCCTTGGCCTATCCTTCCTCCATGAGAGGATCATATGGTGTGGTGTGGGATTATGTCCTCATTCACGACGGTCTCGTAATGACCACGCCATGCTCCCCCCCCCCCTACTGAGCTGTTTCGTCGATCCCTTTTTCGGTGGTTCACCAATGTGCTTAAGAGTACTCTGGTTTATTACCTGGAATGCCAAGCTTTACTCGGACACGTCTGCACCCGCTTTCCAGGCTTTGCGTATCCCCGCATCAGGGCTTTCATCATCTTTCACACCCGGATGGACCCCCAAGAATGGCCTGGATACTACGCCCAAGGGCTCTCCTACCGATACGGGCCAATGCCCCCCAGGGTTTCGGACAACAAATCGATAAAATCCCGCGTTGCGAATATGGTCAGCGGTCGATGCTCGTTTGTTGTTCCCACCTCAGGCTAACGCGATACGGACACTGTGTTTCCATCATGGTTAACAGTTTTCCTCTATCGCCATGCCAACCCATTAAGCCCAAATGCTAGGTACACGATTCACACCCTTCATCACTTCATCATGTCCAAGTAGAGTCTCAGAATTCTTGGTACTTTTCCTCCGTGCACGTCTGCGCGTTGGGAGAACAAGATGCATCAAAGGTGTCCTTCGAAACTCTCCGCCGACTCCCCTTTGATGGACGCCCCAAGTATTGCGATGAGGATACCCCCCTTGTTTCCCACACCGAGTTTATCTCACGTGGGCTTAGGGATTGGGTTGACATCTGTGCTTACTCGGGAGTTGTCACCATCCATGGTCCGAGATCTAAGACCATAAACTAAGACTCTCATCTGGAACTACGTTCAAGACCCCTTGTCTTTGGGTCCAGCTTGAGTTCAGCAAGTTCACCTCTCTCGGGTCCTACCATTGGGACCCCGACCACCGGACCGCGTGGCGTAGTGTAGGATTACGTCCTCATTCACGTCAGGTTTGCAATAGTTGTACCACGTGCACCCCGTTATGAGAGTTGGCCCTCCTATTCTTTGTCCTGCATGACATTAAAAGGCACCCTTCAGAACTACGTGTATCTTGATTCCCTGTCTTCATGGGATACGTAGGACCACCTGAATGTCTAAGATTCGGGTCCATCCCCACCTCTTAGTGATCTCCTGATCTCCCGGTCACCTAGGCCACTTGGTCTATCCCTCTCCAGAAGGGGGATGTGTAGGTATGATACAAGGTTTTGGGCACCATGCCCCCTTCCCCCAGGAACCTGCCATCTCTCGATTACCCTCAAAGTTGAGTCCCTTGACTCCTTGCAGTGGTTCACCCATGTATTAAGAGCACTCTATTCTAGGACCAAGAGTTTCAGATTAAACTTGATCAAGTTCCTTCCACTTGTCAAGATTCGTTCTCCCCTCCATTCGGACTTCCATCACCTTTCACACCCAGAGGGACCCCCAAGAACGGCCTGGATACAATGCCCAAGGGCTATCCTACCGATACGGGCCAACGCCCCCGAGGGTTTTGGACAACAAATTGATAAAATCCCGCGTTGCGAATATGGTCAGCGGTCGATGCTCGTTTGTTAGTCCTCATTTCAGGCTAACGCGACAGGATGCTGTGTTGCGAACATGGTCAGCAGTAATCCTCTGTCGTCACGCCAGCCCCTTCAGTCCTTGAATGTTGGTTGCATGATTCACATAATTTTCCACCCCATCATGTCCATATGGAATCTCGACACTTTTGGCGCTATCCCTCAGTGCACCTTTGCATGCTAGGGGGACAAAGCTACAATCTGGCGTCCTTTGGGGCTCCCATGGTCCGAGCTCTAAGACCATAAACTAAGATCCATTCAGGACTATGTTCAACTTGATTCCCATCCTCATGGGATACGTAGGACCTCCCAGACGCCCTGTCTCCGGGTACAACCCATTCAGGAAGCCAGTCTCTCTCCCCGTTTCACCTCTGTGTAGGCCCCTCGGCCTAAGGTTTCCCTCTTCGGATGGCGTACAATTTGATGTGGGATCATGTCTCTGTCAATTGTGTTTTATAACACTGCACACATTTCCCGCCTAGCATCGTCTCTGCTACGTCTGCGCTGCATGACGATAAAATGCATTCTTGGTCCTACCATACGACCCTAAACTATGACATTATCGTCCTGGCCGCACGACGAAAAACGGCACCGCATTGTGGTGACTTTGTTGTAGAGGGCATCACGTTGGGTATTGGTCACGTGCCATGCCATTTGTCAACGCCCATCACGGCTTGATTCTTGTGGCGACATCACGACCTACTGTTCTAGGCCTGTCGCTTCACAAAAAAAAACATTCAACTTAAAGAACAAACAAGATACATCAAATTCTGCTTCTTTTAGTGCAAGGGACACGCCCGCACTCCCCTTTTCCCCTGGCACTGGTATCCTACCATGTCACTTCCAGAACTACGTATGGATTGATTCTCATCCTTATGAGATACGTAGGAGCGCCCGGGAACTTCCCCGCGGGCCCAGCCTAACCTTTGTGTTCGGTCCCTCAACTCGAGCGTTTCCCCAGAGAATGCATGGTAAGTAGGGATTAAGTCCTCCTTCACGTCGGGTTTTGATGCCATGCGTCCCCTGCTCCCTTTACCTATTTATGGTCTAAGGTCCATCAAGAACTATGTAAGGCTTGATTCTCATCCCTATGAGATACGTAGGAGCGCCCGGGCACTTCTCCGCGGGCCCAGTCTAACTTTCATGGTCCGAATTCTACGACCCTAAACTAAGATCTCCCAAGGGAAAGGAATCTGCTCCCTCCCTCTAATATGTTTCATTGCCGTATTCAGATGTGTTTTGACAAAGAGCCCGAAGTGTGGGATTTTCACAGGGACATTCCCCTCATCCCACGACCAAGCTTCGTGAACTCGCTATTTGGATCCTCATACTCTTCCACGTACAGAAGGACCCCCGGGCGACATGGATACCTGGATTAAGGGCTCTCCATGAATGCTGGACCTAAGGGCCCTTCAATCGTTTCGGGACGACGTCCCTACGGATATCTGACAACATTTGTGACATGGTCCCATGTTTCGAACATGGTCAACGGTCGACCCTCATTTGTCGGTCCCCATTCTAGGCTAACACGACAGGGTACTACGTTGCGAATACGGTCAGCAGTTACCCTCCGTCGTCACGCCTCCATCATTGTGATCTGAATCTCGAGCACCATGATTCACACATTTCCACTTCCCCATTTTCAAGTGGAATTCCATCATACTCGGCTCTTTATCTTCGCGCATCTAGGTGCGCGACAAGATCGTGTTAGTGTCACTGGTCCGGGATTCACCGAGCGTCCCTTTTCCCTAACTAGCCCCTCTCTATGTCGGGAAATTCCCACCACTACTTCTTGTTTCCCACACCGAGCACGACTCACGTGGGCTTAGTAGTTTTGGCAGGATGTGTACCAACACGGTCAGGCTTCTCCTCATCCTGCATGATGTTAAAATGCGCTTTCATAACTACGTATGGCTTGATTCCCATCCTCATGGGGTACGTCGGAATGCACGGCCACTTTGCTTCAGGCCCAGCCCAATCCTCACTCTTGGTCCCTCGACCTGAAGAGTGTCCTCCGGGGGTATGTGGTGTGATTTGGACTCCAAGTCCTCATTCGCGTCAGTTTCATATCTACCACGCCACACGCTTCTTTCCCTCTTACTCCATGTCCTATCGTATGACGTTAAACTACAGGAGTCTATGTGTCCTCAACGCATGACAATAAATTGCGGTTCTGCCCTTAACAAGTTCAGGATGCCGCAAGATCCCACTGGGAAGTGACGGATCCCCTTGCCAGAGAGGCCCTGTCTAAAAGAAGGAATGATCCATGATCAAACTGATGTGCCTATTGGACGTACTCCCACCACGGTGGTGTAACTACCTAAGTGTTGGATTCTGTTCGGACAGAACATCACTCCATATTCCACGCTTTGCATGCCCCTTATTCGGAACCTCATCCTCTTTCGTGTCTAAAGGGACCCCCTGACAGCCTGGTCTCATGCCGCATCGGCTCACCTACCGTCCTGGGCCAACGTTCCGGAAGACTGGTCATGTTTGGAGGGACCCCCAATAATGGCCTGGATACTACGCCCAAGGGCTCTCCTACCGTTACGGGCCAACGTCCCGAAGGATTGATCGACAACAAATTGATAAAATCCCGCGTTGCGAATATGGTCAGCGGTCGATGCTCATTTGTTGTCCCCATTTCGGGCTAACACAGTAAGGGTACCGTTTCTCCTCTAAGGTTAACGGTTGTACCTTATTGTCACGCCATCCCCACAGTGTTCCGAATCTTGTGTATCGTGATTCACACTTCCCATTTTTATCTGTTTGGACCGATTTCAACGCCCCTGGCGTTTCCCCGTTCGTGCATAAGAGCACGTCGAAGAAACGGTAATTCGGCTATCCTGTAAGTTCCTCCTCCGATCAAGCCTTCCCCATCTTTCGGGAATCTGGACTGGCTTGGGGAATTGTTGTCAAACGTCCCGCAAACATTGTAGGGATGTGAAAAGGCAATTCAACAGTGGAAATCGTGCGTGCTACGGCATTCAAAACAAAGGTAAAATTTGGAAGCACGAAAGTACCAATAAAAGGGTTTGGGGTTTTTTACAATACTCGGGGGTTGACTTCCCCCATGGACGGGTTGAACCCGTCAAAAGAGCGTTGCAGCTCCGCCACCCGTTGACTTGCGGCATCCAAGGCTTGCTGCCGCTGAACTAGCTCCCGCTCCTCCTCCGCAGCGGCGGGGCGCAGTTCGTCAGTCCTGGCGTTGGCCCTCTCCACATCAGCTTGAACGACAGCCATCTCTCCAGAGGTCTGCCTCATATGCTCTTCTGCCTCCGCCAGCTGGGCCTTCAACCGTGAGACCAGCTCAGTTTGTGCATCAAGAGAGGCTGAAAGCTCGTCTTCCCGGGTTTGCATCCGTTGAACCTCGCCTTCAGCCTCTTGGAGATTCTTGATGCTAGTCGCCTTCCTCCGCTGCCAGCCCACGCTGAGCCCACGATCATGCTCCCGGATCTTCTCAGCCATAAGATCTCGGATGAGTGCATGAGGACGTTGGGCATCCACTCCCCCAGCGCACATTTCACGCAACCGCGAGTGAAGCCTATCCATTTCGGCCAGCCATTGTTCTTGGGGAGTGTCCTTGATAAAGCGTGCGATCAGCTTCCACGACCGGCGGCGAACTATGCTGTTGTCTTCCTCGTCGGAGGCCATTTCATCCCAGTCTGCGCGATTGGCAGGCTCATACGCGGGATACGCCCGCAAGAAATCCTCGGCAGGATCAACATCCGGTGTCGAATCCAGTGCGACACCTGGCGCCGAAGCAGGCGCGACAGAGCTGGGACCGACCGGTTGATCCTCTTCCTCGGATTCCACCTCAATGATTTCGGGTGCGGCCCTGCTGGCGGACCCGCCAGTGATGATGTGCGTCGCAGCTTGAGGAGATGGAGGGACTATTGCCACCATCACTGGCATGCCCCTAGGAGGGACGCCACCAAACATCCCGATCATCCTTTCCACAGCATCCCACGCCAGTCGAAGGACTGCACGACAAAGAGAGACATAAAATTTAGTTGACATGGCCTACATGTGACAATGAGGAGACCGGTGGAGGAGACTTACGAAGATCAACCTCCGAGCGCTGCTCTTGAGCCGGTACTGATGGGACCCCGAGACGAGGCCCCCGTATACTGTTGGAAGGTCTGGGGATTCCAGAGGAGCCACCTCGGCCCCCCTGGTCCCACCAGATGCAGAACTGGATGCAGCCATAGGCGTGGGTTCTGAAGGTCCCGCATCATCACCCGCCAAGGAGCGATAACGAGGCCTGCAAACAAGTTCCTCCTGCATGGCTCAAACATTGGTGAGAAGTCCATAGGGATCCAAGAACAGATCATAAGGAGAGAAGTTCGGAATGCTACCTCGAGAGCCTCCGCGAAATCATCGGATTTTGAGCCTCGGTCTCCGACCTCGCCCTCCTCCAGCGGGCTCCCTCCTCCAGCCTCATCCTCCCGAGAGGAGTCCTCTGATTCCTCCGGCAAGGGGAAGTGCTCCCTCAGATCGGCAGCCGATAACTGTGGGGGGACCGTCTGATTCAACAGTACCCTCACCCGGTCTGTCATTGGGCGAGGGACACCACTGGAGTGGATGTAATCCTCCAGCGCTTCCAGGTACTGTTCTGCCTCCACCGGAGACGCCATGAATCCATCCCGAACTGGGCCTATACCCGGTAATTCCATCCTGAGGCGATTCAGGTGGGCCCATATCTCGGATGGGCTGAGGAATTGCCGGTTAACATCCCAAATGTCCCAAGATTTCGGGAATACGGCATCCTATGCCATGTCAATGTGACGCAGGCGCTTCCCCGGAGCCTAAGTGGATATCCTACAGAATCCCCTTGGTGGCCGCCCCTCTGGATGACCCTGCTCTCCCGGAATCACCGGATCCACCGCTGCTTCCATACCCTCGGCCGGTGTGGGTCTCACCGCCATGGCAGCCCCACTACCGTGAGCGGCCCTAGCTGCCCTCCGACCCCGACCTCGAGATAGAGGAGGCCCACCGTCACCAACCCAGATCGTTGGTTGCTTCAGCATCTCCCCCGAATAAGCGGCCTCCCAACTAATGGCGTACTCCTTCACTAATCCGAAGGCGGCGGTGGATAGAGGCAATGCAATCCGCATCTTTCCATCTTCACGTGTGAACATGAGCCACAACTGTCTCATCACACACGGGTGCTCCTCGTGATGCACCTCCCAGTAGACCTGCGGGGTCAGCCGCTGGAGGCACCGAAACTGCCTCGCAAACCGATACGAAGTGTACGGTTCACAGAGCGGCTCACGATCTATTCGTGCCACCAAAACTCCACCTCGGAAGGCCAGGAGGTAAGCCCGATGTTCTTCCGTTCCCTGTCCGTCATCAGTAAGCATCCCCGTCGGTAATGGGAAGGGATGAAAGTTGAACTCGTCTGCCCTCCACACCCTATTCAGCACCATCGGAACGGCCAGTTTGAACGGGAAGCTCCCGACCGCGTTCAGGATGGAGGGGCAAAAGTTTGATCCCGGCGGCGAAATGGGGTTTTCATATTCGTAAATCCCCCTGATATGCACTGTGATCCACCCATAAAGGAGGTGGAAGGGCCCGCATATCCTTGGCGGCTTCTTGCCCTTGCTAATATGCCGCAGCATTCTGTACAGTTTGGTGAGCATCGGGATCCCCAGGTTGATCCGCTGCCCCATGGCCAACATCGACGCCATGATAAACGAGCTGGGTCGTACCCCCATGCTTGTATCTCTCACCGGAAGGATCCAGCCACAGATGAGAGCCGCGATGAACGCCGCCAGCCTGACTATCGGCTGTTGTTCAGTGCTGACACTGAAACCCAAAGTTTTCCATTGGCTGTCCTCCAAGACCCGCCAATACGAGTGCCCCTTGCCCCGTTGGGCCGCCCTCGGGAAAGTACGAGGCCTCAGAGGGAACTCTCGATTCTCTGGGAGATTCAGGAAGCATTTGAACCACCTCCTGAAGTGGACGTCCCTCACTGCCTTCTTGTCCTCTCCAGGGACAAGTGCCATCAGCGCCGACGCCAATCGAGGAATTTGCTCCGCATCTCCCCACGTGATGGCAACGGGGAGGAACTCGTCATACATGGCCCCCAAGATTGGGACCCCAGAAATCTGGTGGACATCCCACAGGCTGATGCCCACCTCCCCATGATGCAGGTGAAAAGTGTTGGTCCAAGATGACCATCTACTCAGCAACTCCGGCATTAGCTGCTTCGGTTGGTAAATGTGGAATTGGGAGGCCCATGCCGCCTCATACAACCCCACTCTCCTCAACTCGGCCCCGAACTCCTCGCATGAGGCGCCTACCCAGTAGGCCCAGGCCCAGTCATCAGTAAAGTTGCCGCCCTGGCGCAGGTCCCACTCATCGGACCATCCCTTCTTCTAATCCTTCAAGGCCGCCTTCAGCATGGTACGGTAGAGGAGAGGGGAAGTCTCCGGTAGCAATGGATTCCCGTCGATTTCGTTCACATGGTTGTAGAGACAGTCATCAGTAACGGGTGTGAAGTCCTCCCGCGCGTGACCATCGGCCGCCCTGAACCATTGGTGCTGGCATGGTGTGCTCCTGAACCAGCAAGCTGGTTCATCCCTACTCGCCTCAGGGATGAAGACGTCATCCCTCAGCCCGAATCCATACAACGACAGTTTCTTGCACTGTGGATAATCTTTCTGACCCTCCGAGAGCAGATCCGTCAAAGAAGTGTGGTCCGAGTGGCTCTGGATCATCTCCCCTAAGCCTAGACAGTTGGCCATCTCCTCTCGACGAGCAGCATCTGCAAGGACCCCCAAGACAGCTTCTTGATGGGCCATTTTAACTATGGCCCTCAAAAAAGGATTCTTTCGGATGGATCGCGAAGCTCGACTGCGAAGCCGGATCGCGAAGATCGGTCGCGAGACCAAGCCGTGAAGTCTGGCCAAGGCCGAAAAACAGAGGTTCTCTTGGCGCGGACGCAGAGTCGGAGACCCGCGGTTCGCCGCGAATCTCGATTCGCCAAGGGCTGTCGCGGAGTACGCGGAGCTTCGTGAAGTCGAGAGCACAAAAAGACAAGGAAGGCACGTGAAGAAAAAAGAGGGCGGACCCCCTATTTATAGGTGGCGACCCCGGAGCATCGCGGCGCACCTCACCCGCACGAAGCATCGCGGCGCGTCCGGATCCGTGGCCTCGGCGAGCATCGCGGGGCCCCTTCGCGATGCTGCATCGCGAACCACCGACAATTTTGGCGATTTTCCCTCAGACTTCGACCCTTCGCCCTTCGCGGATCCAAGTCTGAGGGGGGGGGGGGGGCATTTGTTGGCGCCAAAAATATGGCCCGAAAGAAAGGAAGGAAAAAGACAGCTGGCGCGCTGCCTCGCGAAGCACCGCCGCGAAGCACCCACCCGAAGCGCCCCGACCATTGCGGCCCCGCAAAGCTCCTGAGGCGGTAATGCTCCACGAACCCATTTGAGGTTCTCGATCCGCCGCGAAGCACCAGAGGCGGTAATCCTCCGTGAACCCATTTGACGTTTGCGAGCCGCCGCGAAGCTCCGGAGGCGGTAATGCTCCACGGACGACGTTGACGTTCACGAGCGCGCCGCGAATCACCGGAGGCGGCGCGCGAGTCCTGCATCGCGGCGCCCCTTCCTTATAAATACTGGATGCCCCCTGAGTCCCAGGGACGGACAATCCGACCTTTCGGCTTCTCCTCTCCCGAATCGTGAAGCACTCTTTGCCCCGGGAATCATGAGCTTCGCAAGGTATTTCTACTTCGCGAGACGACTCTGCTTTGTCTCGTTTTGAGCCCCTCTTCCGAGAGGGATGCCCTTCGCGAATCTCAAGGGCGTTCGCGAAGGAAGGGGATTCCCAAGGGAACCCGGGCAGCCGCGGAGTGTTTATGCTTCGCGAAACACCCAACCCATGCTAGTGATCCCTATGCCAAGGCAGGATCACTATACATTGCGAAGCACACTGCTTCGCAGGATCCTGCTTCGCGAGGCACCCCTTCCTCGCGAGGCAGTGCTCCGCGAACACTGTTCCACTTCGCGAAGCACCTACCACTCACACCTATGCCCCATGCTAAGGCCAAGGCACTCCACTTCGCGAAGCTCACAGCTTTTCTTAGCGATTCCTCTTCCCGTGCGACCCTCCAGGTTTTCACGATGTGATTTCAAAGTCCCATGGACAATGCCACCCATAGCGTTGCTTCGCCTAATGCTTCTTCGCATAGGCACGCTAACGGCTATTGCTTCTTCGCATAGCCATGATAACGTGGACCCCTCGATGGTTCGTTCCACGACCCCCCTTAACCATGGCCTTACTGGTACCTTCCCTTCCCCAAGGACCAGAGGGTACCGGTTATGTAAGTCCTAGGGGTGTGGAGTGAACCCACCTTGTCCGAGATGCAGGATGTTAAACTGCCAAGCACCACGTCCTCAACACATGACGTTAAACTGTGATCTGACCTCGTGCCCCTCGCGAAGGGTCCCCCCAGCTCGAACATTTTTTACACCACTCGTCTCCACGGGGATGGAACTCTTCCTCACATGGAATGAGATCCTCCTTGTCGGAGTGGCATATGTTCGTAAGAGAAGGGCGACCCTAGCCCCCTCAACGGATGGCTGCACCTCTGCATCTCCGTACTTCCCCACTACCAAGGTCAGTGGAGGGCGTGATAGGGAACGAGGCACCTCCCATCGTCGGACCAAGGTCCATCTTTCCCGCGCTCTGTCGCGCCATGGGCCTCCATCCTGGAGTAAGTCCCAACACCATTGGCCGCTCAACGCATAAGCCCCTCTTCGCTTCTCACGGACGCACCCTTCGCGACGTGATCGTCAGGTCCTTGCAACCTCTTGTTTCTCACACCGAGCATGACTCACGTGGGCTTAGAGTGAGCACCGACCCTGACCCTGAATCATCCTTTTGAACTACGAGGTCTTTGATCCATGTCAAGGCATGGTACGTAGGAATCCTCTATGAGGTTGAATCCCACCCATCTTTCACGTCGAGTTTCACCCCGTCCAGCACGACGTTAAAATACACTCCGGTCCAGTGGTAAGCCATTGCAACCCATTCCTTTTGAACTACGAGGTCTTTGATCCATGTCAAGGCATGGTACGTAGGAAGCCTCTATGAGGTTCAAGCCCACCCGTCTTTCACGTCGGGTTTCACCCCGTCCAGCACGACGTTAAACTACACTCCGGTCCAGTGGTAAGCCATTGCGACCCATCCCATTTGAACTACGAGGTCTTTGATCCATGTCAAGGCATGGTACGTAGGAAGACTTCACGAGGTTCAAGCCCACCAATAGTGGACCCCCGGGTCTACTTTCACATCGGTTCACCGACAAACCCATCCTTTTGAACTACGAGGTCTTTGATCCATGTCAAGGCATGGTACGTAGGAAGCCTCTATGAGGTTCAAGCCCACCCGTCTTTCACGTCGGGTTTCACCCCGTCCAGCACGACGTTAAACTACACTCTGGTCTAGTGGTAAGCCATTGCAACCCATCCTTTTGAACTATGAGGTCTTTGATCCATGTCAAGCCATGGTACGTAGGAAGCCTTCACGAGGTTCAAGCCCACCAATAGTGGACCCCCGGGTCTATTTTCACGTCGGTTCACCGACAAACCCATCCTTTTGAACTACGAGGTCTTTGATCCATGTCAAGGAATGGTACGTAGGAAGCCTTCACGAGGTTCAAGCCCACCAATAGCGGACCCCCGGGTCTACTTTCACGTCGGTTCACCGACAAAACCATCCTTTTGAACTACGAGGTCTTTGATCCATGTCAAGGCATGGTACGTAGGAAGCCTCTATGAGGTTCAAGCCCACCTTTCTTTCACGTCGGGTTTCACCCCGTCCAGCACAACGTTAAACTACACTACGGTCTAGTGGTAAGCCATTGCAACCCATCCCATTTGAACTACAAGGTCTTTGATCCATGTCAAGGCATGGTACTTAGGAAGCCTCTATGAGGTTCAAGCCCACCCGTCATTTCACGTCGGGTCTCACCCCGGTCCAACATGACGTTAAACTGCATTCTGGTCCAATGGTAAGTTGTTGTGACCCTTTCCCACCTGAACTATGAGGTCTTTGATCCATGTCAAGGCATGGTACGTAGGAATCCTTCATGAGGTTCAAGCCCACCAATAGTGGAAAGGCCTGGAGCCCATTCTATTTGAGAGACCATAGCTCTTCTAGATATATTATGCCATTCTATTTAGCATATTCTTACCTTATAAAAATGTTTAGAGTGATGGTAACTAAAACCTGATGGAAAAAACCACCTATTTCCTATACAATAAATAATATGGGGTCACTTGGGAGGAATGATGTTTCTTCATATGATAATCCCATATTTTTTTTAGGGAGATTTTTAAGAAAAATAATTTTATACTAGCCCACAATTTTCTCAAAAATGTTAGAGAGGGTCTCATTGAGCACCTCAAATGACCCATTATCCAATTCATGGTTTTAGGAAGTATGGTCAAACTGGATATTGTACATGTCATACAATTTCATCAACTTGACATATTAAAAGTTTGTGTCATTTTCTATGAGAATAGCACAAGTAAATCCAAATATATGGATGATGTGGATACTCAAAAATTATATCATAGTTATGGACTTGAATTATTTTAGGTGAACCAATTCATACCATTTAGAAAAGAAGTTAGTTTCAGTTAAGATGAACCTACATTGTCGATCCTTCATAGGATGGTATGGCCCCCAACATAGATTCCCCATACTGTGAAGGGCCAAGAATATTTGGTAGTGTTGATAGATCTAATAATTGATGAAGAAATATGGAATGGATTTGACATGAATGAAACCACTTGGAGAACTCAATATAGTTGTGTACCATGGTGTGCACAAATTAGCCTAACCTCCAAATATGGTGGGAGAGATTCAAACCTGTTTGATGAGAACCACATAATCTGGCATGGGATTCTTGTATAACCTAATGGATATAGTATCCTTGAATTAAATAAAGCAAAATTACATTGAAGCCACACCCATATGGGGGGTTTTCAGGTTAGGTCCACTCAAGAGGTTAAAAATACCGCACGCTAGTAGACTCTATCACACTTGGATGGATATGGTGGGAGAGTTAAATATGGGAGATACTCGAAAATGGGAGTTGTCCAATTGGGTATTTCATTAGCTATAGGGTAACCTGGGGGTTCTAGAATAGTAGTGCCAGAATCTAGCTAATTTTACTGTTAGTCTCCATCATCTGCAGTGGTAGGGGCTGGGAATCTCTAATGTGCCACATGAATGACCAGGTTATCCTGGTTGGATTCAGTATGGGATATGGAAAAACCATACAAGGCATTGGCTCAACTATTATGCAATTTAGGAACATGAGTTACCTCTATTTGAGGATAGAACTGGGCTATTAACTGATGTGTGCACTCCAGAAGGGCCCAATATCTTTTTTACTGATGACATAGTCACCTTGTAATTTATTCATAACTAGTTCAGAGTCTCCCTACACATGTAAGATGGGAAAATTAATATTAAAGTCCAACTCAAGACCAGTAATGAGGGTCTGATGCTCTACCTCATTTTTTATGTAGCCTTTTGAAAATAAGAACGAGTATGGAAAGATGACTTGTGCTAGGGTGATCAAGATGATCCCTTGGCCTACCCTATCGATCATGGGGTTATTGAAACTTCTATAGATTTGGATCCAAGAGGCACTATAAAAATTAATATTCCAATATATCATAAAAATATCCATTGAGAGGATATACTCATATATTAAATCAACATCATGTAGATATTCTTTGGGGGATGGATGTGTGGTCAGAAAGTTTTTCAACGCCTGGCATTGACAACCTAATGTGGTATAAAAGTGATGTAGAAACACTAGAGGATAATAGACCAGTTTTCCAACAATCCCATTAGCATGGAATGACTAAGGATATACTTCATCATATCTACTCAGGACACCAATTTTATCTCATGATGCTTCAGATAATTCTACAACTTCTACACTTCAAAAACCAACACAAGGAAACTCTTCTCAAGTGGAGGTTATATTTATTCTATATTGAGAATCAAGTGGGTATGATAGTCTAGGCTATTTTCTCTACCCTAATTTATTTTATAGAAAATAAGGGTGTCAAGGGACTATTATAGGGTAGTAACGTAAAGGACCAATGGATTTCCGAAAACAAGTGGCATCCAAACCAGAGGTTGTAGTAGGTATTTATTGATATCCTCAAAGGTGGTATGGAACTCATTGTAACACTGGTAAATGATTACATTCTTTATAATACATGGTAAGTTATTACAATTTCTGGCTATATTTTCTATAAATAATCATATGTTGTCTAAGTGGCATTGGTGGCCTTGCAATTTCAGGAGATTACTATAGGGAGGCATCTGATTGATGGCCTTAATCTTCTCCGGGTCTATCTAGACGCCTCAATATTTTATAATGAAGTTGAGAAACTTTCTAGAGGTAACCCGGAATAAACATTTCAAGGGGTTGTTCTTCAAATAATGGGATTAGTTTAATACAAACACATTATCAATATACTTGATATGGTTCAGACCCTAGTGGGATTTGACCAATATGTTTTCCACATATCATTCCACAAATTTCATAATAATTGGTTTGAGGATGTGGTGCATGGATTTCTAATAAGTGTAATTTACATTATTTAAGCTATAGGGAATAACCTAATAGTAGAAATTATACTGGGGAGTCTTTATGGGGGTGGTATCATCATCCTCAGGGGAAATACATATCTGGTTGTACCCAAAGTATTTTTAAAAGAATAATCGGTATTATAACCTAATTGTATGACCGATCAACAACTCTATCATTGGAAGGGGATTTCAACCTTAATAAAATGATAGTTCAACTCTTAGAAGTCGATGCAGACCTCGACCTGATGATTCTTATTTCCAAATGGGATGATGTTATCTATCCATCAGGGTTAATGGACTTTCTTATTGATTTTTTTCTTGATAATATTGTCAACTTTATCCTCGACCATAGTACTGCAAGATGGTTCAATCTTTCTAGGAGGATTCTTAGATCCACAATGACATATTGTGAGTCCAATATGATGGACACTGACCCAGGGGTCCCTCCCCAAAATCTCTTCATATATCTACGAGAATATGTCATTGTTCTATTTCATGTAGGCCATATACTATTTATTATCATCAACCTCAAATTAGCCTCGGTTATATGGTTCACCTGATTTTACTCATCAATGGTGGTTGAGATACCCTCATAAAATATAGGATGGGTATTACCCAAATACTATTCATTATCTAAGGAAGGATAACTAGACGGAGGAGGTGATTCTGGGCCAGTTGACTAGGGGGAAGCAATGGTATCTTCTCTAGAAATATAAAAACTCCACAGTGAGGGGGTCCTATTATGATAATATTGTGACAACTGAAGCTGTTGAGAAAATATCTTCTGATCTTCAACCATGAGTACCATTATTGATTTTGAAACAATGGTGATGAGTTGACTTCTTTTGAGTTACTTTGGCTCTATGGAACATATGGGAATGTCATGAATTGGTTGTCATAGGGTGCACTTATCCTTACATCATCATAGTAGGGGATTTAGGTATCAGTCAGGATTATTTAGTGTAGGAGTACGAGGTAATCTGTTATCTCTCCTTTTTATTATGGATGGGGAAACCATTTTTCTTATAGAAAACAAAACACTAACCCAAGTCTGGAATTTTAGGATATAACTGATGATTTGGGAGAAAAAATCTTCCATTCAAGTCTTCAAATGGATTGATTGTAGTAGACACTAGATCATTTAGTGCATTCATACACTCAACCCTATCAGTTTGAGCCTGGTTTTATTCTCTTTTTTAGTAGTCTAAATATAGAAAGTGGGCCTCATAAGAGTCAAAGGGTGACACATCACCCTAGAGAACCCTTACTCAACCATTGAGGGAGTATATAATGAACTGGTGATATGAAGAGGAGACTGTTGCATATAAATGAATCTAGGGTCTTTTTAGTAATGTGTTATAAGAAGTGTCCTATGAGACTACCATGAATTTAGTTCCTAATGCTATACCACCAAATTAATTCTTCATCTAAACCATTCCATGAAGTTTCTACTCACTCTTTTTATAACCCAGAATCATCAGGGTGAAGGGAGTGAGATTCACTTATGTCAGTCCCAACTTGTGCAGCATTCGAGTTGGGATGAGGTTGATCTAAGAAGTAGTATCCACTAATAAGTGGAAAATATTGATTCGATTGAACATGCCTATGTTTATGAACAGGAGTATATTCCACTATATGAAAACACCCTCATATTACCTATAAAATGTGATGATGTCTTGACACTCCTCTTTATTGGCCTCCTCTATATAGTATTCCTCAGTATCAGCTACCTCATATTTAAGTTGGTTAGAGTTTTCAATGATTTAGTATGGGATCATGCATTTATTTCAAAAAGTAGAGATCCTTGAGGATCAAAAGACATATGGGTATGATGAGGAGGTGCTTCAACACATCTTACTTCCAATCCAAGGGTATACCTCTACCTACCAAGGGTTGATCTTTGGAAGAGGGTGAAACTTATTCTACTGGATGAACCACTAGGGTATGACTAGTGCTGGAATTGTTATGTTGTTGACTAGTTGGCCCACTCTGAAAAAATTCTGGCTGACTGTCAGTTGGCTAAGGTAGGGCTCTAGATAGACATGGCTGATAATGATACGGTCACAACTAAGCTTAATGGTCAACTAACATAGCCTGTTGTAGATGCATACCTGATTGAGCATATTGGGAGGATAGTTCTTGCCAAGCTCTATGAAAAAATACTTCCCAGTCTCAATAGCATGAACCACCTTGTTGTCATGAGAATTTTTATAGATCAATTTTTCTTTACCTTTACTTTGATAGATTCGGGTAGAGGCACCAGGGTTTACATGGTATTCCTCAATATCAGGCATTGTGAAGTTGTTAAACATACCAACAACATTCACAGAGGTGTACTCCTACTTATCATTAGTGGAACATTCCAGGTCAAGGAATACACTAGGTGCATCTCCTAACTCGGGAGGCATGATGTTACCAAGAGTGTGAGATGGATTTTTCACCAATAGGGGACTCTGATTTCCCTTATGTCATTGGCCTCAATTCTTCCAAGGCATGGATTGCTGTGATGTAGATGTGGACGCTATGGCCAGAGGGGGAACAACATCCACACGAGGTTATGGCCTACACAAGTGGGTGTAAATAATACAATGAGCATGAGAGACTACCTTTCAATCCAACTAGTCATCATCTTTATTCATCCCATGACTAGGATCCTATTTACATTCCCCAAATCCATCATTACCACTATCAAGGTCAGTGGAGATATGTTTCACTTGGACTGGAACAACTCCCAACTGAACTAAGTTATGATACATGTAGTCTTGGATCCAATATTTGAACTTAAATAATTCATTGATAGTGTGTCTAAGGATCATATTGTATGAAAAATTATTGCAAGGATAGTTATTATGACCTCCAAGGGTCTCTTGACCTCTGAAAATTTCATAATTCTCTTTTCTAGGGCACAAATGAAGGACCCTAGGACCTATGAATCCTTTAAGGAATATTTCTTGTTCTTTCTTTATGAGAAATATTCTCTAGGATCCTAGCCTTGACAGGTGGTTGGAGGTACATTTTATCATCTAGGTTCGTACTCTTGATGAGGGTATTCTAGGTGTGGTTTCACTAGGAGAGGATATAGATGGTAGGGATACACTCGGTGAGGCTCATCTAGCAATAATAGGAAAGATCACAATTTCAAGAACCTCATCCTATGCAGAAGAAGTAGTCATTATTTTATAGGTCTTCTCATGAGACTTGTAAGGGTAATGGAGTGACTATTGTCTAGTCCTATATAAGGCTTATTCCAAGGGTTGAGCCTTTTCAATGAACTATCAAAATAAAATTTAGTAGTTCATGGTGATGAGGGTAGGGACCAACTCATTCTTGAATTCCACACACAACTTAATAAGTTATTCCTGGGACAGTGACATGTCAAACGATTATGAAAGTCCCTTCCATCTAGAAATAAAGTCATTGAATCTCTCGTTAGGACTCTTTTTTCTAGTGAAATAGGTTGATGATACTTATCCTGCATGTGGTGGAGCAGAAATAATAAAGGAACTATCATCGAAGATCCTCCCAACCGATAGTGGACCCTATGGGAAGCTGGTTGTACTAGATGAACACATGCTCATCTAGTGTCTAAACAAAGAAACCGAGCTTGGTACACTTCTGATTTTCTATATTCCCTAATATTATACCACACTGAGAGGTGAAGTGGGAAAGATATAATAATCGGTCACCCATTCCATGAAATTGGGTTAAGCCTCAATTCTATTAGTGAGATCAGCTATTAGGTAATCCTAGAAAGGTTATCTGGCTACCAATTCTTTGACATGATCATCAACTTGAGGAGTGAAATGACCCTGAAATTGAGGTGGATAATCATGATGCTATCATCTCTCAGGTGGGGTGGGTGAATCATACCTTGATTTATTTCCATATCCTTTAAAGTTTTCCCAGAAAGGGTGTGTAGGGCCACCAATTTAATATTGGGGAACATGATTGATAAGGATGGGATGCCCCGTAGGAGGAGAGATGGTGTCCCTTAAGGTATTTTTGATGTATGGTTTCTTCTTAGTAATGAGACTAGTGGTAAGTATTTTGTATTCCTAAAATTTATAGATAAATTAAGCTACCATGAGTTTTGTATATGCTTTTTGTGAAACCTTGGATGGTTCAGAAGGATCAACTTTTTCCTTTACCTTGTTTATGTATCGACAGATAGGAAGTAACATCTCATTGGGGAGAATTATGATGCCTAGTGCCTGCTTCTTCTGACAGGTGGGGACACATGCCATAGGGTCTGCATACTACTATGTTTCCCCTTGAGAAGGGTATTCCTTACTATTCCCTATATCAATCTACTAGTTTCTTTGATCCTCTATTAGGTCAGGAATGACCATATTTACCATGATAGTAGCTAGAGTGGAAATTCCATCATCGGTGGATAGGCCAGAATATCAGAAGTTAGGGATACAATAGAGGGTAACATAATATCATGTCTTATGATCTAAACATGTGGATATTCTTCCTTAATGGTGTAGTGAATCACAATGAGGCTCTTAATGCGAGTATACTAGAGAGTATGGTAGTATCTATACAACTCAGGGTGTTGGGCTAATGGGAGAAATATGATCTTAACCTTTATAAACAATTGGTCAATGGTATAGAGGTTCTCTTAGCTCCTTAGATAGGATAGATTTTGATTGTAGAGGTATCAGAATGAATCTGAGGTGATTTCAAAGAAACACACTACTGTGTCCTTGGTAAGGGACTTTGAGATAGAAAATTATGGGTTTTCAGGTAGCCATAACACCAAAAATATTTTTTCGGTGGACAAAAACTTACATAGGGACTATTTCTTTGGTGAAGGGTCCTTCTCTTAGTCACCCTAAGCCTTGAATAATAGAGGGAAAGATATGGGTTGTGACAATGATGTATATCTACATTGAGAATAATCTACAAATAGGGGGAGTGCCATACTGGTCAAATGGTTACTTTACATAGGTACATCCCTTGGAGGCAGGGTTAGATTAAAGACCATATCCATATAGGACGGGGTGTACACCACCATGTCACATGATATGTCATCAATTCCCATATGTGGCTCATTAGAGTGCTCACCTATATACAATAGTGTCATTCAAGACCTATAAATCTATTCAACTTCTTGTTTTAAGGATAATAGGTGAGAGATTTGTGGTGAAAATGATGCTTTCACTATGATCCACTAGAAGGGGGCTATGTTGTTATTGGGGTGCATAGCGGCATCCCCTAGGCTGGGTATCTAAAATTTTTTATCACTGGAGAAATGAAATTTTGTTTTATCCAATTATCCAATCACTAGTACGGTCTAAGGATATTACATATATTATTCAAATAATATAAAAATAAAATAGATCAATCACCTAATTCAATTCAATGTGTTCTCAACTACTGAACGTCGCCTGTGACCCTTACTTGCAGGATCAAAAGTCAAACCCCTCTAGATCATCCACACAAGCTCTAAGAATTAGTGAACACATCATTCATTGAATTCTTGGTTCTAGAACGAAGCTACAATAATATCTTTGATTTCATAATGATCACCAAGATCTAGTGCCTTTTATTCATCTAAGGTGTATTGTATTGAACACTTTGGAGATACTTTATTTCACTAGGAAAATAGAGACGATAGAACCTCAAATTTTGAGTGAATGAATAGTACATGGAATGAAACACTCCAATGTTATATTTTTTACTTGAATAATAATGAATTTATTTATTTATTGGTGATCAATAATTCTTGTACAACTCTCGGACCTCATGGTGGGTCCCACCATGTCTTATATACCTATTCACGAGAATAGGGTATATTATTGAATAGGATATTATGTATGAATATATAATACCATATCTTGATATCAATAAATTGCATTCACAGACCAAGAGTGGAGTATATAAACCCATCAGGTCCCCTAAAGATACAGTGAATAATCATAGTAATGAAAACCAACCTATGAACACACATTGTGTAATATAATCTCTTTGACATATGATATTTCATAACGAATGAAGAACACTTGTGTCACTTACATTTGTTTTTTTATAGTTTGTTGATCTAAATAGATGTATTTACATTCGACTACCAAAGCCAAGTATTTTTTAAGGTACTAACATCCTGATCAACTACACCCATGATATCACTTTCTCAACTCAGAAGTGAAAAATTCTTTCTTGACCATTCATCCAGGGACATACTACCAATGATGCACCCAACACAAGATACCTCACTATGAATTCATTGTCATTGTTTTTTTACTTGCATCAAAGTATATGATTAAATGGAACATGCTGATAATTTTCTCAAGTCAAGAGTCCAAAAGATATGTCTATCTAAAGGAACAACTAATGACACGTGAGACAAGTGGTGTTCCTATTGGTGGATCTATCCCCATGATCTCATCTACCAGAGATCATAAACATCAAAATTTATGAGAAGAAGTATCAATGTAATTGACCCCCAACAACTGATAGTTATAAATATATTGTTTCTAGTTAGTATGATTTGTCTAGGCTATAGGATATATGTTTAAGATTAATGTCATAGTATCTCAAGTTTCTTATTATATCATGGGATCTGCTATAACCTTTTGGTATGATAATTAATCTATGTATATTACCATTTAAATAGTGGATATAGAAATATCTACACTATAATGGTATGTTTTCATCATGCATATATCATTGTATACATGAAATGGTAATAAAAATTACTATTTAGTTAGGTCTAGGGAACCCAATATTAAAACACTCCCACTTGAACTAGATATATCTTTCTAACCATCCTTGTTAGTTCCTACATGATTGAGATCATCTTTCTACTAAGTCATGGATTTAGTTTATGGGTCTGCCACATCTCCACAATGTGGAAAATCTTCTATGTGTGACCGCAACTTCTTAAGTAAAACTCCTTAAGAGATGATATCCCTGAGTTTATTCATTTTTTCCACTTTCAAAAAATGAAATATTTTCTACTAAGAGTATAATAATTTACATTATGATAATACATTACTAACTAGATGTGATCCCAAGAATTGAAAAAATCATTGAACTTAATTCACTTTTTCTTGGCTTCCTCAGAGGCTGCAACGTACACAATAATTGTAGATATGGATACCAAAAATATGGTATGATCTTGTCTCACTCATATAATAGTGTGACTATGATATTATATCACATTTATCTAAGGAATACTAGTTTGTGTCCCCTTATAACTAGTATCCCTTCATATCCACAAACCATGTACACCTCTTTTGTACTTGCTCCAGTATAATCATATTATTTTGAATGCTCTCCTTGTAGTTCTTCTAGATATATGTGATATTTTCTTACCATAAATTTTATGTTAGAAATATAATTTCTTGTACATATCATGGAATATGTGATAGATACATTACTAAAGATTATAAAATTCAACACACTGTATATATCTTGGAGATATTTATTCTATATGACACTGGAAACAGTTCTCTCTTGAATATTTCAAAAATGTATTTATCAATACCCTATTAATATATGTACGACTGATTAGGTCTAAGAAATAATTAGTTCTACCTCAGTGGATTATTTTCCCTAGAACATATTTTTCTACATTAAGTTAGTAACTAGAGTTTTAATTTCATCATGTTCTTCGATAACTATAATACAAATAGTTGTTTTCTATATGCTATCAAACATATCTTACTTGAAAATATATAGAGCTAACACTAACATATTGAATCCATTATTTAATAATGTATCACCATACATCGTGAATATAAAACCATCACAATGGTTTAATCTTTCCCGCACAGTATGTGTCTCTGGAACATTCATTTTCCACAAGGTCTGGTGGACATTGTTCGCATGTCAACTATTGGTGCATCTCTAGCATTTAATAAACCAAATTCAATATTTCTCTCATTATATCAAGTAGATATGAAAACCATTTTATAGAAATATATTCTATCACTTGAATACATACTTTCTATTATAGGCATCATCGTAATATCTTGAGAAACATATAGGATAATCATTGTAAATTCACATTATTTTTCATGATGCAAGTTTTTTTATATCCTTAAAAAACTCCATGATATTAAACACATGTTCTCATGAAACAATGGATTACCATATTACTATAACTAATCTGACATCCATTTTTCATTATAGTTGGCATATGGTTATGGGATATTGTCATTATTTGAAAAGAATGTCTAAAAAAATGGAAGTATCTACAATGTATGAGTTTTAACATTGATTTCCTTTTACTGGCATCACCACTATGATTTTATAAGGATATGTGAATTTAGGAATTAATCTATACTAAATTTTATTGATCAATGTTAACATACAATATTCATCATCAGTACTCCTTATTAGCATCATATGCCTAATGTGGATAAGGTAATGTGCGTTTAGAAATTACAACATGATACATTATATTGATCGATGAATTCTTACTCAAGATATTCGTTGATATACCATCCCAAAGCATCTCATATCCTGTGAACATTTATATACCTTAATTCTCTTTCACATTCCTTAAACACTTAATGTAATACTATAAAGTATACTTACCAAAAGATTAACATTGGAATAGTTCATGCTCCCTAGCTGAACTAGTTCCGAAATACTTATAGCTTACCTTTATTTTAGAAGGTTTATTTTTACAAAACTAAGTACATAAGTGTGTCTATAATACCTAAGGTATTTACCTTTTATAATTATAAAACATACTTGGTATATACTTTACAAATATTTAGTTTCTCTTGAAAAAATATAACCTTTACACAAATGGGTATATAAGTATTACATTTTATATTCATCATGTATTTCCAATTATTCTAGTATTACATAACTATTTTTTGAGTATTAAACACCAAAAACAACATTCATTCTTGAACTGGAATAATGAACCCTTATTTCCAAAGTACACATGAGATAATTTTTTTTGTAAAACATAACAAAATTTCAACAATAAAAAATTACTTAGAAATTAGAAGTTGTGTGATTCTCACCACTGAGTTAAGAACCAACCTTTGTCAACTGCTTGGAGAATGCACCATAATTATTTCCATGTATCTTTTTTACATAGTTATTGTATTTAAATACTCATATGTTAATGGAATATTGTACTTAATACACCAAGAGTGCATCAGAAACATTAATTTCAATTTATGAATATACTAGAAGAAGAATAGAATACTTTCTTCTTCAATCCAGTTCATCTTGTTTACACTTTGGTATATTTATTTCATGGTATGAAAAAAAGAAATATAATATTTAATAACACTTTTCTTTGAATTATGTTTCAAAGTTTTCTTTTACATTTCCATTTCCATTGGCCTTTTCACCTTGTCTTTCAACTTTCTCATAATAAAAACTAAATATGATATTTTCTTTAAGTTCTTATTTACTTGTACAACCTTACCAAAAAGGTAATGAAATATTTTCTCCATACTATTTTTTTTATCATAAATGAAATAAGAGTTCATGGGTGTAAATGATATGGGAAAGGGATCCTTTTAAAGATCATGATCCATCTTTCAATTTACACATATCCAATGTAAACATCACTTATTTATATCTTTATTCAATTTATCCTTGCAAGTTTCCTGATGAAAAAACAACACGTGATATCATCCATATCCTAATTTTGTATCAAAAAATCACATCAGACATTGATGATACCATTATTAAATAACCATAATATTCATATTATATGTGTCTCTTATAAACATTTTAACCCCATCACCTCATGAGGTGGATTAATAGGTATTGGGGTCCTCAACACATTTAATTTTTGATACAATAATGTTGTGAGAAAGAAATTATACTACTATTTGGAAATTCATGCTAGATATGATGTTGAATTTTCCCAATAAGCATCATAGTATGTCTTGTAGTATTATATTCCATTCTCTAAAAAATAAAAAAATATAATAGATTAGTACTTTTATCTTGAATACTGATTAAAAATTACCAATTATTTATTTCATTAAATTCCTCTCAATATTTTCTAAAATTATTGCTACAATCACTGCTAAAATCATTATACTGTGAAGGTTCTGGGAATAGTGGAAGCACATTGGTGGGTGTACCCAGCATTAATTTTTTTGTTAACAACGATCAATTCAAGATCCGTCACGATAATAAAACACCAGATATTTGGAATAGAATGAAAAAATAAAGAAAGGAATGAAGTCCTGGAACCATAGAGAGGATCATTATATGTTGGTTATAATTAATTTAATTAAAAGAAAAGAATTAACTTGATGTAATTACCTCTCCATTGATGTTTCCAGTCATGATCTGATGTGATCCATCATTGCGTAGTAAAATACAAGTATAGGATTCCACTAGTGGTGATCCAAACATGCTTCACGTATCATTGGATGTCGCCAAAGGGATATCTGAGTGCTAGCATGGAAGAGACTTCTCTTGTGATGTCCACCTTACATCGCCTTGAGAGCCGCTTACAAAGTTCTCTCCTTAATCCAGTTGAGGAGGATCTCTCTCGTAGCTTGAGAGCATTCTTGGAAGAAAGAAATTCTCTCTTAGCATGAGAGATATCTCTAGATATGTTGTTCCCAACCAGCTAAAATGGCTAGGCTAATGATAATTATATAATTGGGGTTTTAATTATTAGAATAATAAAATTAATTAATTACCTAAAATCATTTATTCATTTTATTTAATTCTTACTAAGACCCCATGTCTAATAATAACATTTGACTATTATTATTAATTGAAATTCACCCAACGAATTATACATAATATTAATTAATTAATTAAATATTATTATTTCTCACAAATACCTAGAAAAACTACACGGCGTGTATATTAATATACACATCATGTACTTTTGTTTTTCCATTTTCCTTATTTTCTCCACAATATTTATTACACCTTGAATAATGGCTATTTATTTCTCAAATAAATATCACTGCATTACTCGCTAAAAAATATATTTTTTTTTTCAAAATATATTCTCTCAAATAACTAGTGTCAAAATAAATGTGATCATACATCCTTGAATAATTATCAAACCAAAATTTGGAATATTTTTTCTTCAACTTGTTTAATAAATATTTAACTGAGATACTTGAAAACACTTAGTGTGTGACCCTCTAGGCCTCTTTCTTAGTGGCACTAGGCGAAGCCTTCCTAAAGTCCAAGGTTAACATCTAGGAACATGCCAAGGAACCCATAGGGAAAGAAGTTAATGATGTAATGATGTGTCACCTACTACAAATGCTTACCGTGTAATGTAATCCCTTGGTTTTAATATCTCAAATAAATAATATTGCATGCTAGTGCCATTAACTCATGTGCTCAATTATTCTTTCTTTGACTTTCCAAAATTGAACTCGCCCATTACTTACCATGATCATGGATTTATTTAGGCTATATCAATTACATCAAAGTGAGTGAGATATCTACTTCTGTTATGGAACTGAAGGGAAAAATCCTTTCTCACATTATCTATTAATGCAGTATTACTCATGATGCACCCAATATATCATACCTCACTGAAAACAGTGTGTCATCATAGTTTTCATCAATAAATCTAAGTATGATAGTTATAATACCTATTAAAAATAGTCTTAAAGACTAAGTACCAATACACACGTCCGCAGATTTTTTTTTGAACAAAAGATGAATTCATTAAAAACTGAGATCAGCGGAAGTACAAGCGTAAAGCCATGACAGAAAGTGGTCCAGCCAGAGATGGTCGTTATCAAGAGGGCCAACAACCACTAGCTGGTGGGCAGCATTAATTCCTTCCATTCTAATGAAGGAGAAGGTGCATGAAATGAAATAGTGACAGAGAGAATGGATTTTCCAGAGGAGGGGACCATAAGATTGAAGGCCATCGTCATTGCAGTTGATGGTCTTGATAACAGTGAGACAATCCGATTCAAGGTGGATCTTCTCCCATCCATGATCTTTGGAAAAAGTCATCCCAGTGAGGATGGTAGCGGCTTCGGCAACAACGGGTTCCCAAAGAGTGCGATGGGATTCATGTTTGGCTGCGATGATTTGACCCAAATGATCCCAGGCCAGCAGACCAAGGCCGACAGGACAATCTTTGGGGAGAGATGCATCCACATTAATCTTGAGGATCCCTTCCGGTGGCAGACACCAATGGTAGGAAGGGGGAGGTATCCAAAGGGCATTTGTTGACCAGAGTGATGCTGCCAGCCCTCAATCCAGGATGATGCCCGTTTAATCAAGAAATCAGGAGGCTTGAAGACATGTTTGAATACCTCATTGTTACGAAAAACCCAAATGATCCAAGCCACGATGAAAAGTGATCCCGCCAAGGTCGACAACGAGGAAGAGAACCAATGCCTCAGGAGAAAGGGGAGGTCAGAGGCCAAAACCAATGAGGAATCCGCAGATGAGCCCCATTTTTTCCAAATCTCCTTTTCCCCTGGACATTGGATGATACCGTGGAGGTGGGATTCTGGGACGTCCGGGTAGAAGGGGCAGAACATGTCACTGGAGAAATGTCAGAAGGCAAGGAGGCCCATGGTAGGGAGGATGCCCGAGCACACCTTCCACCAAAAGTGGCTGATTTTTGTGGGGATTTTGAGCTTCCATAGAGAATCACATGGCCCTCCTTCCCTAGCGTCAGACTGAGAAAAAATAGCGATTCGATAGCCATATTTCACCGTATAGACTCCTGAGATGTCATTGATCCAGAAGAGGTGGTCAGGTCCTGCATCCGGAACAAAGGGGATAATCTAGATAATCCTTCTGTCTCTTTCATTGAACCATGATTGAAGCTTTTCCATGCACCACCCATTCCCATGATCATCAAACAGGCACCGAACAGTGGCACCTTCGATCCCAGGTGGGGCTGGTGATGATGCCCGCCTGCCGTCCTTATCGATCAGCCAGGGGTCCGTCCAGATAGAAATAGATGTACCATTCCCAATCCTCCAACCCAGCCCTCTCTCCAGGAGGCTACGGGAGCTCCAGATGCTTCTCTAGAGGAAGATGGGTCGGGGGCCAAGAGAGGAATCCTGGAAATCCTTGTGGGGGAAATATTTAACATAGAGAACTCGTAAAAATAGAGAGGACGAGTTGTTAAAAAGGTTCCATCCTTGCTTTTCTAGAAATGCATCATTAAAGTGAAAGAGGTCCTAGAAACCCATTACTCCCTCAGATTTTGGCTGGCAGAGATTTTTCCAGGATATCTAGTGGGTTTTATTCTTTCCATTGTTTTTCCCCCACCAGAAGTTTTCTGTGCGTGAGTGGATCTGGTTGACAACCACAACAGGGAGCTTAAATAGGGACATAAAGTAGCTGGGAATAGATTGAAGGGAAGCCTTAATGAGGGTTTGTTTTCTGGCTTTGGAAATTATTTTTGGGGTCCATACTTGGATTTTTTTCTCTATCCTATCAAGCATAGAGGTGAATATTTCTTTTTTGGATTGGTCGTTCACTGTGGGTAGCCCGAGGTACTTCTAATGCTTCTCGATCATATGAATGCCGGAAATGGCACAAAGCTATTCTTTTTTGGCAAGTGGGACCCCAAATCTAAAGGATACTTATGACTTTCCATGATTGATTGTTTTCCCACAGGCCCTCTCATACTGTTGGATCACATGTCCTATAGTGAGGCACTCATTCTGGGTTGCACTGGAGAAAAGAAGGCATTCGTCGGCAAAAAAAAGGTGTTAAACTGGTGGGCTTTCATGAGAGACCTTGGCCCCATGAATTGAATGAGAGGAAGCTTCCCTGGACATGATGTTAGAAAAAACATCACCCACCAAGATAAAAAGAAAAGGGGAAAGAGGGTCTCCCTGGAGTAGGCCACAGGTTGGGGAGAAGCAACGGGTGATCACCCCATTGAGATTAATTTGGAAGGAAACAGATGAGACACAGTGCATGATCATCTCTGTCCACTTAGAGAAAAAGACCATTTTCAGTATCACAAATCTGAGGAAATGCCATTCCACTTTATCGTAGGCATTGGTCATGTCCAGTTTCCACGCCATGGTTCCTCTTTTCGCGGTGGAGCGTGTTTTCATTGAGTGGAACACTTCATGGGCCACAATGGAATTATCTATAATCAGTCTCTTGGCCACGAAAGCACTTTGATTTTCCGAGATGATATCAGACAACCATGGGCGCAACCGATTAACCAGGATCTTCGAGAAGATCTTGTATGAGACATTGCAGAGGCTGATAGGTTGGAAATCAGGTACCATGAGGGGTTTCTTGATTTTGGGGACGAGGATGAGGATATTTTCATTAATGTTAGAAAGGCTTGTTTCCCCAGCCCAGATCTTCTTCATCAGATTGCAGATTTTAGGACCAAGAATGTGCCAATATTGTTTGTAGAAGAGGGCGTGGAAGCCGTCCGAGCCCAGGGCCTTAATAGGGTGGATATGTTTCAAGGCCAGATGAATCTCATCATCCGTCACATCTTTGGTAAGTTGCCTATTAATTTCTTAGGTGATCACAGGTCTGATGCAGTCTTCCACTTCAACAGAGATGTTAATACTACCAGATGAAAAGAGATACTAGAAATAGTTGGTGATAACGTCTTGGATTCCATCGTTGTCGAAGGCTTTGGTACCATATGGATGCGAGATGCAAGAGAAGATTTTTCCAGCTCCTAGCTGAGGCTTTAAGATGAAAGTAGAGGGTATTGGAGTCCCCTTCTTTAATGTGGGTTTCACGCGCCCGCATAGCCCAGAAGCTTTCCTTTATTCCCAGGGTAGCATCCATATCCCTTTGAATAGCATTGATTTTGGATATAGTGCAATTGGATGGGGGTTGGTTGAGAAGCTTGCACAGTTTTCTTTTGAGGAAATCACATTGCCTGTCAGGTTGACGGAATTTGTTATTGCTCCACGTCCTCAAATTTGATGCAATCTGTTGGAGATTTGACCCAATGTCTTCATGTTCACACTTCCATCCTAAACAGATAACATCTTTGCATTCGCGTTCTTTAGTACAAAAGCTTTCTAATATGAAGGGTCTTCTTCCTTTGTTGTTGCGGTCTCCTTGGGTGCATTCAATCACAATTGGACAGTGGTCCGAGAAATTGAGCAACCGGTGTTGAATGTGAAACATTCTGAAAATATTCATCCAATCCGTTGAGCCTAGAAATCTGTCGAGGCGCTCCGCGATACGGGTTTCGTCCGTGTTGCCCCGGAACCACGTGAATGGGCTCCCCGTGAATCCCAGATCGACCAGATCTGCCCTAGTAATGACATCCTTAAAGTCAGATATTGACGAGGTGGGTCGAAGAGCTCCACCAATGTTTTCCTTCTGGTACAAGATCTAGTTAAAATCACCTCCAATGAGAAAAGGGCTTGGCAGGTCATGTCGCATATTGCAAAGGAGATCCCACGACTTCCACTTCTCAGTGTGGGTTGTCCAGGCATAGAAACCCACAAAGGTCCACGGTGGGGTATGGGCGTCATGAATAGCCGTTGCCACATAGTGATAGGATAAGGATAAGATCATAACATCAACATTCTCCTTCCATAGGAGACAGAGACCCCCTGAGTGGCCTTGTCGAGGAACCAAGAGGCAGCCCTGGAAGCCACATTTCAGTGTAAGGCCAGTGGTGTCCTTGTTTTCCAATATGGTTTCGGACATGAAAACCATATCAGGGAGACTTTGAGCGCAATGGCGCTGGAGCATTCAAACCATTCGTGGGTTTCCATGCCCATGACAGTTCCAGCATAGAATGATCATTGCTCTAGGCGGGGCTGGGATGTACCCGCATCCGCCTTTGATTCCTCTGAGATCATATTTCCTCCCGCCACTTTCCATCTTTTTGGACTGTTTTCAGCCGAAGTACTCATTTCAATTCGTCGTTTCAGCTCCCCAGGTTTTGGATTAGCTTCTTTTCCTTCTCTGTTATCACAGTGCGCCCTCTTCCAAGTTCGACGAGTGACTGGGCATGGTACCGTTAATCCTGTCATCCTAGAGTCACCATGTCGACAGTAGTCTGATGTGGCCGTTTCTGGATCATCGTTGGGATCTGGTGGTTCGGTGGACATTTTCTTTGGGTTCGAGCTTTGTTTTGGTGGGTTCACTGGTTTTGGAACTGACTCTGTTGGTGTTGGGAGAGTAACTTTCAGGGGGGTAGAATCTGTGCCTGATTCTATGTCTTGCTTCTTCCTTCGATTCTCCTGAAAAAACTCATTATTGCACGTGGGGATTATGATCTGGGAAGGTCTACCTGCTTCCCTCTAGAGAATTGGTATTTCTTTAGGGAACTCTAGAGTTCCTAGTGTGATGAATTTAGTGTTTTCATTTTCCACCCTCCCCATGTGAGCCGTCGTGAGGCGATCACGATCCTTTTGTTTTCCCGCCTCTGGGATAAAGGCAATTTTTGTCGTTTTGGCTCATAGCCAGGGACCATATTGAAGTATGATATTACCTGATTCATTCCTTTAATTTTCATAACATGATCTCTCCAAATAGACAATACGTCCATAGTGGAAGCAGAAAATTGGGAGTTTCTCAAACTCGAATGAGATCCACATGTGAGCATCATCGAGCTTCAAAAACATGCCCCTCGTTAGGGGCTCTGACACTTTGACATCGACTTTAATCCGAACCACGGGTCCCCATTGGATTGGGTCCGAACAGTCCCACTTAATAAATTGGCCAATGCGATCACCTATATCTCTCAGAACCCATTTCGTTCTGCCATGGAAAGGAATTCCTTTTATACGTATCCAGAAGGGGGATCAGGTAAGGTTAATGTGCTGGAAATCATCCCCACCTTCAAATTCTTCCACGAGGAGGATCTGGTTATCAAAGGACCATGGCCTCCCTCTAAGGATTTTTTCTCTATCTTTTTCATTGAATAACTCAAAGACAAGGATATTTCTCTCCACTTCCCGGATAGCCACTCCTGCTTCCAGTTTCCATAAATTCTGAAGAGTGTTTCTTAGGGCCCCCTGGTTGACTGTGATTGTGCCACAAATCTTCCAACAACCAGAAGTGACAAGCATTTTTCCAGCAGCGTATCTTTATATCTTCGAGCCTCAATCAATGCTTTTTCTTTGTCCGTCAAGGAAAATTTCTTCCATTGAGACACAAGATCTGATTCCATTGTGCGAGTCACTTAGAATCTGAATTTCACTTCCGCTTCAAGTATCGTCAACCGTTTGATCACACGCACCTAAACAGTGAATCACCGTCCAAGCCCAGCCCAAGGTCCCTTTTAGTTCTGGTGTGTCCCAGATGACCACCGGTCAGGCGTGGCCTGAGAGGAATTGCAAAACACACAAAGACCGTGGCAGGACCACTCAAAGCTAGAGAAGCGCAACTGAGCATCGCGACATGCTTCGCGAAAACACCTCTCGCGACCGGTCCTTCGTGGAGGAGAAGGAAATGACCTCACGAATAGGGCCCTTCATGGAAGTCCTTCGCAAAAAAGAAACGCCTCACATGGACCATCCTTCGCGAAGAAGAAGGTGACGGCCTCACGAATGGGTCCTTACACGGCCAGTCCTTTGCGAAGGGAAAAGGTGCCTCTCGTAGCTAGTCCTTCGCGAACCACCTGTGTCTCCGCGAAGCTGGTCGGAAAGACACCGATGTGCGCTGCTTCAGACGGAAACTTGAGGGCTAGAAACAAGATCCAAAGAGGTTTGTGGATCATAAATATGACTCTTCTTTGAAAAATAGTTCTGATTCGAAGGATTAATCACAAAATCATGAGAGTGGTTGTGGATCTGGTTCCCGATTTTCCAGATCTGGTTTGCAGCAAGCCTAGTTTTGATGAAAACGATTCTGTGAATCAGGGTTAAAGAGAATCTTCTCTTTGATGCTGAAACTCAGAATCTGTTTCCCTTTCCCCTCTACTTTAAGGCACCGGAGGGATGAGAACAGGCTCAAGCTCGGACTCAAGGTGTTGGAATCAGACCACCGCGGTTCCAAGAATACAGAAGCTGACGAAGCCAGATGATGCTGGTTCCGTAGTCATCGAAACGAAGGTGGGAGAGGGATCCTTCCCCGAAGCGTGGGAATCTGAGGAGGGAGACGACCGCCGTTTACACACAACCACATGCCGCCGCGGTCCGAACGGGAGGCACCAACACAAACCCTAGGAGTTCCCAGGAGAGCAGCTCTCACCGCGGGAGAGTCTTTTTTTCACACGTCCGCAGATTGGAACATCCAATGACACTATGAAATGTGGATTTCCTATTGGAGGGTCTCGTTCTCATAATATCCTTCTAGATATTACCAAGGGTGCACACCATGAGAAGGTTCCTCATTGTTTTATGAATCCTCACCCCTAATGGCATGTATTATTTTTGTCCCTCAAATAACATCATCCAGACATAGAACATATAATCAAGAAAATTGTTATGTCACTTATGGGTTCTTAGCATAGTAGAGATTAGCTATGACCTTTTAGTGCAACAAATATCCTTAGGAAATTGTCTCATGAATTGTCACGCCAAAGAACAATCAAGATGTGATAAGGTATTTATTAATGAATAAAGTACAAAGTAGTTGGTTCTAGGCCACCAACTCAAATAGACTCCCACTTGGACTAGAGCCAACTTTTAACAACCTTTAACCCACTAGATCCTACATGATATTTATTCTTCTGCTGAGATAGGCCTTTAGTCATGGGGTTTACCACGTTCTCTTTTGTGTGCACTATTCTCACTGTAACTTCACACCTTTGATAAAAATCCCTCAAGAGGTGATACTTTCGGAGAATGTGCTTTTTCCATTGATGTGACCATGGTTATTTTGCAAGAGACACCACTGTAGTATTATAACAATTCAATGTGATGGGATATTTACTCCTAGTAACCACCTCAAACTCTTAGAAAAAGTTTCGAATCTAGAAAGATTACTTGGATGCATCCTAAGCTACAATATATTCAGACTCCCTAGTAGAATTGGTAACAATTGGCTACTTTGAACTCTTCCAGCTCATGACTCCTCCATTGAGACAGAAAACATATCTAGATTGTGACTCCAGATCATTCTGATCTATCTGAAAACCAGCATCAGCATACCCTATGATGATAAGGTCCTCATCTCCTCCATATACCAAAAACATATCCTTAGTTATTATTAGATACTTAAGGATAATGTTAACAACAGTCCAATGTTGTTCTCCTGGATCTATTTTATATCTACCTACCATTCTTAGTGCATTGGAAACATCAAGACTCGTACATAACATGGAATACATGATGGATCCTATAGCTGAATCATATAGTATCTTACTCATTCAATCTTTATCCCATTGTGTCCGAGGAAACATTTTCCTAGAAAGATGAAGGCCATGTGACACTAGAACCAATCCCCTCTTGTATTGTTCCATACTAAATCTCTTTTGTATCTGGTCAATGTTTGTACCCTAACTTAGTCCAAGTAGCCTCTTGGATCTATCACGAATGATCTTGATCCCTAGAATGTAGGCTGCTTCACCCAATTCCTTCATGGAGAAACACTTTTCAACTATTACTTAACTAAATTTAAGACTGGTACATCGTTTCTAATAAGAAATATTTTGTCAACATATACTACTAGGATAACGACTTAATTCCCATTAAACCGCTTATAAACACATGGATCACATTCATTCTTAATGAAACCAAATTCTTTTATGGATTCATCAAATTAAATGTTCCATGATCTATATTCTTGATTTAATCCATAAATGGATTTCTGCAACTTGAATACTTGTTTGGATTCACCTGGTGTCACAAACCTTTCTGGTTATGTCATATAGTCATCTTCCTGAAGGTTCCCATTAAAGAATTCTATTTTGAAATCCATTTTACAAATGTCATAGTCATGGTAATCTATTGTGGAAAGTATGATTCTTATGGATTTAAACATGGAAACTAGTGATAAGGTTTTATCATAGTCAATTCCTTGATGCTGACTAAATCCTTTAGCCACTAGACTTTCTTTATAGTGTTAACTTGACCTTCAATGTCCAGTTTTATCTTGAATACCCATTTCCATCCAATAGGATTTACATCAACTATATCATCAACTAGAACCCAAACTTGGTTCTGATACATGGAATACACCTCAAAATTCATAGCTTAAAGCCATCTTGTAGCTTCTAAGATTTCTAATTCTTCCTTGTAGGATAGAGGTTAATTATTTTCCAACAATAATGATTCACTATCCTCGGTGACTAGGAAACCAAATATCTCTAGTTACCTTACCTCTCATGAACTCCTACTCAGTAATTTTGTTTCTAGAACCTCTTCCATGGGGACCTGTAGAAATTGTTCTTATACCAACTCCTGTGTATCTTAAGCATCAACTTCATCGAAGTTAATCTTTCTCCCACTAACCTTTTTGAGGATGTGCTCCATCTTAGGAAATACAGCTTTTCTGACGATAGTTACTTTCTTGTCTGATGGGTTATATAGGTAATATCCTTTCATTTCCTTGGGAAATCCTATAAAGATACACCTCATGCCCTGGGGTGCTAGTTTGTTTCCTGATAAGGCCTTAACAAATTCCTCGCATCCCCATACACATGTGTGTGACAAAATGGGTTTCTTTCCATTCCATAACTCGGAGGGAATTCTATATTACACCTTATTTGGTACTTGGTTTAATGTGTATATAGTAGTTTGTAATGCATATCCCCAAATGGATAATGGAAGATCTGCATGACTCATCATTGAACTCACCATGTCCAACAAGGTGCGGTTTCGCCTTTCACTAACACCATTCCACTATGGTGTATAAGGAGAAGTGAGCTGAGATAGAATCATAGACTCCCATATAAGATCGATGAACTCTTGGTTCAGATATTCTCTACCTCGATCCAATTGAAGTTTCTTTATCTTCTTACTAAGATGATTCTATAATTCATTCTTGAATTCCTTAAATTTATCTAAGGCTTCTGACTTATACCTCATTAAGTATACATATCCATATATACTCAAATCATCAGTAAAAGTAATGAAGTAAGAATATCCACCTCTAGCTTCTACTGGAAATGGTCCACACACATCTGTGCATACAAATCCTAGAATCTTTGTGTCCCTTTCACCCTATCCACCGAAAGGAGGCTTGGTCATTTTAAATTGTAAAAAAGTGTGACAACTATCATTTGGTTTAGCTCAATGGAGTCTAAACATCCATCTTGGCAGAGCTTTTTCAAGCGCTTATCATTTACCTAACCAAGATGGTGATGCCACAACTGGGTGTTGTATGAGTCATGTGAATTTGTTTCATTGTTGATTTCCAATATTTGGTTTTCATAATTTAATACATACAAACCATTATTTAAATGCACCATACCATAACATTAACTGTTCTTATAAAATAAGAAACCATTATTTACAAACATGAAAATAAATCCATCCACATCCAAACATGATACATAAGTTATGTTTTTGGTAACACTAGGAACATAATAACAGTTATGTAAAATCAAGATCATCCTAGTTGGCAATGAGAGGTGGTAATCACCAATGGATAACACAGCCAACCTCGCACAATTGGAAGCTCGAAGATACACCTATCCTTTGGAAATCATTCTAAATCTACTTGGTTTCTACATTTGAATACATATGTGGTCCCCAAGCTGTATATAATACCCAATGTGTATAAATGGAATGATTACACTCGATAATGAATGCACCTTTAGTGTCCCCAAGCTTTTGGGTGCGATTCCTCTTCTATTGGCCCGACTTTCCATATGCGAAACACACCGCCTCCCATTCCTTGACTAGCCTTGGGATATTTCCCTTCTTGGAGGGATGGTGCTCAAGGGGTTCAGACCGTTAATAATTCATTGGCCCCTTTACCTTGTCCTTCCTTTTCTTATCCACCATAAGGACTGCGGGTTTGTCACGCCCCATGTCCTTATCTACCTATACAATTAAGGTCAGAAGTTCTGATATAATATTATCATTGTTTCTCAAGTTATAGTTGACAATAAAACTAGATAAGGTCTTGGTCAGTGATGATTAGATGAGATCTATACGCAACTCATCCAGGAACCTAATCCCTAAGATTTCAGTGCGTTCAATGTAGCCAATAAGATTGACTACATGAGGCCCAACTGGCATAGAATCTCGAAGAATATTTATATACAAAGCATTAGAGATCTCATATCTCTCCTGTCTCACTATCTCTTGATAGAGATCCTTAAAGTGATACATAATTCTATATGCGTCCATGTTTTCATGTTTCTTAAAGAGCTCGTTAGACATTCCTGATAGCATTAAACATTGAAAATCTATGGAATCATCCAAATGTTTTATATAGAGAGATAATTCCTCATCAATTTCCTCTTTTCCAGGTGCAACTAGAACATTATCTTCCAGCACATACAATTTCCTCTCGTGGTGAAGGATGATGCGTAAAATCCTCTTCCATTCTTGGAAATTGGTGCCAGTGAGAAGGTTTTCCTTCTCAAGTATGGTTCAAATTGATATTTTTGAAGTCATTTTTCTTTCTATTTATAAAAATTAATATGAGAAAAGGTTTATTAATTTATCATGATAAAACTGAAACAAATAGAAAATTTAATACTTATTAGTCTCCCACTATTTTATTGAAATCTATTAGCCCCCACCATTGAATTATAAATATTTTATTTCCTGAATATTCTAGTGAAAAAGGATCCATATTTCCCTTCACATTACCCCAACTAGTGTTAGTCAAAAAACTTTAAGGGTTTTAGTTAGGAATTCCAAATTCCAACTACATTAACTCATAGCTCCTTGATCTACTAAGTGGACTCCCTAATTCTAAAATCCTTTTATTTTGGATTTCCTCAACCTTTGCCTCTTGGTCACACCATGTACTGCTATGGCAGTCAACCCTTGATGTGGAAAAAGTCACGTTAACCCAAAACCTTGAATTATAATTCCTTGATAATTAAAATCACCCCAACTAGGGTTGTTCAAGCACATTAAACTATGGTTTGATTCTAACCAAGATTATGGAAGGCTATACCGAATTAATATTTTCTTTGAGGGATTTTATCCTTATACGTAAATTTCCATTTTATTATCATTGATTAAATGCTTATTAATATTAAGTGGGATATAATTAAGTTCTTAACCATGTCTAAGTTAATATTTACACATAATCTGGTCATATTTTAGTTCCAACTTGCATGCTTGTTTAATTCCTTAATTGTGTGATCGTTAAAACAAACCCACAATAAATAAACCATGCAACCGACAAAAATAAAATAAATGGCATGATCATAAGATTTTTTTGTTGGTTATTTTATCTACCAGTTGATAAACTAACCCAATACCTAGGGGAGAAACACCTTAAACCTTCTGGGTTCGTGTTTAAAGATTTCCACCTGTCCACCTTTGTATCTCCTTAGATTGGTTTCACCTTGGCTTCTAATTTGAGCCACCTCCACTATCTTGGGAGGTAAATCCATTACATATTCTTTAATATCACTCACATGTGAGGGGTAAAACAGGGTTTTATATAAAAGAAACCTTTGGCATGTAGGCCCTACATATTAATGAGGATAAGGCTCACAGGACAACAAATTTAATTTAAATAAATAAATTATAAGAAACCATTCAAATACAAAGATCTTGGTCTAGATCATGATCATCCATACATGCAACGATATTTATGCATAAATAAAACTAGCATTCAATTATTTAATCATTATTGTTTAAGATAAATCACGTTCGAATCAATTAATTATCTTTAATTAATCAATCCTTTTATCTTAAACCCTTTTATGAATTTCCTTGAGATTATCATCCATCATAATTTTAAACAAATAAATTCATCTAGAATTATATCTGTACATAACTTGTACCTTGGAGGAAACCTGGTGAATTCTTGTTCATAACTACTCAATGAGTAGAAATGAACATTACAAAAATGTTAAATTAAACCCATATAAATAAAACACCTATCACGCGTTGTTCCTCTGCTTTATGCCCTCACGATGGTACACATCTCAAGGGTTTGTATAATAGAATAATAAATTTTAATAAATCTTTGTAATTTTGATGAGTACACAATGTGTAGTTCTGATTACATGACGTGTAGTTTTGTTAACCATCCATCCAAAGTACACGCCCAAGGACATGGTGTGTAGATGCACTTAAAAAATATTCAGAGTACACAATGTGTTCAGTTGGACACACTCCGTGTAGTATCCGAATTACATAGTTTCCAGTCAGGAAATCCATGTATAGGGCACACAGTCCAACCCTATCTTGAATGGACTACATGACATGTTCAGTGGACCAGACGACGTGTAATCCAAAAACTATGTGCCACCTGTTCCGGGTCAACACATGGAGTCATTTAAGACATAGAAAGACTCAAACACATGACCTAGTTTGGCGGACTATCTCAGTTCATGGAACCTAGACTACATGGCATGTACTGCCGAATACACGTCGTGTGTTTTGGTATTGTATGGATAGGAAGGTTTGGCACATCTGGATGAGATCCTCTCTTTTATTTTAATCAAAATTAAAAGAAAAAATATTTTCTATAAGGTGAACGAGAAACAAAAGAGAAGGAATAGATCTCAAAATTCATATTTATAGAATAATTAACTTGAATTGAAAAAAATAAATTATTAAATGTGTAAATCACCAACAAAAAAATAAATAATTATTATCAATAATATTACCCCTCTGATACCACTTGATGGTTCCGAGAGCAGCGGAAGCGCGTTGGTGGGTGTACCCAACTTTACGTTTTCTGTTAATAATGATCAATTTGAGATCCATCACAATAATAAAATGTCGGATCTTTGGAATAAAACGAAGAACCAAAAAAAATTAAGGGAGTCCCATAACCATAGAGAGGATTGTCATATGTTGGTTATAATTAATTTAATTAAAAGAAAAGAATTACCTCGATGGAATTCTCTCTCTATTGATGTTTCTGGTCACGATTCGATGTTATCCGTCGTTGCATCATAGAATCCAAGTGTAGGATTCCTCTAGTGTTGATCCACACATGCTAAAAATATCTTTGGATGTTGCTGAAGGTATCTATGGGTGCTAGTGCATAAAATCATTCACTTATGATGTCCGCCTTAGATCGCCTTGAGAGGATCTTCCAAAGAGATCTCCTTGATTCAGTGGAGGAGGATCACTCTTGTATCTTGAGAGTGTTCTTAGAAGAAAATAATTATCACTTGGAATGAGAGATTTCTCTAGATCTGTTTCACACAACCACCCAAAATGGATAGGTTAATGAGACTTATATAATTGAGGTTTTAATTACTTAGAATAATAAAATGAATTAATTACCTGAAAGCATTTATTAATTTCATTTAATTCTTAGTATGACCACATGTCTAATAATAACATTTGAATATTATTATTACATGACATGAACCCAGTGAATTACGCCTAATATTATTTAATTAAATAAATAATATTATTTCTCTCAAATCCTCAGAAAAACTACAGGGCATGTATATTAATATACATGACGTGTACTTGTATTTTTTCCATTTTATTTATTTCCTCCACCACATTTATTAGAACTTGAATAATGGATATTTATTTCTAAAATAAGTATCACTACATTACTTGCTAATAAATATATTATTTCGCCCATAATATATTCTCTTGAATAACTAGTGTTGAAATAAATACGATCAGGCATCCTTGAATAATTATTAAACCACAATCAGGAATAACTTTATCCAACTTGTAAAATTAATATTTAACTAAGATAGTTTGACACACTTAGTGTCTGACCCTATAGGCCTCTTTCTCAGTGGCATTAGGCAGATCCCACCTAAATTCCAATGCTCATATCTAAAAATACGCCAAGGCACCCATAGATAAAGAAGTTAATTCCACAATGATGTGTCACCTCCTACGAACGCTTACCATGTAATGTAATCCTTTTGTATAGATTTCTCAAATTAAGTGGGTTGCATTCTAGTGCCATCAACTCATGTGCTCGATTATTCATTCTTTGACTTTTCAGAATTGAACTAACCCACTCCTTACCATGGAAATGAATTTATTTATTCTTTATAAATTCCATCAAAGGACCTAAGATATCTACTTCTATTATGGATCATAAGGGACAAATCTTTTCTCCCATTATCTATTAATGCAATATTACTCAGGATGCACCCAACACATTCTACCTCACCATGAATAGTGTGTCGTCATAGTTTTCGTCAATACATCTATGTTCATGAGTTGTAATACCCATTAATAATAATCTTAAATTCTAATGACCAATACACACGTTTGCAGGTAGGAACATCCAATGATACTATGTAATGTGGATTTCCTAATGGTAGGTCTTGTTCTCATAATATCATCCTGGATATTACCAAGGACAGACACCATGAGAAGGTACCTCAAAGTTTTATAAGTCCTCACCCCTAATGGACTGTATTAATTGTATCTCTCGAATAACATCATCCAGCCATATAAAATATATTCAAGAACAATGTTACAGAACTTATGGGTTCTCATCATAGTAGGGATCCACTATGACCTTTTAGTGAAATAGCTATACTTAGGACATTATCTCATGCATTTTCATGTAGAAGAACAATAAAGATGTGATAAGGTATTTATTAATGAATAAAGTACAAAGTAGTTGGTTATATGAAACCAACTGCAACACTATGTCACTTGAGTATTCTAGTAGAAAGGATCCTTGAACCTCCCCTCATAGTCTACAATAATTATATATGGAACCACTTGGAGAGTTCAAGGTTGGAATTTTTACTATCTAACCACATTAACTCGTGACTCGTTGATCTATTAAGGGAATTCCCAACTTCTTAAATCAAAAACTTGAATTACTCAATTCTTGCCTCTAAATTTTTAGAAAACTAGATTTGGAAACTTCTTTGCTGAAAAAATCTATTAATTCAACCCATCACTCTCATAATAACTCCCCGATATTAGGAGGCATGGTGAACTTTGGCTAATGAGAACCTCGTACAACCAATTTTGTTCGAATTCAAATCATAGAAGGCACTTACGAATTAATATTTCCATGATGGTTTTTAATATTTTTGATGAATACAATCTATTTAAATTAATATATTAATTTTATATTTTCACTCTCACAATTGAACATTAATAGAAAAAACATTCATCATATCTTTATGGATTTTTTTGTTTATTATCTAATGTATTTCACACTGTCATGGAAATACATAAGATAATAAAAAATGAATGAATAAATAAAAATACCCAACTGGTCCTGAGCATCTAATATTGGTTGATCCATTTAAACTTAATGGATCAACCATAACCTAGGGGAACTATACATGAGTCATATCTTGACTCATGATGCAATTCATCTCATCCCATGTATCCACTTCTCATCTTGGTTTTGGCCTTGATTTTCCATGGTCCATGCCGAATATCATCTTCATCATAATAAAAAAATACTCACACACAGGTTAGGTTGTCTCAAGAGTGCAATATACATACAAAAATATCGATGGATGCAAAAACCCCAATATATAAATAAATTAAAATGGTGATTCATAGACCATCATATAATCTAAATATTTATTACAAACATAACATATAGTTAATAAATAATTAAATCAAATAAATATGATATGCATATTTTCAGTCAGTGGTCAAGACTAGCTAGCATGATAAAATTAAATTTAAATAAAATTAAAGTATGAGGGGTTATAAATAAATTAAATAAATTATTTAAATTCAAATAATTTATTTGATCTAGAGATTTATTTAATTTTAAATTATAAATTTAAATTACTTAATTAATTTAATTTAATACCTAAATTAAATTAATTTTTTTAGGATTATCAAAATATTATAACATTAAACCAAAAAATAATTTTTAATTAATTTAATTTAATAATAATATTATATTAATTAACTGAATTAATTTTGATTATATAAATAATTACCCAGACCTAGAAACCTAATGTAGGCATAATGCAGGTTAGGCTAGCCTCGTACAATCTCATACCGGGTCGTGCAGACCATGTACAATGGTGTTATAGGATGGTTAGGACTGCCCAGACTTGTTCTAGGTTGGGAAGACTCATTATGGACCATTTGAGGGTTGTTGGGTCAAGTCAGATCCATGAAGTTATGATGCTTGGCCAAACATGATAGGGATTACCCCACTAGCATCGGAGGGGACAACATATAGTGGTGGAGGCCACGACTACTGAGGGAAGTAACTAGACAGATCTCTTAGGGGTGTGAAGCATGGAAGAGAGTGCAGTGGTGGGATCATGGTGGTCTGATGAGGTGGGAGGGTTGATATTGGATCAGTTCGGTCCAGTGGCATGGAAGGGCCGACTCACGCATGAAGGTGGTTTGAGAGATTGATGGAAGTATGATATGTCCATGGGGGCTAGTGACATAGTGGGTGCAGGTTTTGTGGCTCAACTAATATAGCCACCAGGGTGGGGGAGGTGGCTACCGGGAATTGACAACCCACAATGGTTTCTAGTGTCTACTCTATCTCAGATAGAGGTGGTGCGGTCACAACAATGACTAAAGGAGAAGGTGTTGGTGGTGGTTCTCGGTGTTTTAGTTGTAGGGAATGAGGGGTGTTATGATGGGGGTGCAAGGCAAGCTGAGGAAGTAGCCAACTTGGTCGTCCAGCATGCAAGGACATCACTGATGACCAGATTCTCAGTCAGGTGAGAAGGGTGAGGGGACTTGGTGCTCTTGCATGGGTGATAAGGAAGGAGAGATGAGGGGGTACCACTCGAGGAGAATAAATCCCCAAAACCTCTATTTGTTTTCACAAAATTCATACCCCCTTTTTGAAAAAAATTTGCATCTGCCCCCATTTTGAGAAAATTATATCTTCCATTTTTCTCATTTACAAGTCCACCATTTTTTAAACTATGAATAATAACTAATTTTATATTTTATATGGTATTATGCAAATTATAAAAAAAATAAAATTTTAATTATATTATATCATCAAAATTTTGTTTTCTAGGATTCCACATCCGTGTGGAATTGTGAACCATGTTGAAGAAGACCATTTCTTCCATCATCGACCGAAATTATTTTTCATCAAAAAATAAAAATAGATAAATATATCACATATGAAATATATTTTTTAAATTTTAATACCCTTCAAAACCACCATCAATTATTCTAGGTGCACAGTAAGGCTCGTTGTCATGTACCAGGTTACCCTAAGTCAAGCCTGGAACACCTTGTCAGGGTTATTACTCTAAGGTGCATCTATGCAAAAACCACATCCACATGTAGTATCCAGACATGGATAAATTTTATTTGAATAATCACATAATATCTACATTAAAAAATTAGGAATTTTGTAAATACATATCCTCAAATTCTATCTTAGGTTAGTTATCCCTAATTAAAGTCTCTTTTAAATATAGTTTCCAAAGTTTGTACTAAACTTCATCTGATACTCACTGTAATGCCCGGACCCCAATTTCCTAGAGTCTGTAAATTATTTTATTACATTGTAATGATCATAAGAAATCAAATCCTGAAGGACCGATCAGTTTAGTAGTCTTGTAAATACTATCACTACAAGAAATCCTACCTATACCAATACATGTATACCAAAAGTTTATACAAACCATTGGTATAGGTCCCCTTTCCAAATGGTTTTGCCAAAACTATTGGGAAAGGGTACTTTGACAACACTTTTACCAATAGAGGGTCCACTTTTGTAACACCCCAAGCTTCTACGGTACATTTATCTTTGAATAATGCAATAACTTGCATTCTATGAAACTTTGAGATTCTAACACACCGCGACCAATCAAACTAGCCATTATGAATAGTAATACCCACTTTTTAGAATTTTATAAATTTTATATTTAAAAATGGACTTAATTTTTGGATTTGGAATATCGAAATTATCTTAGGGTGAATATTTTGTATTTCTCTCAAAACTTTCAATTTTTGATGAATAATGAAAATACTAAATTTTAATTAAAAACAACTTTTTAAATCAAAATAATTTATAGTATTAAATTATACATTTGAATGGGTTTTAATTATCATTAGATTATATTTTTATCATTTAATATAATTTATGTAATTGGATGTAATCTCACGATTAAACTGGATATAAACAAGTGTCAATCCTTTGATAGTTATTATTTCATAAAAAACGCTTTTTGTTTTGACAATGAGAATTAATTTTAAATTAATTTATGTAACTTCTGTGTTTTGAATTTGAAAAAATGGATTCCATATTTTTAATCATGAGGTCTAAATTGTGTGAATAGGTAACTTTTATTTTTAGACATTAGGAATATTTACTTCAGTAAATATTTTATTTACCGTGGTTAAAGGGGTAAATCGAGTAAATAAGGTTAAAAATTAAAATAATAATAATATTTAATTACCCTAAAACATGTAATAACCCTATTTTATGATAAATTTCCAACCATGTGAATCCTTGGGTCGATTTTGGGACCCCATGAAGCCACTTGGGAGTGATAATGTCATTTTATATTAAATAATCTAAAGTAAAGACAAAAATAATAAAAGAAAATATCTCTTAGTAAAACAATTTTTATATGAGGTTATATAATTGATATATTCGACTATAAATAATAATTATAAATATAAGAATATTTAATAACTCATGGTATTTTATTTAAAATTTTTAGACATAAAATATATATATATTTATATATGACACAATAATGATGTAGTATTTTCTTTATTAATGAAAAAATCAAATAAATGATATTATAAATACTAAAATAAATAAAATGTGAATGTTTTGTTGCCATAAATTTTTTTTATATTTTACTTTTACATGTTATGGTTTATTAAATTTATTTATTTCTAAGTAATGATGTTGTTATGACTTTAATAAAAATCAATTATTAAATAATGTCAAAATTGACATAAATGAGTTTTTAAAACAAATACAATATTATTGGTTGATATAATATTCCTAAAAATCTAAGGTTCATCCAAAAGACTTATATAATTATAGGTGTATCATTAATAAACCACTTGCTGTTATCTTGTATGTTTATAGTAAGTTTATTAACCTTATAATATAAAATACAAAGAGGCATGGTAAATGTCAAACTATTTAACTAAGAGTTAAATCTAAAAGATAAGGTTAATATAGTGACCAAAACCTATATAAAACCTATTGGTTGAGTGTTTTTCGACCCATAACCACCTAATACTTTAAATAATTCATTTTTTAACCATTATAAACCAAAAATGATTTTATTATAAAATAATATTTCAATCTTTTCCTAAGGTGCCTCTCACCCCTCTTATAAAAGGGCACTTCCCCTTCTCTCAAATTCACACCTTAAAATCCATTTGGATCAGCCAAAAACTACCCAAATATCCTCTAAACTGTCCTCATTTCATACTAGATGCCTTAATTTAGTCATAAATCCAATCTAGTGATCCCTTTTGATCAAAGCAAAAGGAAGAACCCGAAGAAAAGGTAAATATTTCATCACCTCTTTCAAATTTTTTCTTCTTCCACTTCTTCTTTCCTTGTTGTTTACATTCTAAAATAATAATTCCAGTAAATTATATATACTGTTATGTTATTATAATTGTGGTACAACCATATTTATTATTCTATCCATCCTTTTAATGACATTTCACCATACGTGCATACGTACGACTTACTGTCTCCATGTCGTGGCGTAGTTGTTATTCAATACATTATTATTTGGATGGGTATAATAATGATGATTTAATTGATTTAAATAATAAATAAAACATGATAATTATTATGTATATATTATATAACATCCAATTATATACAATTTTAATATCAAAATAATGATATTGTCACTCGTGCATATGTACGGATTACCGTCTCCATGAACACGATGAGATTAATTCCCCATCATATCCATTCAAGACTAATTTCCATTTGATGATTAAAAATAATTTTTAAAGACTTAATATAATTCTAAATATGAATAAGATACATCCTATCCATAACAAACATTACTTACATAACAAATCTTATAAAGGAAAATGAATTAGTTAACACCTAAAATGACGATAATACTAAAATATTATTAATAAAGAAATATTAAAAGATCATATATGATATCATATTAATTTATATCATTCTTTTATAATTTAATAACAATTATTTAACCATTATATAAGAGTTTAACCTTCCCTTGACCATGGAAAAGTACAAGGTAAGTGTTAATTTTACAATCTATTTATTATCTGAGCTTGTTTTTACGTAAGTATCTACTTGGACCGCTTTATCATCCACATCCATGTTTCTTAAAAATGTATTTCAAAACATTTTTACTATTTACCAAACAATGGGTTAAATTAATTTATACCCTTATTTGAACTTATATGTTTTGAAAGGAATCTTTCAGTCGTTTTCTAAACAAGGTACTTTACGACCTTTTCGACAAAATTAAGGTAAGAATGTTTTTTTAACTTATATGGAAGTTATAGTTATTCTCCACCATTTTAACATCATCAAAGCTTACCTTAAAATATTATAATAATATTTTCAACATAAATTTTTTATTTTATAATTATGTAACTTTAAATTATTTCAAAAAAAGAAATAGATATTTCTCTCAAATAGTTTTGATTTCATCTATGTCAACATACTATGATGGATTTTATACTTGTTTGGAGCAGATTCATTATGATACAAATATTGCATATTGTATTGAAGGTTTGTGATATGTTTGACTGTGGATGTGTTATTTTTATACCATTCATGTTTTATGGTTAAATTATTGATATTTCTTATGCTATTTTTAATACGAATGTTTATGTTATATTTCATCCTTTTCACATGAGGAATGTATTGGACTTAGTAAGTGATGGGTGGAGCCCACTATAGCTCCTCGATGCATCGGTAGGTCTCATGATACAACTAGATGTGGAATTGGCCGAGGCCTTTTCCAATTTGATATATGGTTTTGGATGAGGACTTAAACATTTTTAGACATCTGGGCCGAGGCCTTGAATTTTTTTTTTCAGAATGTCCAACATTATACATTCCCTCATTATGAAAATAATATTGATGGTTCATTTGGTCATTCGACTAGTATAATAACCATGAAAATGTTTTATTATGGAATTATTTACTCAGCTCATATTATTTCCATAAAAGTATTCATTTTTATTATTGGTAAAGGCATGTGTTTTCAATTATTCACCATTATTAATATTTATGTTATCTTCTGCTGTATTGCTTACCCTTACTGAGCATTTGAGCTCACCCCTTTCTTATGTTTCATTTTTCCAGGATACTAAGAAGTTAGTTATGAGTGACTTGTAGGTATAATCTAGGAGGCTTGGATATTTTTAATGGAATAAATTAGTATTGTATTTCTTTTCAAGTTGTAAAGTTGAACTTATGTATGAATCTTGTTTCCAGTAATACTAAACTGATCGGTCTTTCAGGATATGATTTCATTGTGATCATGCCAATGTTATGTAATAATGCACCGACTCTGGGTAACTAGGGTCGAGGCATTATTATTGGTATCAGAGTAATTTTAGTATAAACCTTGGAAAATAGATATAGATAAACTCTGATTAGAGCACATAGCCATAAGATAGAGTTTGAGGATTAGTATATAGGAACTTCCTAGAATTTTAGTATTTTAGAGATTTTGTGAGTTTTACAAGAAATACATCCCTGTATGGATACGAGCAGGTAGAGGCATCTTTGGCACATATGTACCTAGGGGTAAAACCCGAAAACATCGCTTTAAGCTAGACTTGAATGGGAACTGGTGCACGAAAACGGGCCTTGCTGCACTCTTGGTTACGACACTCCCATGGGATATGCTTAGGATAATTATTATTTTCTTTACAAACCATTATGAAGGGTTTATGAGTATATAATTCCTCAAAGAAAACATTTTTATGATTATGGATTATATCTATAAACTGTTCAATTTATCTTAAGTGTTTTACAAGTTTGGATTTATATATCGCGATTCATAAACTAATATAGTGTATGTCATTGTTTATAAATGTCCCCTAGTGGAATGAATGGAAACCATATCAACGCATGTAATCCACGTAGGAATTTCCCTCCTACTCAAGATAATTATAGTTGAGATGGTGATGCAACTGGTTCTGATCATCATATCACCATACTGGGACAAACTCACACAGGTTATGAATAATAACCTTACCCGTATGGAGCACCCTGATCCATAACGTGGAGGATCAATGTTAGACCACTTCATGAGGAAACAAACACCAATATTCTATGGGAGTACGAATCCATTAGTGGATGAGTAATGGATAAATTCCTTAGAGAAAATATTTTATGCTTTAGGGAGTAGTGAAAGGGAAAAAGTTGTCATGGCAGTTTATTGCCTCACTGGAGATGCTGATCAATGGTGGTCATTGATTCAAAACACAAAGGAACATGAAGAAGTATCCAGTATGTAATGGAGGGAGTTTAAAGAATTTTTTTTAGAAAAATACTTTCCTCGTGACCATCGAGCGGATATGGAAAGGCAATTTCTGAGTCTGAGGAAAAAGGAGGATGAGAATGTTGCAAAGTATGAGGCTAAATTTACAAGATTAGAAAGACATGCATCAGATTATATACATAACCCAAGAAGTAAGATTGACCGTTTCTTTGATGGGTTAAAACCATTTCTCCGTCGATCATTAGTATCGAAATCCTTCTCATCATACAAAGATATTGTCTCGTGTGCTATCAAGACAAAAAAGGAATTCTCTATGTCTTATGACTTTAAAGAAAATCAAGAGAATAAGAGATCTGTTGAACACTTTGGGAAAGGAAATACGGAAACCTAGAATAAGGGAAGAATTGAATTTCCACCGTATGATAATTGTGGAAGGAAACACCCTGGTGCCTATTTAAAAGGAAAAGGAGTATGCTACAAATGTGGACAGAAATTCTATCTTGCTGGTGGTTGTAAGGGAAAGGAAGATGCTACCAATTTTCAATGCTACAATTGCAGGGAGATGGGACATTATGCGAATGAATGTACTAAGCGTTAGGGAAACTTACCTTAGAAAAGGAAAAGGGATCAAGACCAAGCTTATGCGATCACTACTGCTGAGGTTGAAGCTCCGAAAGATGTGGTGGCATGTAATTTAATGGTTTCCTTAAGTTTAGACAATTCTTAATTTAATCTTGGATCATCACATTATTTCATATCTTCCTAGTTTTCTAAGAAAATTAGATATTTCCAATTTGATTTAAAAGGGAGTTTTCAGTCAAAACTCATAAGGGAAGTAACATTGCAACAAAGTTTTGTGAATCAGTTCCCATTAGGGAATATAAATGTTCTTTATTTTCTGATCTCATTGTCATACCCATGATTGAATTTGATATAATCATCTAAATGGATTGACTTTGGACCATGATTTGAAAATTTATTGTAAGAAGAAGGAGGTTAAATATTTTGATTATGATAAGGAGTACCTTATCTTTAGAGTAGAAACATCACCACCTCATTCTTATCTAGATCCACCCCCAGTAGCTCACCTAAATTCAATTATTGGGGAGGAACAGATTGAAATAACAATGGGTGAGGAAAGGAATGTTCAAATAGAGGGCGTACCTATTGTGCAAGAATATGTTGATGTGTTTCAAGAAGATTTACATGAACATCCTCTAGAACGAGAAATTGAGTTTTCTATTGATTTAATTCCTGGTTCAATACCCATATCAAAGACCACTTATAGAATGGCCACTGTGGAATTAGTAGAACTAAAGAAACAACTAGAGGAATTGAGTAATAAGGGATTTATTTTCCCTAGTGTTTCTCCATGGGGATCCCCTTTTCTTTTTTTAAGAATAAAGATGGATCTATGAGGTTGTGTGTTGACTACAGGGAGATCAAAGCTATAACAATAAAGAACAAGTATCCCATACCTCGCATTGATGATTTATTCGACCAACTTCATGGAGCTCAATATTTTTCAAATACTGGACTTCGATTTGGATATCATCATTTGTGTGTGAAAAAGGAATACATTCCGAAAACAACATTTCAAACCAGGTACGGGCATTACGAGTTTACAGTAATGCCTTTTGGATTGACTAATGCACCCTATGTGTTCATGGATATAATGAATAAAGTTTTCAAGGAATATCTTGATGACTTTGTAGTGGTATTTATTGATTATATCCTGGTATACTTCAAAATTTATGAAGATCACGAAAATCACTTGCGCACCATTCTGAAACCCTCATAAGAAATGAATTATACGGGAATTTTAGCAAGTGTCAATTTTGGATTTATGAGATTTCTTTTCTTGGAAATATTGTCTCTAAGGATGGAATCTCTGTTGACCCTTCTAAGAAAAAGGAAATCCAAGAATGGCCAGAACCAACAAGTATAACTGAAGTATGTAGTGTTATTGATTTTTCAGGTTACTATCGACATTTCGTCCAGAAGTTTTCCCGATTGAATAACCCATTAACGAAGCTCACATGTAAAGGAGTTAAATTTTTTTGGACAAAAGAGTGTAAAGAATGTTTCAATTAATTGAAGAGAAGATTAGTCAATGCTCCTATCTTGACTCTACCATCGGGGAGTGATGTATTTGTTATTTATAGTGATGCCTCAAAGAAAGGACTTGGTTGTGTCCTTATACAGAATGATAGAGTTATTGACTATGCATTATGATAGCTGAAAATTCATGAGAAAAACTATCCTACTAATGATCTTTAGTTAGCAGCTGTAATCTTTGCTTTGAAGATATGGAGACATTATCTCTATGGTGAAAAATGTGAGATATATAACGATCACAAGAGTTTGAAGTAAATTTTCTCACATAAAGAACTCAACATGAGGCCAAGGAGATGGCTTTAACTACTCAAGGATTATGATTGAATAATACACTACCATCCAAGGAAGGAAAATAAGGTGGAAGATGCTTTGAGAAGAAAATATCATGGAGTTTTGAACAAGATGAGAGTTGAAAGGGATTCTATTTTCATGGATCTAGTAAAGATGGATATGGGAGTAACCATGGAAGTTGAAACATCAATGCTTTTTAAAATGGTTTCCAAACCATATTTACTAGAAAGGATAAAAAATTTCAGACTGATGATGAGGAATTTCAAAAGAAGATTAATTCTGTGAATGCTGGGAGATTGATCGACTTCGTATATGAAGATGGGATTTTGAAATTTAGGAAGAAACTTTGTGTTCCTGATATACCTGATCTAAAAAGGGAATTGTTAGACGATTCTCATAGCTCCAATTTCTCTATACACCCTGGTAGCACTAAGATGTATAGAGATTTGAAGGAACATTTTTGGTGGGACAACATGAAGAGAGAGATTGCTGATTTTGTGTCAAGATGTATGGTTTGTCAACAAGTGAAAGCTGGAAGACAACAGCCTGGAGGAGTCATGAAACCTCTTCCCAAACTTGAGTGGAAATGTGATAATATTATGAAGGACTTTATCATGGGACTACTAAAGACTCCTAGAAGGAATCATGAAATATGGGTCATTGTTGATTGTCTTACGAAGTCAGCACATTTTATTTCTATAAGATAAGATTTACCACTTGAACATTTAGAAAGATGGTATATTAATGAAGTTGTAATACTTCATGGATCACCCCTATTGATTGTTTCTTATCGTGATCCACGTTTTACATCAATATTCTGAAAAATAATTCAGAAAGACCTGGATACTGAACTTCGTTTGAGCACTGCGTACCACCCTCAAATTGATGGACAATCAGAACAGACAATTCAAACCTTATAAGACATGTTGATATCTTTCTCTCATGACTTTCAAGGTATGTGGGATCAATATTTACCTATGGTAGAATTTTCCTATAACAATAGGTTCCATTCAAGTATTCAGATGCCACCATATGAAGCGTTATACAGAAAGAGATGTTATAACGAACCATACTTTACATACATTGTTAGTACTTCAAAATTGAAGTACACTTATTACAACATATAAAAAAATCATGAAAGGACCGTACAGGTATAGTGTCTTTAGAAACTGGGAATCATAAACAACTGGTTCATAAAGCGTCTACACTATCTCCCATTTATTTCATCATATCTATAGTCCCTTTTGTCATATCTTACTTAATAACCTTCTTTCTGACCTGGGGAAAGAAAACATACACAAGGGTGATCTCAAATTCTCAGTAAGGGTAAACAAAAGAAATATCAATCACATCATATTCATAAGAACATAACATTTTGGAAATCTTACCCTGTAAAAGAGATCATAATTTCATAACATGGGATAAATCATGGTAGTGAAATGTAATCACAATAATCATAACTTAAAACATGAAGCTTTGTGGCATACACACATAATCATAGAGAATCATTTCTTATTAGTCAAGACTCATTGCCAAGACTATCTTAGTGGACAAAGTCCATTTCTGAACCGAGTTCATTCCTCATTTCAGTCCTGTTTCACTGAACCGGTTTAACCTTCCATTCCAGCCATGTCTATCTCATGAGATATAAAATCTTTACCCAATGCATTGGAGGGAGATATAGGTCCCACCCATCTCATAATGATACCATTCTTATGTTACCCACAAAATAAAAAAAAATCATACATCATTGCATAACCCATGTAATAAAAATGGGATTCTTAAACATCGTGATATCATAAAACAATTCATATAAGATAAAGGAATTAATAAAAATAATTCAATCATAACATAATCAAATCAATGTAATAATAGGGATAGAAATAGAACCCTATATTATCTTAGATTGAAAATAATTTTGATAAAACACTTGAACTCCATTCTTGAGGAAAATATCCTTTCTACTTTAAAAACATTTTTCCTTTCTTAACATGTCATACAATTTTAAAATAAAACAATTTGATTAAAAATAAACTTTAAAACTGGTAAAGTAAGCTTCTTGGAAATAATGTTTTAAAAATACATTCATGCCGTATAAGTTAAAAAAAACATTCTTCTCGTACCTTTGTCGAGAAAGTCAAAAAGTACCTCATACGAAAAATGACAAAATATTCCTTTCATATATTTTACTAAAAACTCACCGAAGGGTAAAATTGGATTTAAAAAATTGTAGATGGATGGAAATAATATTACATATTGAGGAAACATGGATGTGGATGATAAAATACACACCAGAAAATTACAAAGTATAAACAATCTCGGATAAAAATGAGATTGTGATATTTTCCCTTACCTTAGGTCCGATTTGCTTCGTAAGTGTCTGAAACTCCTGTATAATGATTTAAATATTGTCATTGAATTATTCCAGAATCATACTCATTGTTATGATATCATATATGATCATATTATTAGCTTATTATTAGTAATATTTCATTGCTACTTGTTATTCGGGTGTTTATTACTTTTTGTTCTAATGCGTGTTTTGTCGAATAAATTATTATTCTTCTTTTTAGGTTATAGATACCTCATTTCCAGAATTGTATTAGTGTAATATATATCATATTTATTCACTCAATTCATTTAGTTAATCATTATGAAATGAAAATCATGTAGAACGAGTCGCATCACATCGTGGAGACGGTATTCCGTACGTAAGCACGAGCGATGATATCGTTCCCATGATCGTGGAATTGTATTGGAGTGTATGTATACTATTCTAGAATCAATATCACTTTATAATAATCATATATATTCATTATTTACACCATTATACCCATCCAAGTAAGGTGATGGTGGAAAATAGATTACACCACGGCGTGGAGACGGTATTCCGTACGTACGCACGCGCGGTGATTTCATTTTCCGGAGGATGGATAGATGGTGAAATAGGGTTGTTTCATACTTATAATAACATATAATTATATGAGTGATACTGATGTTATTAATTCATAATGAAACAACTAAAGAAGTATAAGTGGAAGAAGAAATAAAGTTGAAAGAATCGGTAACGGACATTACCTCTTCTTTGAAGCGCCACTTTGAGACCTCCTTTTAGGGCACTAAAATTGGTCTTTGAAGAAGACCAGGACCTCTAGGATGTTTCTAGGGAAGTGTAGAGGATAAATTGGCAGGGTTTGTCCAATCGTGAATGCTAAAAGTGGTGTGAGGAAGAGAGGTAGGAGGTTCCCTTTTATAAGGGAGTTGAGGGGATCCTTTGGAAAAACTAAAAATATTATTTTATTATAAAGACATATTCAGTTTTAAATAGCTCCAAATTGATTTATTTCGAAGCTAAGGTGGGGATGGGTCGCAATTCTCCCATCAAATAGAATTTGGACAAGTTTAGTTTACTATTTTAACCTTATCATTTAGATTTAACTTTAAGTTAGATAATTTGACTTTTACCGTGTCTTTTTGTGTTCTTACACTCTAAGGTTAATAAACTTATTATAACAAGCTAAAAGAACCCCAAGTTGTTTATTATTAATATATATAACCTTATCTAAGTCATTTGGCCGAACCTTAGATTTTTAGGAATAAAATAACAATTAATAATGTAATATTTGTCTTAAAAACTATTTTATGTCAATTTTGACACTATTTAGTAATTGATTTTTGTGAAAATCATAACAGAATTATTAATTCGAAAACATTTAATAAAATCACTACTAACATGTCATATTAACCTAGAAAATTATTGGAATTCATAAAAAGTCTCAAATTACATTTATTTTGGTATTTATAACATCAATTATGTCAATATTTCATTAATAAGATAATTACTGCATCATCTTTGTGTCATAAATAAATTAAATTATTTAATGTCTAAAAATTAAAAATAAAATACCATTATGTATTAAATCTTTTTATATTTCTAATTAATATTTATAGTCGAATTTATCTCATGTATAACCATATATTAAAAATTATTTACTTATTAAACTTTGATTTTAACTATTTTAACCCTTCTTTAAATAAATTAATAATAAATGTCCTAATCTAATCCAAGTGGGCCTAAATGGTCATATTTTATTCCTAAGGTTGTTTTTGGTCGAATTACACTTATCTAATAGAATTAAGACATGTGTTAGGGTAATAATAATATAATTTTGTATACTTAATTATCCTATTTACTTTTAACCGTGGTAAATAAAAGTAAAACGTTACTATTCACCAAACATTATTTTCATCTCATTGAACCACATTTTACTTACTGAAATCAATCGTGTCTCTCGGATTTTTGAAATTCTACTCACAGAAGCGGTAAAATTAAGTTTTATGTAAATTTTCAAATTCTCCTAGGAGGTGGGTAAAAGACGGTGAAAAGTTCCATAAAATTTTTATATATCTAAAATTATTTTAAAATTACTCTAATGAATTACATTGAACTTATATAGGTATTATGTATCAATTTTGACATAAAATAAATTTAAATAAAATAAATAATTATTTAAATAAAAAGTTGGTTTTTTTAAATAGTAACCCAGTGTTTTCACTATTCATCAAAAATTGAAAGTTTCCAGAAAAATACCAAAATTTCACCCTAGGATAATTTAGATATTCCGAATCCAAAAACGAAGTCCATTTTGAAAAATAAAAATTACAAAATTTCAAAAAGTGGTTATTACTATTCATAACGACTAGTTTTAATAATATTTTAATAGCATATCGTTGCTTAGTGAAACTCAGTATTGCGTACAACGCAAGCGATCAAGGAAGGTCATGATTGCGTGTAAAGCAAGAAAAGATAGTGTTATGTGTAGTGAAAGATTCCTTTGATGATTTATATAAAATAAAAACAAAATATTTCTTATAAAAGTATCGGGTGTTACATTCTACCCCCCTTAAAATGAATTTTTCCCTCGAAATTCGTCACTTGTAACAAAAAGATGAGGATACCTCTCCCTCATCATATCCTCAAGCTCCCATGTAGCTTCTTCTAATTGGTGGTTCCTCCATAAAACTTTCACCAAGCGAGTGGTCTTGTTCCGTAGGAATTTTTCACTATGATTGAGAATCTCTATCGGCTGTTCTTCATAAGAAAGATCTTGTTCCAGCGGTACAACTTCTGAGATGAGTACATGTGAAGGATCAGGTATGTACTTTCTCTGGAGAGATACATGGAACACATCATGAACTTGAGAGAGATTCGGTGGAAGCGCTGATAGGTAAGCTACCTTCCCAACACGATCCAGTATTTCGAAAGGACCGATATACCTAGGGCTCAGCTTTCCCTTCTTTCCAAATATTATTACTCTCTTCCAAGGAGATATTCGTAAGAACACTTTATCACCCAATTCAAACTCTAAGTCTTTTCTTCGGTTATCGGCATAAATTTTTTGTCGACTCTGAGCTGCTCTTATGTGTTGTTGAATAGATCAGACATTTTCTGCCATCTCATCAACAAGATCAGGTCCTAATAGCTTTCTTTCCCCAACTTCATCCCAACAAGTTGGAGTCCTGCATTTCTTTCCATAGAGAGCTTAATAAGGAGCCATCTGAATACTGGAGTGAAAGCTATTATTATAAGAAAATTACACCAAAGGTAGGTGTTGATCCCAACCACCTTTGAAATCCATAGAGAAAGATCTCAACATATCTTCTAGAGTTTGAATTTTCCTCTCAGACTGATCATCTGTCTGAGGATGATAAGCAGTGCTGAAACTCAACTCTGTATCCAGAGTATGCTGAAGACTTTTCCAGAACTTTGAGGTAAACCTCGGATCCCGATCATATATAATAGAAAGTGGTACTCCATGTAATCTTATCACTTCCTTTACATATATCCTGGATAGCTGATCCAGAGAGAAATCCTCTCTAATAGCAATGAAGTGTGACGACTTTTTAAGACGATAAACTATGACCCAGATAGCATTATTGCCTTTGTATGTTTTAGGAAGTCCAGTGACAAAGTCCATATTTATGTTTTACCATTTCCATTCTAGTATGGGTAATGGTTGTAACATCCCCTTAGACTTCTGTCTCTCAGCTTTAACTTGCTAACAAACCAAGCATCAAGAGACATATTCAGCAACATCTCTTTTCATGCCATCCCACCAGAAGTACTCTTTCAGGTCCCTATACATCTTCGTGCTTCCAGGATGAATAGATAATGAAGAACTATGAGCCTCATCCAGCAGCTCCTTCTTTAATTCGGGGATAGGAGGAACACAAACCCGATTTCTGAACTTTATTATCTCATCATAGTCAAGGTTGAATTCAGTAACATTTCTCACCTTCTTTTGTAACTCTACATCTTCTTTCTGTGCCTATTTAATCTTAACATGTATATATGGTTGAACATTCATTTGAGAAAGATACGATTTTTCCCCTTTCATTATAATTCCAAGATCCATCCATTGTAAATCCATAAATATTGGATCTTTTGTGATCCTCATCATGGATAAACTGGCATGGTCTTATCGAATTAATGCATCTGCCACCTTGTTTTCCTTCCCAGGGTGGTAATGAATTGAGCAGTCGTAATCCTTAATAAGATCCAACCATATTCTTTGGCGCATATTCAGCTCCTTTTGTGTGAAAATATACTTTAAACTTTTATGATCAGTATAAATGTCACACCTTTCTCCATAAAGATAATGCCTCCAAATCTTTAATGCAAAGATTACCACAGCTAACTCAAAATCATGAGTTGGGTAATTTTGCTCATGGATTTTCAACTGTCGTGAGACATAAGCTATCACCATATCATTTTGCATAATAACACACCCCAATCCCTTCTTGGATGCATCACTGTATATCACAAACCTTTCTCCACTACAAGGCAGTGTGAGCACAGGTGCATTGGATAACCTTCTTTTCAACTCCTTGAAATTCTCTTCACATTCCTCCGTCCAAACAAACTTAACTCCTTTCCGAGTCAACCTGGTGAGTGGATTAGATAATCATGAAAATTATTTCAAAAAACGTCGATAATATCCATCCAAACCAAGAAAACTTCGGATCTCAGTTACTGTTGTTGGTCTCAACCATCTTTCGATAACCTCTGTTTTTGCTGGATCCATAGATATCCCCTCTTTTGAGATTATGTGACCCAAAAATGAAACTTTTTAAAGCCAAAATTCACACGTGGTAAATTTGGAATAAAGCTTCTCCTTTCTCAGGGTATTCAATATAATTCTCAAGTGATCTTCATGTTCTTCCTTGCTCTTTGAATATACAAGAATATCGTCTATAAAGACTACCACAAACTGATCAAGATAGTCTATAAAGACTCTATTCATCAGATCCATGAAGATAGAAGGGGCATTAGTAAGACCAAATGGCATCACTATAAATTCATAGTGTCCATACCTTATATGGAAAGCCGTCTTTGGTATATCCTCCCTTTTGACCCTTAATTAATGATACCCTGAACGAAGATCAATCTTGGAAAAGTATTGAGCTCCACGTAGTTGGTCAAATAAGTCATCAATGCGTGGGAGAGGATATTTGTTCTTGATAGTGATCTTGTTAAGTTCTCGATAATCAATGCAGAGTCTCATTGATCCATATTTCTTCTTAACAAACAGAACAGGTGCTCCCCAAGGTGACGCACTAGGGTGTATGAACCCCTTATCAAGATTCTCTTGGAGTTTCTTATTCAATTCTTGCAACTCAATTGGGGCCATTCTATAAGGTGTCTTTGAAATAGGTAAAGCACCTGGTACGAGTTCTATTGAAAACCCAACTTCACGATTTGGTGGAAGACCCAACAATTCCTCCGAAAAGACATCATCAAACTCCCGTACAATGGGCATATTATTAATCACGAGTTTCTCACCAACCATTTGAGATAAATAACCTTCATTTAGTGGAATCAAGACCCATAAGATGGAAGAAATTTCCACTGGAAGGTTATGTTTATCCTTGCATCGATAGACGATCAAAGATTGATCTGGAATATGAAATGTGACTTCCCTTATTTGGCAATTGATTCGAGCTCCATATAGAGAAAGCCAATCCATGCCAAGAATCACATCAAATTCCACTATAGGAAGGATCACAATATTTTCAGGAAGCACTTTCCCATAAACTTCAATCGGAGAAGAATTATAAACTTTTGATGCGACTTTTGTGACATTAGGGGTTGTCACAGCTAACTCAACATCTAATCGTTGAGGTAATAAGGTGATACCCTTAGAAAATTCTTCCTAAATAAAAGAGTGGGTGGATCCAGAATCAAATAAAACATTTTCTACTTTAGAGTGGATAGTAAGTGTACATTTTAACACATCGTTATCGTACTCCACATCGCTAATAGAAATTTCATGTGACTTTCCTTTGTCTTTAGCCTTACGAGTTTGTTGACGTCGACCATCATTATCAACCATTGGATTTGGGCATTGATTGGCATAATGCCCCATTTCCTTGCACTTGTAACATTGAAGTGTAAGAGGTGCACTCTGTGAAGCCTTTTCTTTGTTCGCATCACTAGACATCTTCTTACCATCATTGCGGCATTCAAATGCCCGATGACCTTCCTTTCCACATTTGAAACATTTACTTTTCCCTTTAATACAACTCCCTCTATGTTTCTTTCCACACTTTGAGCATAAGGGAAAACTCATATTCTTTTCAGTGTGCTCTTTAGATTTTCCTTTGAATTCCATTTTACTCTTCTTATCAAACCCATATGACTGATGGGTTACTCCAATCTCCATCTCAACTTTGAGAGCACATTGAAAGATTTCCTCGTAGCTATTGAAGTCCCTTATGGATAATTCCCTTATAAGACTCGATTTTAATCCACCAAATAATAGATCGATCTTACTCTCAGGTTGGATAATAATACCAGAAGCATACCTTGCAAGTATTGTAAAATTTGCTTCGTAGGTACAAACAGATTCATCATCCTTTTGCTTTAGTTCAAGAAACTCCTTCTCCATCTTTTTTCGAAGAATACGAGGGAAGTACTTATTGAAAAATAATTTCTCGAACTCGTTCCATTCCATGGACTCAATTTCATCTCTTTGCCTCGTATTCTTGATAAGATTCCACCATTGATCAGCATCACCTTCCAAACGATACACTACTAAGATGACTTTATCATGTTCAGAACATTGAAGAACTGAAAATATCTTTTCAGTAGTACTAATCCATTGTTTAGAAATTAATGGATCAGTAGACCCGCTGAATGAAGGTGGATTCTACCTCATGAAGGATTCAACAAAATGTTGCTCCTTCCTTTGCTCATTTGGAAGTCCTGAATGATTCATAGCTTGAGAAAGTTGTGTGATCATGGCTGTTAGATTTTGAATTCCATCTCCCATAACATTTGGTTGCTCAGGGGGACAATCATTGTATTTCCCATCGCATTCCGCATTAACACAGTTCCTTCGGGTTCCAGCCATTGACAAAAACCAAGATGAATAGTGTGAGCAACACTAATTATAATAGGAAAACAACATAATCAATAATAAAATTTCACACTTAAGTTATTATCCTAGGTTATTCATGGCCATTTATAAAACACTAAGATTGTGTTCTATTCTTAGACTTATCCTTAGGATTCTTACTAAGGCTTTCACATCCTAGTTTCCAAAGGTTGACTATACCTTTCCTCTGATACCAACAATAACGGTCTGGAATTACTTCTAGTAGACTATAATCGATACCTATCAGGGAACTCCATGGGTGGCTACACCCCCTGGGTGGGACACACCACCATCCCCAGTGGCAGCCATTTACTCATGAAGCCCTTGGGCGGAGATCCATGCTTCGTCCAATGCTCACATGTGAGAGTTACCAAGGATGGGATACATTCCTACCTCCTTTTCCTCTGATACCAACTATAACTACCCATACTTTAGATACATTTTTAGTACTTCAAAATTGTAGTACACTTATTACAACATATAAAAAAACCATGAAAGGACCGTATAGGTATAGTGTCTTTAGAAATTGGGAAACATAAACAACTGGTTCATAAAGCGTCTACACTATCTCCCATTTATTTCATCATATCTATAGTCCCTTTTGGCATATACTACTTAATAACCTTCTTCCTGACCTGGGGAAAGAAAACTTTCACAAGGGTGAGCTCAAATGCTCAGTAAGGGTAAACAAAAGAAATATCAATCACATCATATTCATAAGAACATAACATTTTGAAAATCTTACCCTGCAAAAGAGATCATAATTTCATAACATGGGATAAATCATGGTAGTGAAATGTAATCAAAATAATCATAACTTAAAACATGAAGATTTGTGGCATACACACATAATCATAGAGAATCATTTCTTATTATTCAAGACACATTTCCAAGACTATCTTAGTGGACAAAGTCCATTTCTGAACCGAGTTCATTCCTCGTTTTAGTCCTGTTTCACTGAACCGGTTTAACCTGCCGTTCCAGCCATGTCTATCTCATGAGATATAAAATCTTTACCCAATGCATTGGAGGGAGATATAGGTCCCACCCATATCATAATGATACCATTCTTATGTGTGCAACAAAATCAAAAAAAAATCATACATCATTGCATAACCCATGTAATAAAAATGGGATTCTTAAACATCGTGATATCATAAAACAATTCATATAAGATAAAGGAATTCATAAAAATAATTCCATCACAACATAATCAAATCAATTTAATAATAGGGATAGAAACATAACCCTATATTATCTTAGATGGAAAATAATTTTGATAAAACACTTGAACTCCATTCTTGAGGAAAATATCCTTTCTACTTCAAAAACATTTTTCCTTTCTTAACATGTCATACAATTTTAAACTAAAAGAATTTTATTAAAAATAAACTTTAAAATTGTAAAGGAATGTTCTTGGAAATAATTTTCTAAAAATCCATTCATGCCGTATAAGTTAAAAAAACATTCTTCTTGTACCTCTGTCAGGAAAGTCAAAAAGTACCTCGTACGAAAAATGACAAAAGATTCCTTTCATATCTTTTAATAAAAACTCACAGAAGGGTAAAATTGGATTTAAACAATTGTAGGTGTATGGAAATAATATTAAATATTGAGGAAACATGGATGTGGATGATAAAATACACCCCAATAAATGCCAAAGTATAAACAATCTCGGATAAAAATGAGATTGTGATATTTTCCCTTACCTTAGGTCCGATTTTCTTCGTAAGTGTCCGAACATCCTGTATAATTATTTAAATAATGTCATTGACTTATTCCAGAATCATACTCATTGTTATGATATCATATATGGTCATATTATTATCTTATTATTAGTAATATTTCATTGCTACTTGTTATTCGGGTGTTTATTACTTTTTGTTCTTATGCATGTTTTGTCGAATAAATTATTATTCTTCTTTTTAGGTTATAGATACCTCATTTATAGAATGGTATTAGTGTAATATTTATCATATTTATTCACTCAATTAATTTATGTAATCATTATGAAATTAAAATCATGTAGAATGAGTCACATCACATCGTGGAGACGGTATTCCATATGTACGCACGAGCGATGATATCGTTCCCATGATCATGGAATTGTATTGGAGTATATGTATACTATTTAATAATAAATATCACTTTAAAATAATCATATATATTCATTATTTACACCATTAGACCCATCCAAGTAAGGTGGTGGTGGAAAATAGATTACACCACGGCGTGGAGACGGTATTCTGTACGTACGTACGCGCGGTGATTTCGTTTTCCGTAGGATGGATAGATGGTGAAATAGGGTTGTTTCATACTTATAATAACATATCAGTATATTATTGATATTGATGTTATTAATTCATAATGAAAAAACTAAAGAAGAAAAATGGAAGAAGAAATAAAGTTGAAAGAATCGGTAACGAACATTACCTCTTCTTTGAAGCGCCTCTTTGAGACCTCCTTTTAGGGCACTAAAATTGGTCTTTGAAGAAGACCAGGACCTCTAGGATGTTTGTAGGTAAGTGGAGAGGAGAAATTTTAAGGGGTTTTCCGAGCTTGAAGGCTCAAAGTGGTGTGAGGAAGAGAGGGAGGAGGTGCCCTTTTATAAGGGAGGAGAGGAGCTCCTTTGGAAAAACTAAACATATTATTTTATTATAAAGCCATATTCGGTTTTAAATAGCTAAACAATTGATTTATTTATAAGCTAAGGTGGTTATGGGTCGCAATCCTCTCATCCAATAGAATTTGGAAAAGTTTAGTTTACTATTTTAACCTTATCATTTAGATTTAACTTTAAGTTAGATAATTTTACTTTTACCGTGTCTTTTTGTGTTCTTACACTATAAGGTTAATAAACTTATTATAACAAGCCAAAAGAACCCCAAGTTGTTTATTATTAATATATATAACCTTAGCTAAGTCATTTGTCTGAACCTTATATTTTTAGGAATAAAATAACAATTAATAATATAATATTTATTTTAAAAACTATTTTATGTAAATTTTGACACTATTTAGTAATAATTTTTTTGTGAAAATCATAACAGAATGATTAATTCGAAAAACTTTAATCAAATCAATACTAACATGTCATATTAACCTATAAAATTAGTTTAATTCATAAAAAGTCTCAAATTACATTTATTTGGGTATTTATAACATCAATTATGTCAATATTTCATTAATAAGATAATTACTGCATCATCTTTGTGTTATACATAAATTAAATTATTTAATGCCGAAAAATTAAAAATAAAATACCATTATGTAGGAAATCCTTTTATCTTTCTAATTAATATTTATAGTTGAATTTATCTCATGTATAACCCTATATTAAAAATTATTTAGTTATTAAACTTTGATTTTAACTATTTTAACCCTTCTTTAAATAAATTAATAATAAATGTCCTAATCTAATCCAAGTGGGCCTAAATGGTCATATGTTATTCCTAAGGTTGTTTTTGGTCGAATTACACTTATCCAATAGAATTAGTACATGTTTTAGGGTAATAATAATATCATTTTTACCCTTAATTACCCTATTTACTTTTAACTGTGGTAAATAAAAGTAAAAAGTTACTATTCACCAAAACTTATTTCCAACTCATTGAACCACATTTTACTTACTGACATCAATAGTGTCTCTCGAATTTTTGAAATTTCACTTACAGAAGCGGTAAAATTAAGCTTTATGTAAATTTGCAAATTCTCCTAGGAGGTGGGTAAAAGACGGTGAAAAGTTCAATAAAATTTTTATATATTTAAAATTATTATAAAATTACTCCAATGAATTAAATTGAACTTATATAGGTATTATGTATCAATTTTAACCTAAAATAAATTTAAATAAAATAAATAATTATTTAAATAAAAAGTTGGTTTTTTTAAATAATAACCCAGTGTTTTCACTATTCATCAAAAATTTAAAATTTCCATAAAAATACCAAAATTTCACCCTAGTCTAATTTCGATATTCCGAATCCAAAAACGAAGTCCATTTTGAAAAATAAAATTTACAAAATTTCAAAAAGTGGTTATTACTATTCATAAAGGCTAGTTTTAATAATATTTTAATAGTATATCGTTGTTTAGTGAAACTCGATATTGCGTACGACGCAAGCTTTCAAGGAAGGTCGCGATTGCGTGTAAAGAAATCCAAGCTAGTGTTTTGTGTAGTGAAAGATTCCTTTGATGATTTATATAATATAAAAACAAAATATTTCTTATAAAAGTCTTGGGTGTTACAGATGTCGCACACCAACCTATTGGGATGATGTTGGTGAAAGAAAACTCATAGGCCCATAACTTGTTGAGGAAATGATGGAGAAGGTTAAGGTTATCCAAACACACATCAAAGTAGCTCAATGTAGGTAGAAAAACTATGCCGATAACTAAAGGAAGGATTTGGAATTTCAGGTAGGAGATCATGTTTTCTTGAAGGTATCTCAATGGAAGGGAGTTATACGATTCGGTAAGAAGGGTAAATTAAGTCTCAGGTATATCGGACCATTTGAAATTCTAGAACAAATTGGGAATGTAAATAACAGTTTGGAAATTCTGCCAAGTCTCTCCATAGGTCATGATGTGTTCCATGTATCATTGTTGAGAAAATACATGCCTGACCCAACGCATGTGCTCACCTATGAGTAATTTTAACTAGAACCTGATCTGTGTTATTGCGAAGAGCCTGTCAAGATTCTTTATACAAGAGAACAAGTGTTGAGAAACTGTACAACTCATCTGGTAAAAGTTATATGGAGAAACTATAAAATGGAAGAGGAAACGTGGGAACCCGAGGAACTTATGATGAAGAACCAACCGAATCTTTTTATGTAGTAATATTCTAGAAATTACATGGGAAAAATTATTTTAATGAGCAAAGAATGTGACACCCCAAGCTTCTATAGTACGTTTCCCTTTGAATAATGCAATAGCTTGCATTGTACACAACTTTGAGATTCTTACACACTACGACCAATCAAACTACCCATTATGAATAGTAATACCCACATTTTGGAATTTTATAAATTTTATCTTTCAAAATAGACTTCATTTTTGGATTCGGAATATCGAAATTATCTTAGGGTGAATTTTTGGTATTTCTCTGAAAACTTTTAATTTTTGATGAATTGTGAAAATACTAAATTTTTATTAAAAACATTTTTTTAATCGGAATAATTTATAGTGTTAAATTATATATTTGAATGGTTTTTAAGTATCATTAGATTATATTTTTATCATTTAATATAATTAAATTTATTGGATGTAATCTCAAGATTAAACTGAACATAAACAAGTGTCAACCTGTTGATAGTTATTATTTCATAAAAACACGCTTTTTGTTTTGACAATGAGCATTAATTTTAAATTAATTTCTACCACTTCTTTGTTTTGAATTTGGAAAAATGGATTCCATATTTGGAATCAGGAGTTCTAAATTGTGTAAATAGGTATCTTTTATTTTTAGTCATTAGGAATATTTACTTCAGTAAATATTTTATTTACCGTGGTTAAAGGGGTAAATCCAGTAAATAAGGTTAAAAAATAATATTATAATAATATTAAATTACCCAAACACATGTCTTAACCTTATTGGATGATAATTTTCCGACCATAGGCATCCTTGGGGCGATTTTGGGAGCCCATGTAGCCAGTTGGAAGTGATAATGACATTTTATATTAAATAATATAAAGTAAAGACAAAAATAACAAAAGTAAATATCTCTTAGTAAAAAAAACTTTATATGAGGTTATATAATTTATCTATACAACTATAAATATCAATTAGAAAGATAAAAATATTTTCTACCTCAGGATATTTTGTTTATAATTTTTAGACATAAAATAAATATATTTATATATGACACAATAATGATACAATATTTTTTTTATTAATGAAACAATCAAATAAATTATATTATAAATACTAAAATAAATATAATTTGAAAGTTTTGATTCCATAAAAAAAATTTATAGGTGACTATGATATGTTACAGTTTATTAAATGTATTTAGTTTGAAGTAATGATGTTTTTAGAACTTTAACAAAAATCAATTATTAAATAATATCAAAATTGACATAAATGAGTTTTTAAAATAAATACAATATTATTGGTTGATATAATAATCCTAAAAATCTTAGGTTCATCTAAAAGACTTATATATGATAGGTGTGTCATTAATTAACAACATGGTGTTCTTATGAAAGTTTATAGTAAGTTTATTAACCACATAATATAAAAATATAAAGAGGAATGGTAAATGTCAAACTATTTAAATAAGAGTTAAATCTAAAAGATGAGGTTAATATAGTGACCCAAACCTATATAAAACCTATTGGTTGAGTGGTGATTGACCCATACCAACCTTATCCTTTAAATAATTTATTTTGGATCCATTAGAAACCGAAAATGATTTTATTATAAAATAATATTTCAATCTTTTCTTAAGGTGCCCCTCACCCCTCTAATAAAAGGGTACTTCACCTTCTCTCAAATTCACACCTTCAAAGCCATTTGGCTTAGAAAAAACCTACCCAAATATCCTCTCCACTATCCTACCTTAATTTTAAAGGCATTCATTTAGTCATAAATCCAACCTAAGGATCCCTTTTGATCAAATCAAAATTAATAACCCGAAGAAAAGGTAAATATTTCATCACTACTTTCAAGTTTTTTCTTCTTCCACTTCTTATTTCCTAGTTGTTTCCATTATAAAATAATAAATCCAGTATATTATATATAATTTGATGTTATTATAATTATAGGACAACCATATTAATTATTCTATCCATCATTTTAATGACACATCATCATACATGCGTACATAAGGCTTTCCGTCTCCACGTCATCGTGTAGTTGTTATTCAATACATTATTATTTGGATGGGTATAATAATGATATATAATTGATGTAAATAATAAATATAACATGATAATTATTCTTTATATATGATATAATATCCAATTATATACGATTTTCATATCAAAAGAATGATATTGTCGCTCGTGCGTACGTACGGATTACCGTCTCTACGAACACGATGAGATTCATTCCCCCTCGTATCCATTCAAGACTAATTTTCAATTGATGATTAAAAACAATTCTTAAGGACTTAATATCATTCTGAATATGAATAATATACATACTATACATAAAAAACATTATTTAAATAACAAATCATATAAAGGAAAACGAATCAATTAACACCCGAAACGACAATAATACTAAAACATTATTAACAAATAAATACTAAAAGACCATATATGATATCATATTAATGTATATGGTTCTGTAAAATTTAATAAAAATTATTTCACCATTATAGAGAATTTTAACCTACCCTCAACCAAGGAAAAGTACATGTTAAGGGTTAACTTCACAATCTCTTTATTATCCGATGTTGTTTTTACGTAAGTGTCTACTGGGACCTCTTTATCATACACATCCATGTTTCTTAAAATTTTATTTCAAAACATTTTTAATATTTAATAGAAAATGGGTTAAATTCATTTATACCCTTATTTGAACTTATATGTTTTGAAAGGAATCTTTCTGTCGTTTTCCAATAAAGGTAATTTATGACCTTTTCAAAAACATTAAGGTACGAATGTTTTTTTAACTTATACGGAGGGTGTGGATATTCTCCGCTGTTATAACATTGTCAAAGCTTAACTTACAATATTATATGAATATTTTCAAAATAAATGTTTTCTTTTATAATTATTCGACTTTAAATGATTTCAAAAAAAGAAATAGATATTTCCCTCAAATAGTTTTGATTTCATCTATGTTAATGTCCTTTGATGGATTTTATAATTGTTTGAAGTAAATTCATTATGATACAAATATTCCATATTGTATTGAAGTTTTTGTGATATGTTTGAATATGTATGTGTTATTTTTATACCATTCATGTTTTATGGTTAAAGTATTGACATTTTGTATGCTAGTTTTAATATGAATGTTTATGTTATATTTTAACCTTTTTATATGAGGAATGTATTGGACTTAGTAAGTGACGGGTGGAGCCCTCTATAGCTCCTCGATGCATCAGTAGGTCTCAGGTGACAACTAGAATTATAATTGGCCAAGGCCTTTCCCTATTTGATATATGGTTTTGGCCGAGGCCTTAATAATTTTTAGATGTCTTGGCTGAGGCCTTGACAAAATGTTTCAGAATGTCCGATGTTATACATTCCCTCATTATGAAAATAATAATGATGGTTCATGTGGTCATTCGACTAGTAGAATACCCATAATTATGTTTTATTATGGAATTATTTACTCAACTCATATTATTTCATAAAATTATTCATGTTTATTATTGGTAAAGGCATGTGTTTTCAATTATTCACCATGCTTAATATTTATGTTATCTTCTGCTGTATTACTTACCCTTACTGAGCATTTGAGATCACCCATTTATTATGTTTTATTTTCCCAGGTTATAAAGAAGTTATTTATGAGTTACTTGAAAAAATAATCTAAGAGGATTAAATGTTTCTAATGGAATAAATTAGCGTTTTATTTCTTTTCAAGTTGTAAAGTTGAACTTATGTATGAATCCTATTTCCAATAATACTAAATTGATCGGTCTTTTGGGGCATGACTTCCTTGTGATCATGCCAATTTTATATAATAATGCACCGAATCTGGGTAACTAGGGTCGGGGCGTTACATGTTTTACCAACAGTTTTGTGAAAAACATTGGGAAATAGTACTTTGAGGCCACTTTTCCCAATGGTTTTCCCAAACCATTGGGAAAGGGTCTAATTTTCCAAATGGTTTTTCCAAAACTATTGGGTAGTGGTACTTTGAGGCCACCTTTCCCAACTATTTTCCAAAATTGTTGGGAAAGGGTATATTGAGGCCACTTTTCCCAATAATTTTCCCAAACTGTTGGGAAAGGGTCCACTTTTCCCAATGGTTTTTCCAAAACCATTGGAAAAGGGTACTTTGAGGCCACTCTTCCCAACAGTTATCCCAAACCATTGTTAAAGGATCCAATTTTCCCAACTATTTGAGAAAACTATTGGGAAAGGGTGGGTACCTATCCCAATGGTTTTCAAAACCACTGGGATAGGTACCCTTATTTTTTATGAGTATATTTATCGAATATCATCGAATAAATGAATTTATAAATTACACATATTTATATCCATATATATTCACAAAGAAAACTATAGGATAGTGGTAAAATCATTAATATATAACGTGGAGGTTGTGGGTTCAAACCTCAGTTGGAACTTTTTATATATATATACCTATCCCAACAGTTTGGGAAAACCTTTGGGAAATACCTATACTAATGGTTTTAAAACTGTTGGGATAGGTATTTCCCAATGGTTTTCTCCAATCCCTTGGGATATTTCTTTAACCATTCCAAATCCCCCAATGTATTCCCAAACTATTAGTTTAGGCTATACCAATGGTTTGGGGACCTATACCAACAGTTCCAAATCATTGGTATAGGAAATTTTTCCATCAGTGTAGATATAGACATAAGTCTTACATTATATCTTGAAATGAAAAACAACATATTATCCCCTTTGACAACTCTCATATACCTTATAATATCCATTAAGGTCAATCATAATATTCTTCTTCACATCCTATGGAAAAAATGAACCATAAGAAAGGTGTGAGCTCAGATGCTTAGTAAGGATAAACAATACATCTGAAGCAATTGTAAATGATCATAAAATCTTAAGGGAAGGTATAAAATAGAAACAAAATCCTTTTATACATAATATTAAGAATAATATGGAAATAATAAATCAAATAATTCGATTTAATCATTCACATGAATATTATGAATAATCATATGGAATATTAATCACATAATGAGGAAATGTATAATGTCCGACATAATAACCATCCCATCAAGGACTCATGCCAAGACCATAAATAACCATACAATCAAGGCCTCATTACAAGACACTAGTTTTTCAAATAAGAAATACTGATGCATAGAGGGGCTATAATGGTCCCCACTTATCACTTATTGTGTCTAATGCATTCCTCATATGAAAATGGTGAAACATAACATTAAAAATTCGTATTAAAACTTGCATATGAAATGTTAACACTTTAACCATAAACCATGAATGGTATAAAAATTGAACATACATATTCAGAAAAATTATAAAACCTTAAATACAATATAGATGGTTTTATTATAGTAAATCAACCTAAATCTAGCATAAATCCAACAATAGATATTTATTAGATGAAAATAATATAATAAATTCTTTAAAACTCTTTGAGATAAATATCCCTTTTTTAATTTGAAATTATTTAAAAGACACACACTAAAAAAAAAATTTCTTAATAAAATAAACTTTTAATCTTGTAAGGAAAGCTTCAAAATGTTAAGGAATCATAATGGAGAAAAATATCCACTTACACTGTATAAGTTAGAAAAACAATATTTCCTTAATTTTTTGAAAAGGTCATAAAGTACCCATTTTGAAAACGACAGAAATATTCCTTTCAAAATGTTTTATAAAAAATAATACATGAGTAAAAATTACTTCAAAAAATTGTATATAATATTTTTAAATACATTTTAAGAAACATGGATATGAATGATAAATATTTCCCAGTACATACTTACATATAAACGATCTTATATAATAAAGAGATTCTGAAATTAACCCTTAACTTGTACTTTATTTTTGTTAAGGGTGAGTTAACCTTCTATATAAGGGTTAAATCATGTTATTATGTCATATTGGGACCATGTAAATATTTATTATATCATATATGACCCTTTTATATCATTTTGTTAATAGTATTTTTGAATTTCCATTATTTCAGGTGTTAACTGCTTCGTATTCCCATTCCTGTTTTGCAGTGTATGTAATGTTTATTTTGAATAGGATGTATTTTATTCATATCCAGAATGATATTAAGTTCATAATTGTTATTTATATTCCTCATATAAATTTTATAATCACTCTTGAATGGTTAACATGGAGAATATATCTCACAGCATTGTGGAGACAGTAGGTCGTACATACGCACGAGCGAAAATATCATTCCCTTGATGGTTAAATGATATGGAATTTGATGGTATATTAATTATACAGAATAATTATAATGTTATATTAATTATTTATATCCATTATAATCATCATAATATTCAACACAGTAAATTATTGTTGAATAAAAAATTACACCACAACAGGGAGACGATAAGCCTTACGTACACACGCATTGTGATATTCTTATTTTTAGGATGGATAAAATGAAGAATATGGTTGTTTAATGATAATAATAACATATAATTATATATATTATAATGGATTTATTAATTTTTTATGGAAACAAAATAGAAATAGAAAGTATAATAAGAAAATATCTTTGAAAGAGGTGATAAAATAATCACCTCTTTTTCAGGTATCTCCTTCTAATGTGCACAAAATAGATCTTTAGGATAGCTTTATTACCAAATTATGGACTCTAGGATGTATTGAGGGATGTTTGTAGGATAAATGGAATAGGGTTTTTCTGCACTAAAGGTACTTATAGGTGTGAATAAAAGAGAATGAAGGGTGCATCTTATAAGAGAGGGGAGGGACACTATTAGAAACTCTAAAACTATTAATTTATTTTGAAATATTTTATGTTTAAAATAGCTCCAAAGTAATTTATTTAGAGGATAAGATGAGTATGGGTCTAAATCCTCTCAAAAAATCATTTCATTCAAGTTTATATCACAAAAGTAACCTTATCATTTATATTTAACCCTTAGTTAAACATTTTAACTCTTACCATGTTAACTTTTCTTTTTATAATATAGGGTTAATATAGTTACAATAAAATTACAAAAGAACCTAAATTTAATGACTAATGACATATTTTACACTATCCTAGTTATTTGGATTAACCAAAGTTATTTATGAATTTTATAACATTTAATAAAATAATATTTATTTTAAAGTTTCATTTATGTCAATTTTGATACTATTCGTTATTTTCATTTTTAAAAATATCAAACCACCATGATAACTTCTAAAAAATCCTTAAAATATGTCAATAACATATCTATGTTATTTGAAAAATTATTTTATGTCATTAATTAAGTCAAAGGATATTTAATCTAATATTTTTAATATCATTTATTTGATATTTATGTTTATAAAATAATTTCTGTGTCATTATTATGTAATCATTAATGGTACTTATTTAATATATAAAAATTATAAATAAATTTCAATGATATAGGTAAATATTTTATATTTATAGATAATATTTTTAATTGATTTTATCTCTTGAATATCACTATATTAAAATTATTATACTTATAATAAATAAGAGTGTGACATTTTGTCACATTCATTAATTTTAATAATATCCATGTATACTATTCAACAAGGTTTCATTAAATGTCTCAATTTAGAAAAATAGGTGATACAGGTAGAATTAATTAATCCAATAGGATTTTTACTAGTGTTAGGGTAATTTTATAATATTATTTTTACCTTTAATTACCCAATTTACACTTAATCGTTGTAATAAAAATTACTAAAACTATTATTCATAATATCCAAAAAAATAAAATTAACCTATTAACATAATTTAGACTCACTAATTATAAATAAGGAATCCATTTTTCAAAATTTAAAATATATAAGTTTCATAAATTAATTTAAAATTAGTCCCCATTGACAAAACGAGAAAATGAGTTTTTCAAAAGTAAAAACCATCAAAAGATTGGAACATGTTTATATCTAATTTTTGTGTGAAAATTATTCCAATTACCTACATTATATTAAATGATAAAAACATAATCTAATTATACATTAAAAAAATTTAAAAGATAATATAACAATATAAAAAATTAGCTGAAAAATAATTTTTTAATTAAAATGCGATATTTGTCACTATTCGTTAAACACATGAAAGTTATCATAAAAATACCAACATATTTTAAAAAATAAATTTTTTTGTCCTACTTATAAATAAAAAAAGTTCATTTTTGTCAAATTTAATATATAAAAGTGTCAAATATTGGATTAAAAAGGGTTCTCCAATAAAAGGTGGTAAAACTGTCTTTTTTTAAAAACATACTTCTTTTACTAAAGAAAATCATTTTGTTCTTATATCATGTATAATAAAAACAGGAGATGAATATTAAAATTATATATAATATATAAAATTCAAAATTTAGTTAATAATATTCATAACTTATTTTAAATGGATAGTCGTAGTGCGCTCAAACTCGGTGTTATGTGCATCACAAGCTATTGAATTATTTAAAAAGAAGCATATTGTGGAAGTTTGGGGTGTTAAATTGATCTACATAGGGATACAATTAAATTGAATTTTTTTTTTCTTGATTATAACTCTCACTAGATACATAGTGACATCTAGATGTCATACCTTGGATCTGGACACAAATAAAATTTCATTCCTCCACCCTTTTATTCTTATAATTTGGACCATTCACGCTTTAGGATATTTATACCTTGAATTGAGATTACTCCTCTAGGTATCTCAAAAACAATGAGTGAATTGTTCTTATTAGTTACCTTGACACCAAGATTCATTATTCTCCTATTAGTGACATCCAAAATCCTTGAGTTGATATCTATCCTTTTTAAAGAATCCTTCCATTGGTGAGGTATCACAAAATCCCACAAGATGATTTAGGTATGTTTCAAACTACCCTATATTTAACTTAGAATCATATTCGTTTCATTTATAATTAATCAAATTCTAGGGGGAGCATTTTTTTGAATAAAAAAAATTCATTCTATGCACTTTTACACACATATAATGATATTATCATCACTTAAAGAGAACATTCCTAGTTTGAATATAAGTGTGTCTCCAAGAAGGAAGAATAAGATGATTAGATTTTCTTATGCTGTAAGATTTCTCACAAGATGAGGGATAAATATTCATCAGAGATGTCTTCCAATATGATGGCGTGGTAGTGTAAATAAACCTCCAGTATTACTCCATGTATTTCTCAGATACATGATAAAACGTGTTAATAAATTAAAATGAATTTTGAGGGTGTTCGTTACCCAATAGGCATCTCCAGCTCACCCAGGTCTACCCTATATAAGGAATCTCTAGCTAACCTAGTTCCCCACAAAAAGGTGTGATGGGAACAACCTCTTGTACTGTTGGTGGACATGTCTTCTATAATGTCACTATAAAAGTACCGATGAATGTCTACCTTTGTATTTATGGTCCACATTAACTTGAAAAAAGTTAAGGAGTGAAAGCCGTTAGAGTTTCCATCGAAAAAAATGGTGAACCCGAAGTGAACCTCTCAATTAGAAAAGAAATAATATTTACACATGTTACACCTTTTTTATCACCTTTCCAAATGAAACAATAGTTCATGTTCTCCACACATGGGTAAATGATGTAATAAATATTTTCATAAAAATATTAAGAACCATAACTAATCGGAATCTATACAGTATCACTGTACTGGTTGATCATCTCCATACTTGAACTTATTTTAGGTATTTCTTCATCACATTCTTACCCATTATAAGGAAAGAACTTTCTTCTATTATATGTCTACATAAACCCTAAAACACATATAATGTTATTTATATCATTTTATGTGTTTCAAAATATTATGTCTTGAATATATTATTATGTGATTATGAATGCACATATTTTATGCATGTATTTCTGAATTGTTCACTATATCCCATCAATCCCAATAATCTTGCACTCCCCATATGTTAAAAATATCTTCCTAAACCAGGTTCTTACATGAAATCCTTGAGAATGGACTCTCATGTTCTTTTCACAAGCATTATTCACACTATCTCTCTTTCTTCTTACGCACAACATTAATAATTTTGAAACTAAATGTATATTTAGAGGCTATGGATGTAACGCCCCGACCCTAGTTACCCAGAGTCGGTGCATTATTACATAACATTGGCATGATCATGAGAAAGATCAAGTCTCGAAAGACCGATTAGTTTAGTAGCCTTGGAATAACTAGATACATCCATAAATTTTTACATTACATCATAAAAAAACATCTTGTCTTCATATCCCCTCATACTATCCCTGCAGGTCATTCATAAATTACTTCTTCATAATCCTGGGAAAAAAAATAAAACATTGAAAGGTGTGAGCTCGGATGCTCAGTAAGGATAACATTATAGCAGAAGCTTTCATAAATAAGCATAAACACTTAAGGCAATTTATAACTAAAACAAAAGCCTTTTAAACTTGAACTTCAGCATAAAATGGCAAAGGTAAAATGAAATAATGCCATTTACTTACTCACATGGATATTCTACTAGTCGAATGATCACATGCAATATCAATAACCACTTTCATAATGATGGAATGCATAATGCCAGACTATCATAACCACATAGCCAAGACCTCGTGCCAAGACTACAAATAAGATTTTGCCAAGGCCTTGTGCCAAGACACTAGTTTGTCTCATGAGACCTACTGATGCATCGAGGAGCTATAGAGGGCTCCACCCGTCACTTATTAAGTCCAATGCATTCCTCATATGAATAGGTTTAAGCATAAAATAAACATTCGTATTAAAACTAGCATACGAAATGTCAATACTTTAACCACAAACCATGAATGGTATAAAAATAGAACATCCATAGTCAAATATAACTCATTTGAGACAATATGGAAGATTGTATTGTATCACATTAACCTCAATCATGAATAATGAAGGATGTTGACAAAGATGAAAATAATCATCAAAACTATTTGAGAGAAATATCCCCCTTTTCTTGAAAACATTTAAAAGTCACACTATTTGTCAAGAAGCCATTTAAAAGTAGATTTTTGAATCAAAGTGTCCCATACCACTTTGAAACTTTTTAAAAGGAGTTTTGATTTCTAAACATTAATGTCCATATAAATAAATCCTTTAAACCATTTTTAAAACATGGACATTAATGAGAAAGGTTTAGATGAATAAGTCTTTAAAACATTTAAAAATGGTATTTTAGTTAGAGATTCTTACCAAAAGAGACACTTGAATACAAATAATTGAGGTGATCAAAACTTTGTAATATCATGAGAATAAAGGGAATCATGATATACTATGTCAAAGTACATTATATATACACCACATAAAAGTGATTTGGTGTATATCATCAAAGAAGTCTCAATGGAATGTAAATTGAGATGAAATCTCTCATAAAGGTTGTATCCTTAGGTTAAGGATAAATCAATGACATAATTATGTGTGACAAATATAAATACACTAAATATGATTGGATATTCAGTGTAAAACAATCAAAGGACATTCACACATATTCTTGTAAAAACAATACCAACGAATTGGATGTTTAACTCAACAAATGGAGAATGAGTTAAAATTACTCTTATCAAATTCATATCAATGACTTGAGAATTACCAATGGAGTGATTATGTGTATCAAACTTATATCCACAGGAAGGGGAGTGGAAATTATGACATAATCAAATGAATAGTGATTCCACACATAATCTTGGGGTAATATAATCAATGAAATATGTGTAAATCCAAATGAGTGGAAATTGAAATCTCAAATTCCCTTATCGATTAGGTAACTTACGAAACATACACCCATGAAAGAAGTATCATACCATGATGATGTAAATACCCATAAATTAAAGTATATTACACAATGAATACGATCATGGGCAGTACACATACACCACATGCAATAATTAAGTGGTGATCAATAGAATTCTCACGGAATTAAAAGTGAGATAAGAAAACCCTTACATTGTACTTTTTCCTTGGTCGATGGTAGGTTTACCTCCTGTATAATGGTGAAATAATTGTTATTGAATAATAAAAGAATCATTTACTTTAATATGATATCATATATGATCTTTTATCATTGATTTGTTAATAATATCTTAGAATTATCGTCATTTCGGGTGTTAACGGGTTCATTTTACTTTATATTCTTTGTTATGTGATCCATATTCGTTATTAATGGGATGTATATTATTCATATCCAGAATGGTATCAAGTTCTTAAACATCATTTTTAAATCATCAAATGATAATTATACTTGAATGGATACGATGGAGAATGAATCTCATCGCGTTCGTGGAGACGGTAGTCCGTACGTACGCACGAACGCTACTTCCATTTAATTTTTATTTTAAAAGAATCGAATCCAAATGATACATAGGTATATTACTATTCCAGTATAATATAATATTTTATATATGTTACTTAAGTTCATTAACACCATCCTTTATACGTTCCATGTGTGGTATGAACGAGTCATATCATTTTAAGGGGGCGGTAGTCCGCACTTCCTCAAATGAAATTATCGTATGTATATATAACATGAAACGAATAATGGTATGAAATAAAATGGAATTAAAGAAGCTTATATATAAAATATATATCATTAACATCATATTTAATTACATTTCCATCATAATTTCCACCATGAGAGGCGGTAAGATGTATTTGAACAATCATCGTTTCGTGAGGCGTTAGTTTGCCATCCACAGAAACATTATGTTCATCATCCATTAGATGGAGTTGTGTGTATGTGTAGTTTGAATCATTCTTATAACAACATCCTAGTATATTGAGGATACTGGTGTTGTTACAAAAGAAAGCAAATAAAAAGAGTTTGGGGGTTGGAGAAGGAAAATAAATGAAAATAATTTAAGAGAAAACGTTACCTTTAATTTAGGTAACTCACTTTGGTTGGAACCAAAGGACTTGTTGAAATGCTTTCTGCCTAAGGGGAAGCTTCAAGGAGGAGGAGAGGGATGTGGGGAGCTTAGTTGGGCAGATTTTGGACTAGCCAAGTGGCTTGAGAGGTGTGAATAAATGAGAAGGAGGAGTGCCCTTTTATAAGAGGGGTGAGGGGCACCTTTGGAAAAGCTAGAAATATTAATTTATAATAAATTCATATTCGGTTTCCAATGGCTCCAAAGTTGATTATTCAAAGACTAAGGTGGGGATAGGTCGAAAACCACTCAACCAATAGAATTTAGACAGGTTTGGGTACTTATATTAACCTTATCTTTAAGTATTAACTCTAAGTTAATTAGTTTCACTTTTACAATGTCTCTTTGTATTTTTATATAATATGGTTAATAAACTTACTATATACATCCAAGCGACCCACAAGTGGTCCATTAATGATGAAACTATCCTGATATAAGTCTTTTGGCCGAACCTTAGATTTTTAGGAATTTAATATCAATTAATAATATAATATTTGTTTTAAGAACTCTTTTATGTCAATTTTGACACTATTCAATAGTTGATTTTTGTGAAACTCATAACAGATTGATTACTTCAAAAAAAGTCAATTAAATCAATCCTAATATATCATATTATCCTAGAAAATTAGTTTAATTCATTAAAAGTTTCATATTATATTTTTTTGGGTATTTATAATGTCAATTATTTTAATTTTTCACTATTATAGTAATTACTGCATCATCATTGTGTCATAAATAAAATAAATTATTTAATGTCTAAAAATTATAAATAAAATATCATCATGTAGGAAATATTTTTAGCTTTCTAATGAATATTTATAATCGAAAATCCAACATGTATAACCCTATGTAAAAATTGTTCTTCTAAAAGATGTAAGCTTATTCCATTTTTATTTTTATTTTAACTTTATTAATATAATGTGTCCCTACCACATACAAGTGGCTCCAAGGGGTCCCCAAATTGACCCAAGGATGCCCATGGTCGGTTATGTGTCCACCAATAAGGTTAGGACACGTTTTAGGGTAATTTTGTATTATTATAATATTATTTTTTAACCCTTATTTACCGGATTTACCCTTTAACCATGGTAAATAAAATATTTACCACAGTAACTATTCAAAATGTCTAAAAATAAAAGTTACCTATTTAAACAATTTGAACATCCTGATTCCAAATATGGAATCCATTTTCCTAAATTCAATACACAGAAGTGGCAGAAATTAATTTAAAATTAATTCCCGCTGTCAAAACAAAAAGCGTGTTTTTAAGAGATAATAACTATCAAAAGATTGACACTTGTTTATGTTCGGTTTAATTGTAAAATTATGTCCAATGACCAAAATTATATTAAATGGTAAAAATATATTCTAAATATACTTTAAAACCACTCAAATTCATAATTTATCACTATTAATTATTTTGATTAAAAAAGTTGTTTTTAATTAAAATTTAGTAATTTTCACTATTCATCAAAATATGAAAGTTATCCGAAAAGTACCAAAATTTCACCTTAGGCTAAATTCGATATTCCGAATCCAAAAATGAAGTCCATTTTAAAATATAAAATATACATAATTTCAAAATTTAGGTATTACTATCCATACACGCTACTGTTTTATTCAAAGGAAAGCGTACCGTGTAAGCTTGGGATGTTTCATTTTAAATTTTTTGATGTCCCCATTTAGTCAAAAAGTTTGAAATAATTTATTTAAAAAGGGTTCACTATTAAAAGTTGGTAAAACTACAATACTGAAGATGAATTTGTTCTTACATTATGTCTAAGAAACTCATAATATGGATTCTAAAATTATAAGGATTATATAAAGTTTAAAATTTAGTTAATACTATTCATAACCTTTTTTGAACGGCTTGTTTGGTGAGTCATGGTGCGCTTGAACTCGGTGTTGCGTGTAGTGCATGTTATTGAATTATTTTGAAGAAATAACACACTATGAAATCTTGGGGTGTTACATTCTCCCCTCCTTCAATAAATTGCGTCCTCGCAATTTGAAATTGTTCTTAGAAAATAAAAGGTTGAAAATAGAAAATATATTTGTGGGAAAACCCACATCGGAAATTGGTTTACTAAAATTTAGTATTAATATGAGGAAAAGAGAAATGAAAGGGTCACCACCAAATTATGATCTCGATTAGGAGAACATTGGTGGCAATTAGAGACATATAATTGGAGGAAAAACGTAAATATTTATAGGTAGTGGTTGAGGTCATCAATCACAAACAAGTATAAAATTGAGGTCCTTAAACTCATCAATCTATGATGATTTGAAGTACCATCGGTTCAACAAAATATAGGGTATTGGGATCACACATTTTTGATATTTCAAAATATCTTAGTTGAAATCCCACATCGAAAAATGAATTAATGAGGCCTCTATTTAAAATAAAGAGTGGAAAGTATGAAGATTACCGAAAATAACACATACTAGGGTTCCATGTAGGAAAATATGGATATGGAGGAGAAATCTAACCATCAATTATCTGATGGAGAGTGGTAGAGAACATGGCTATGAAAAGGCCAACAATCCCAAAGCCATAAATTAGTGATGATTTAAGGTACCATCTAGGAAAACATTTTTTTTCAAAGTTACATTACATAAGGAAGAGGAATTCATTTATGATATTGACTATGAACATTATGAGATATACTTAAATTTTAAGTAGATTTTCATTCTTTAATAAATTTCCACCACTAACTCAATTTTTTTTTAACGATGAGTATTCAAGAAGACTTGGTCACACTGGAAGAGCTAGAATAAACTTCTATAGAATCACATGATCCATGCAGGATAAACCATATATTTACATTGTCTTTGAAGATTAATCAAAACCAAAATGGTTAGTTAATGATTTAATGATCCCCCAAAAGGATATTCATTGAGATAAATATGCACTAATCTTAATTTCTAAAATTAAACCAACAATACCCCAAAGTTAAATAGATACCATTCAATAAGCAATTGTCCTTAAAATCATTTAATATAATCCAAACTAATATTGAAACCCAAAACATAGAAGAATTTGATTATGTAGTCTCCCATGTCACATTGTATCTCCAAATTACATCAAATACTCTTAAAGTCACATACTTAAAAGTAATCAACATCATCACATATTCTCTGTTATAGGTTAATCATTTCCATAAATAACCCAAATCACTATAAATCAACAATAAAAATGTAGATAAAAATCCACCATTACTCTACAAATGAAACCTCATTGTATTCTATTTTCCTTGGGCATATAGTGTTCCTAACAAAACGAACATCTTCCAAAATAACATTTATCACTTAATCACCAAATCATTTTCCTATACCAAGGGTATTCATTTGATAAGACATAAGAACCCAAATCATCTTATTATTGATCAATAAAATCATTTAACAAAAAAAATAGTCACACTAACCAGGGACTTCACGTAGTCCAGTGGTAGGCGATAAATCCCAATCACACTTTGGTTGTGGGTTCGATTCCCACAGCTTTGTCCGACGCGACGGGTTGTCACACGGTCTACGTGTTGTCCTTTTTCAAAAACTATATTCTATAATATTACCAAAATGAGATAAATTCCTCAAAATAACAAAATTTAACCACAAATGTTATATCATACTTTGCATTTTCATCCCAAATTATAATAACTTATCATTTTCTCATACCCCAATGATCATATAAAACCAAATGGTTATTTATATCTATATCCACAAGGGAAGAGACAATTCTTCCTCAAATATCATTCTCACATGGCAAACTGTGGGGTTACAAATACAAGAGAAAATTATTCCAAAGTAAACCCATCAACAAGGAGTGCTAATACTTTTTAAATTTTTATCCAACCATTTATTTCCACATATCTTCTTCTTTGACCAAGAAAATATCCTATAGAATAGGACATTCACTCGGGTAATGGCCAGGTCCCCTACATTTACGACAAATGACTGTAAATGGACTCTTGGGACCATTTTTATCTTCTTCCATAGTACTCTTCATTTTTCTTCGGCAATTCTTCACTTTATGTCCTTCCTTCCCGCACGTAAAACATTTCGTTGTCCCATTGAGACACTTTCCTGGGTGTCTCTTTCCACAATTCCTGCATGATGAAAATTGAGGTTTCTTTTCTCCATGGTCTCCATTGCTGGAGATCTTATCATTTATCACCTTTCTCTTCCTTATTGAGTCTGGGAGTTGGTTAATATATATGTTGTTGATCATATTTTTGGAAAACTGATTTGGCATAAAGACGATATCTTTTACGCCTATCAACATTCCATTTTGTTGCTCATTGCCACCACTGTTCCCAATTTGTACATCATTCTCAAAGTCACTATGACTTCCTTGGAATCCAGCCATTGACTAAAACCAGAAAGCATTGTGTGAGTAATAGTAGTCGTAAAATCATTTAGAGATTAAAATGTCACCATATTCTCAATTTGAAACATATTAGGATTAACCAAGGTCATTTACTCTCATCTTATGTATATATTACTTAAATCGGTTTGTAAAGAAAATGTAAATTATCCTAAGCATATCCCCCGGGAGTGTCGTAACCAAGAGTGCAGCAAGGCCCGTTGTCGTGCACCAGTTCCCGTTCGAGTCTAGCTCAAAGCGGTGTTTTCGGGTTTTACCCCTAGGTACATCTGTGCCAGAGCCGCCTCTACCTGCTCGTATCCAGACAGGGATGTATTGCTCAGAAAACTCACAAAATCTCTACAATACCAAAATTCTAGGAAGTTCTTTTATACTAATCCTCAAAGTTCATCTTAGGTCTATGTGCTCTAATCAGAGTTTATCTAAATCTAGCTACCAAGGTTTGTACTAAACTTCCTCTGATACCAACTGTAACGCCCCGACCCTAGTTACCCAGAGTCGGTGCATTATTACATAACATTGGCATGATCATGAGAAAGATCAAGTCTCGAAAGACCGATTAGTTTAGTAGCCTTGGAATAACTAGATACATCCATAAATTTTTACATTACATCATAAAAAAAACATCTTGTCTTCATATCCCCTCATACTATCCCTGCAGGTCATTCATAAATTACTTCTTCATAATCCTGGGAAAAAAAAATAAAACATTGAAAGGGGTGAGCTCGGATGCTCAGTAAGGATAACATTATAGCATAAGCTTTCATAAATAAGCATAAACACTTAAGGCAATTTATAACTAAAACAAAAGCCTTTTAAACTTGAACTTCAGCATAAAATGACAAAGGTAAAATGAAATAATGCCATTTACTTACTCACATGGATATTCTACTAGTCGAATGATCACATGCAATATCAATAACCACTTTCATAATGATGGAATGCATAATGCCAGACTATCATAACCACATAGCCAAGGCCTCGTGCCAAGACTACAAATAAGATTTTGCCAAGGCCTTGTGCCAAGACACTAGTTTGTCTCATGAGACCTACCGATGCATCGAGGAGCTATAGCGGGCTCCACCCGTCACTTATTAAGTCCAATGCATTCCTCATATGAATAGTTTTAAGCATAAAATAAACATTCGTATTAAAACTAGCATACGAAATGTCAATACTTTAACCACAAACCATGAATGGTATAAAAATAGAACATCCATAGTCAAATATAACTCATTTGATACAATATGGAAGATTGTATTGTATCACATTAACCTCAATCATGAATAATTAAGGATGTTGACAAAGATGAAAATAATCATCAAAACTATTTGAGAGAAATATCCCCCTTTTCTTGAAAACATTTAAAAGTCACACTATTTGTCAAGAAGCCATTTAAAAGTAGATTTTTGAATCAAAGTGTCCCATACCACTTTGAAACTTTTTAAAAGGAGTGTTGATTTCTAAACATTAATGTCCATATAAATAAATCCTTTAAACCATTTTTAAAACATGGACATTAATGAGAAAGGTTTAGATGAATAAGTCTTTAAAACATTTAAAAATGGTATTTTAGTTAGAGATTCTTACCAAAAGAGACACTTGAATACAAATAATTGAGGCGATCAAAACTTTGTAATATCATGAGAATAAAGGGAATCATGATATACTATGTCAAAGTACATTATATATACACCACATAAAAGTGATTTGGTGTATATCATCAAAGAAGTCTCAATGGAATGTAAATTGAGATGAAATCTATCATAAAGGTTGTATCCTTAGGTTAAGGATAAATCAATGACATAATTATGTGTGACAAATATAAATACACTAAATATGACTGGATATTCAGTGTAAAACAATCAAAGGACATTCACACATATTCTTGTAAAAACAATACCAACGAATTGGATGTTTAACTCAACAAATGGAGAATGAGTTAAAATTACTCTTATCAAATTCATATCAATGACTTGAGAATTACCAATGGAGTGATTATGTGTATCAAAATTATATCCACAGGAAGGGGAGTGGAAATTATGACATAATCAAATGAATAGTGATTCCACACATAATCTTGGGGTAATATAATCAATGAAATATGTGTAAATCCAAATGAGTGGAAATTGAAATCTCAAATTCCCTTATCGATTAGGTAACTTACGAAACATACACCCATGAAAGAAGTATCATACCATGATGATGTAAATACCCATAAATTAAAGTATATTACACAATGAATACGATCATGGGCAGTACACATACACCACATGCAATAATTAAGTGGTGATCAATAGAATTCTCACGGAATTAAAAGTGAGATAAGAAAACCCTTACATTGTACTTTTTCCTTGGTCGATGGTAGGTTTACCTCCTGTATAATGGTGAAATAATTGTTATTGAATAATAAAAGAATCATTTACTTTAATATGATATCATATATGATCTTTTATCATTGATTTGTTAATAATAACTTAGAATTATCGTCATTTCGGGTGTTAACGGGTTCATTTTACTTTATATTCTTTGTTATGTGATCCATATTCGTTATTAATGGTATGTATATTATTCATATCCAGAATGGTATCAAGTTCTTAAACATCATTTTTAAATCATCAAATGATAATTATACTTTAATGGATACGATGGAGAATGAATCTCATCGCGTTCGTGGAGACGGTAGTCCGTACGTACGCACGAACGCTACTTCCATTTAATTTTTATTTTAAAAGAATCGAATCCAAATGATACATAGGTATATTACTATTCCAGTATAATATAATATTTTATATATTTTACTTAAGTTCATTAACACCATCCTTTATACGTTCCATGTGTGGTATGAACGAGTCATATCATTTTAAGGGGGCGGTAGTCCGCACTTCCTCAAATGAAATTATCGTATGTATATATAACATGAAACGAATAATGGTATGAAATAAAATGGAATTAAAGAATCTTATATATAAAATATATATCATTAACATCATATTTAATTACATTTCCATCATAATGTCCACCATGAGAGGCGGTAAGATGTATTTGAACAATCATCGTTTCGTGAGGCGTTAGTTTGCCATCCACAGAAACATTATGTTCATCATCCATTAGATGGAGTTGTGTGTATGTGTAGTTTGAATCATTCTTATAACAACATCCTAGTATATTGAGGATACTGGTTTTGTTACAAAAGAAAGCAAATAAAAAGAGTTTGGGGGTTGGAGAAGGAAAATAAATGAAAATAATTTAAGAGAAAACGTTACCTTTAATTTAGGTAACTCACTTTGGTTGGAACCAAAGGACTTGTTGAAATGCTTTCTGCCTAAGGGGAAGCTTCAAGGAGGAGGAGAGGGATGTGGGGAGCTTAGTTGGGCAGAGTTTGGACTAGCCAAGTGGCTTGGGAGGTGTGAATAAATGAGAAGGAGGAGTGCCCTTTTATAAGAGGGGTGAGGGGCACCTTTGGAAAAGCTAGAAATATTAATTTATAATAAATTCATATTCGGTTTCCAATGGCTCCAAAGTTGATTATTCAAAGACTAAGGTAGGGATAGGTCGAAAACCACTCAACCAATAGAATTTAGACAGGTTTGGGTACTTATATTAACCTTATCTTTAAGTATTAACTCTAAGTTAATTAGTTTCACTTTTACAATGTCTCTTTGTATTTTTATATAATATGGTTAATAAACTTACTATATACATCCAAGAGACCCACAAGTGGTCCATTAATGATGAAAATATCCTGATATAAGTCTTTTGGCCGAACCTTAGATTTTTAGGAATTTAATATCAATTAATAATATAATATTTGTTTTAAGAACTCTTTTATGTCAATTTTGACACTATTCAATAGTTGATTTTTGTGAAACTCATAACAGATTGATTACTTCAAAAAAAGTCAATTAAATCAATCCTAATATATCATATTATCCTATAAAATTAGTTTAATTCATTAAAAGTTTCATATTATGTTTTTTTTGGGTATTTATAATGTCAATTATTTTAATTTTTCACTATTATAGTAATTACTGCATCATCATTGTGTCATAAATAAAATAAATTATTTAATGTCTAAAAATTATAAATAAAATATCATCATGTAGGAAATATTTTTATCTTTCTAATGAATATTTATAATCGAAAATCCAACATGTATAACCCTATGTAAAAATTGTTCTTCTAAAAGATGTAAGCTTATTCCATTTTTATTTTTATTTTAACTTTATTAATATAATGTGTCCCTACCACATACAAGTGGCTCCAAGGGGTCCCCAAATTGACCCAAGGATGCCCATGGTCGGTTATGTGTCCACCAATAAGGTTAGGACACGTTTTAGGGTAATTTTGTATTATTATAATATTATTTTTTAACCCTTATTTACCGGATTTACCCTTTAACCATGGTAAATAAAATATTTACCACAGTAACTATTCAAAATGTCTAAAAATAAAAGTTACCTATTTAAACAATTTGAACATCCTGATTCCAAATATGGAATCCATTTTCCTAAATTCAATACACAGAAGTGGCAGAAATTAATTTAAAATTAATTCCCGCTGTCAAAACAAAAAGCATGTTTTTAAGAGATAATAACTATCAAAAGATTGACACTTGTTTATGTTCGGTTTAATTGTAAAATTATGTCCAATGACCAAAATTATATTAAATGGTAAAAATATATTCTAAATATACTTTAAAACCACTCAAATTCACAATTTATCACTATTAATTATTTTGATTAAAAAAGTTGTTTTTAATTAAAATTTAGTAATTTTCACTATTCATCAAAATATGAAAGTTATCCGAAAAGTACCAAAATTTCACCTTAGGCTAAATTCGATATTCCGAATCCAAAAATGAAGTCCATTTTAAAATATAAAATATACATAATTTCAAAATTTAGGTATTACTATCCATACACGCTACTGTTTTATTCAAAGGAAAGCGTACCGTGTAAGCTTGGGATGTTTCATTTTAAATTTTTTGATGTCCCCATTTAGTCAAAAAGTTTGAAATAATTTATTTAAAAAGGGTTCACTATTAAAAGTTGGTAAAACTACAATAATGAAGATGAATTTGTTCTTACATTATGTCTAAGAAACTCATAATATGGATTCTAAAATTATAAGGATTATATAAAGTTTAAAATTTAGTTAATACTATTCATAACATTTTTTGAACGGCTTGTTTGGTGAGTCATGGTGCGCTTGAACTCGGTGTTGCGTGTAGTGCATGTTATTGAATTATTTTGAAGAAATAACACACTATGAAATCTTGGGGTGTTACAGTGGATCTCATATTCATATTAGAAAAATAGTTTCAAAAAAATTATGATAAGATTTCTTTAAGTGAATACCGAAGATGGATCCTTTCCATCTCCGTGAACAATTAGTCTTTTAGAAGGTTATTCTTACAAATTTAATTATAAGGAATCACAAAAATTATTCTCCTAAAATGAATGTTTCACTAGTGCTCTGTTTATTCATAAAACAAGATAATTATATTTATATATCCATAACACCTTCTCTCGGTTAATAGGTATGATATTTATAAATATAGAGCACTGAATCTCTTCCACATTTTGTTATGTGTCAAGAATCACCATCAATGAGATGAAAATATTAGCATATCTAAATATTCTTAACCCACTAGATTTTAGAATTTTAATCATCGCATGAACTATGTGATGCCAAAAAATACACTGTATATACATTTGTAATGAAACATCACATGTAATGATTAAATGATAACATGATCCTTATTTTCAATAACTCAAACTCATCCATGCATACTGAGTACATGAAAACACGCCACAACTTTGTTTCTATTAGGAAACAACATGTTCCTCGATATCCTGATGACCTGAAAAACATATCATGAATGAATGAAGGTTAATCACCTAATAATATATAATTATTTGCCTTATAATGGTCATGGAATCCTCGTACTTGATTATTAAATGTTCAGAAATTAACTCTAATGTATAATAAAACCTTCAAATGTCCATAGGTAGACAAAGAAGTCTTGTGTCAATCAAATGGTGTAGAAGGATTTGATCTGAGGGATATGTTTAATCTATATCCTTTTATTCCCTAAGATACAGTTCCACATGCACCACATTCCACATCTAAATTAAGCATGCTTGATAATTTCTTAATTAACTATTCCATTCCAGCTACTTGCTCAAGTTGTCATTGCAGTCGAATCATGGAAACACTACACAGAGTACATTGGGTGGTCTGACCCGCTCTCCCCCCATTAAGCCACCTATGTGCATCCCTATAGGCACCATGTTCTAATATACACCCATTAATACACCTTCAAGTTCCTATGTAGGTGCTCACTAACTCTTTCCACCATGGGTTGGCTATGTCTACTACCCCCCACATCGTTACGATTGGATATTTTTTTTGGGAAACACTAATAAAACAGGATTAGGAAAATATTTAATATAAAACACTATATCCTCCTCAAAATTCTACAAATAAATAATTCCTCCTAAAAATAATTCATAGACATATTTAATTCATCTTTACCCAAATAAGGTATTCCTACTTGTTGCAAACACTATGAACTTCTACAAATTACCCTTTCCTATGTATTTAGAATTTAATATTAGTTAAAAAATCATCACATTTGATTTATCAAACACTTTTTACAGAATAAATTTGGAACCATACATAGAAGTTAATATAATTTAAGTGATTTATATAATGAAAAAAAATTAAATAATGTTGATAAATAAAAGATAATACCACATGAAAACATTCTTATAACAAACATCTTCAAAACATCTCCAAAAATCATGGTTACAATAATCTCCCCTTGGGATTTTTTTAAGAAATTAACCCAAATAAATAAAACTTTTAAACTCAAGTAATGGATTATTTATCCAATAATTATACCCCTATGTGAGAAACCTCCATTTAGGAAATAAGAATCATTTAAAAACAAGACCACTTTGTACATAAGTAATGATTTCAGAAACATCTCTTAAACCTCTTAATATACATTTTCCTTACTCTAAACATTCCAAATAATTCCTAAAAGAAAAAAACTATTCCTTTATCCACTTCAATAAACTATTAAAATAGTTAATATTCTGAAATCACAACAATCCCATTTTAAAAATTCAACTATATATATAATATTTCTTAAAAGGTTAAGAACATACCAATGAATAGATTTATGTTACAAGTTTTCTCCCCCTTTAAAAACCATATCCAAAAAGTGGATGGGAGGGGGGAAGATCATGTACCATAACCTTGAAGAGTGTGATGTTGTACACCCTTGATCAACCTCAATTTATGAAATGTTTCCTTTGACAATGGCATAGTGAAAATTTTAGAAACATTATCTATTATAAGAACAATTCATATTTTGATTCATTCTTCTCCACATGTTATTGGATGAAGTGATATATGAAATAAATTTTTATGGAATGAAAATGTTTCACAATATTTTTGTGATATTTATAATATTTTGATGTTTATATCCCATGAGAAGAGGAAAATTCAAATCAACAAACAAGTGTTATATCTATGTATTCATTAACATAAGTTGTGTTATTTCTTGAGTAGATGTGACATACTGAAATTATGTTATACTAAGAGTCATTGAATTATGTTTTTTATATGATAGCTAACAGATCTTTCTCCTAAAAAACACTCCACCTGATGTGGGATTTATATCATCTACACTTCCTTCCAAATCTGTATCTCTATACCCAAAAAGTCAATATTTCATGTGTTATAATATTTCAACCTAAAATCTATTTTTTTATATATCTGAGAACTATTTTTCAAACTATGAGATGAGAATCCATTAGAGTGCTTTTATACCTAGTATAGAGTGTAACATTGTACACTATATATTTCATAGAATCCATTAGATATAATAAAATCCCATCCAAATCTTTAAAATCTCAAGGATCTACCTGTTTTAATTCATCAAATATTTCCACTTTTTTTCATTGGAATTTGTGTGGAAACTATATTTGGGTATTTCATTCCAATTTTCATTAAAATTTCTTTAGAATTAATCTATTAAAAAAGAAAAACATATTATTCTTTTGTGAGATTTGTAATCCAAGAAAGTATTTCATTTATTCCATTATGTAAATCTCAAATATATTATTCATATCCTCTAAAAACTTCTCACACTTTTCTTCATTATTTTATATGAATATAATTTCATCAAAATCAACAACCATAGTGAGATAAATATTTTGAATTTATTTAATTAGAGATCACATTAAACCATTCTTTTCTCAAAGTTAATATTCCTTAAGAATGTATCCTTTTGTAATACTAGTCTCTTGGAGCTTAATTAAACCCATTCAAATCCTCCTATAACATACCCACATAGCTTTCATATTTCCCAAGAATGAATCCACACGGTTATTCAATTTAAAATTCATCATCCATATCTCCCTTAAAAATATGAATTAATATCCATCTACAAGAAAAAAACAATAACTTCATTGTGTAGTGATAAATAGAAATATTCAAATAGCTTTTAATATTTCTATTTGATAAAAGGTCTCATCAATGTCAATGCCTTCAATTTGTGAGAAACATTTATAAACAATCTATTCCTTATTTCTTATCATTTAACCTTCTACATTCAACTTGATTTGAAAAACCACTTTAAACCAATAACATTATTATTATTTGGATCAGTTATAAGTTCCCAAGTACTATTATTCTCAATATAAGGCAGTTATTCATTCATGGAATCAATCTACTCATGATTCTAAAAAGCTTCATCAATATATGTTGGCTCAACTTTTGAATATAAGGAAGTATGTAAAACTAAATTTGACGAAATTATAGTTTGAACCTATTGTAATTACCCACCTATGATGTTTTAAACTCACAATTTATTCTTCATACTAGGATGAGATAAATAATTTTGTTCATCATCACCTAAGATTGATGAGTCATAATCCTCATTTTGAGAAGCATAAACAATATTACTATTTCTGTGAATTTTTTATGTGGTTAAACTAAAACCACCTCATATTCCATGACTTCCATATATATATATTTTAATAAAACAATCTTATCTTATAGTACACAAAATTTTACATCTTTAGGGTCAAAAATATTTCATGTTTCTTTATTAAATCATCTATATCGTCAACCGTTAGGTGGGTATCCATGAATTATTCCATAAAAAAACTCTCTAGTCAAACTTATCATAATTATAACTCATTATTTTTATAATTAAAGGATTTCTGAACACACTTAGGTTATTTATACATGATATTACTTTATAACACGCCTTTTATGGAGTCATATTAGTGTTTTACCAATAGAAACATTGATTGTAAACATAAATGTTTTCTCCAATATACTACCTCAAAGAATACCAAGAAGTATCATTTTCTATCAACATTGTTCATACCTTCCCCACCACACATATTTTTTTATTCTAAAATGTAACACCCCATGATTTTATAGTATGTTATCTCTTTAAAGTAATTCAATAACTTGCATAACACGCAACACCGAGTTTAAGCGTACCACAACTTACCAAACTAGCCGTTCAAAAAGTGGTTATGAATAGTGTTATCAAAATTTTTAATTTTATATACTATAAAATTTTAGAATCTATATAATTTTTTTCTTAGAAATAATATAAGAACAAATTCATTTTTTTCCAAATAAAAGAATTATTTTTCAAAAAATGCAATTTTACTACTTTTTAATGGAAAAACCTTTTTAAATCCAATATTTGACACTTTTATATGTTCAATTTGACAAAATAAACTTCTTATTTAGAATTGGGACATTAAAATTTAGTTTGGATAAATTTTTTGTACTTTTATAATAACTTTCATATTTTGATGAATAGTTAAAAATACTAAATTTTAATTAAAAACAACTTTTCTAATCCAAATAATTTATGGTGTTAAATTATGAATTTGAATAGTTTTGAAGTATACTTAGATTATATTTTTATTATTTAATACAATTTAGGTCATTATAAGTGATTTCACATTTAAATTTGACATAAACACATGTCAATCTTTTGATAGTTTTTACTTTTTAAAAACCAGATTTTTGGTTTTGACAATGGAAATTAATTTTAAATTTATAAATGAAGCTTTTATATTTTGAATTTGGTAAAATGGACTAAATTTTTTAATTCAGAATATCAAAATTAGCTTAGGGTAAAATTTATGTATTTTTCTGAAAACATTCTATTTTTGATTAATAGTGAAAAATACTGTGTTATTATTTAAAACAGACTTTTATTTAAATAATTATTTATTTTATTTAAATTTATTTTAAGTCAAAGTAGATATATAATACCTATATAAGTTTAATTTAATTCATTGGATTCATTTTATAATAAAATTTGATGTATAAAATTTTATTGAACGTTTTGCCATCTTTTACCCACCTCCTAGGAGCATTTACAAATTTGCATAAAAATTAATTTTACAGATTTTTTGAGTAGAATTTAAAAAATCCAAGAGGAATGATTGATATCAGTAAGTAAAATTTGGTTCAATAAGCTGAAAATAATTTTTTGTGAATAGTATATTTGGACTTTTATTTACCACGGTTAAAAGTAAATAGGGTAATTAAGGGTAAAAATTATATCATAATTACCCTAAAACATGTCTTAATTCTATTGAATATGTGTATTTCGAAAAAAAAACAAACTTATGAATAAAATATGATCCTTTAGGTCCACTTGGATTAGATTAGGACATTTATTATAATTTTATTTAAAGAAGAGTTAAAAGTGTTAAATTCAAAATTTATTAACTAAACCATTTTTAATATAGGGTTATACATAAGATAAATTCAACTATAAATATTCATTAGAAATATAAAAATATTTCCTACATCATGTTATTTTATTTATAATTTTTAGACATTAAATAATTAAATTTATTTCTGACACAATGATGATGCAGTAATTACCTTATTAATGAAAGAATCAAATAAATGGTATTATAAATATTAAAATAAATATAATTTCAATGTTTTTATGACATAAAAAAATTTTCTAGGTGAATATGACATTTTAGGCCTGATTCAATGTATCTTCTATGAAGTAATCAAGTTTTGATGACTTTCACAAAAATAAAATAGCAAATAGTGTCAAAATTGACATAAATTATTTTTTTAAAACAAATACTATATTATTGGTTGATATAATATTCCTAAAAAATATACGGCTTGTCCAAAGGGCTTAAAAAATATTATATATGTCATTAATGAACCACTTTAGGTTCTCTTGTATGTTTAGTGTAATTTTATTAACTATATAGTGTAAGAATACAATAAGACATGGTAAAAGTTAAACTATTTAACTAGGCGTTAAATCTATAAGATAAGGTTAAAATGGAAACCTAAACTTGTATAAAACCTATTGGTTGAGAGTATTTAGACCCATAACCACCTAATTCTCTAAATAAATTCATTTGGATCCATTATAAACCAAATATGATTGTATAATAAATTAATACTTTAATCTTTTCCTAAATTGACCCTTACCTCTCTTATAAAAGGGAACTTCCCCTTCTCTCAAATTCACACCTTCAAAACCATTTGGATTGGCCAAACCCTGACCAAATATCCTCCAAACAATACTAACTTCATCCTAGAGGCCTTTCTTTATTCAGAAATCCAACCTAAGGAGCCCTTTGGTCAAATCAAAAGGAAGAACTCAAAGAAGAGGTAAATATTTCATCACCTCTTTCAAGTTCTTTTCTTCTTCCACTTCCTCTTTATTTATTGTTTCTATTCTAAAATAATAAATCTAGTATATTCTATATACTGTGATGTTATTATAAAAATGGTACAACCATATTAATTATTCTATTTATCCTATAAATGACAAAGTCACCATACGTGCATATGTACCGATTACCGTCTCCAAGTCGTGGTGTAGTTTGATATTCAAATACTTCATCATTTGGATGGGTATAATAATGAGTATAAATGATATAAATAATAAATATAACATGATAATTATTCTGTTTATATTATATAACATCCAATTATATATGATTTTAATATCAAAAGAATGATATTGTCGCTCGTGCGTACACACGGATTACCGTCTCCACGAACGCGATGAGATTCATTTCCCATCATATCCATTAAAGATTAATTTTCATTTGATGATTAAAGATAATGTTTAAATACTTAATATAATTATGAATATGAATAAGATATATCCTATACATAACAAAAATTACTTACGTAACAAATCATATAAAGGAAAACGAATCAGTTAACACCTGAAACGACGATAATACTAAAATATTATTAACAATGCAATATTAAAAGATCATATATGATATGATATTAATATATATAGTTATTGTATAATTTAATAAAAATTATTTTTCCATTATAAAGGAGGTTAACCTACCCTTTACCAAGTAAAAGTACAAGGTAAGGGTTAATTTGACAATCTCTTTATTATCCGAGATTGTTTTACGTAAGTATTTACTGGGACCTCTTTATCATCCACATCCATGTTTTTTAAAAATGTATTTCAAAACATTTTTACTATTTACTATAAAATGGTTTAAAGTCATATATACCCTTATTTGAACATATGTGTTTTTAAAGGAATCTTTCAGTCATTTTTCTTATAAGGTACTTTACGACCATTTTGACAAAATTTAGGTAAGAATGTCTTTTTTAACTTATACAGCGGGTGTAGTGATTCTCCACCATTATAACATCGTCAAAGATTACCTTAAAAGCTTATAAGAATATTTTCAAGATAAATGTTTTCTTTTATAATTATATAACTTTAAATTATTTCCAATAAAGAAAGAGATATTTCTATCAAATACTTTTGATTTCATCTATGTCAACATCCTTTGATAGATTTTACACTTGTTTGAATTTGATTCATTATGTGACAAATCTTCCATATTGTATTGAAGGTTTTGAAATATTTTTGAATATGGATGTGTTATTTTTATACCATTCCTGGTTTATGGTTAAAGTATTGACATTTCGTATGCTAGTTTTAATACGAATGTTTATTTTATATTTCAACCTTTTCATATGAGGAATATATTGAACTTAGTAGGTGACGGGTGGAGCCTGCTACAACTCCTCGATGCATCCGGAGGTCTCATGAGATAACTAGACATAGAATTGGCCTAGTCATTTCCCAATTTAATATATGTTTTTGGATGAGGCCTAAATCATTTTTAGACGTCTTGGCCGAGGCCTTGACAAAATGTTTCAGAATGTACGGCATTATACATTCCCTCATTATGGAAATATTATTGATGGTTGATGTGGTCATTAAACTAGTAGAATACCCTTGATTATGTTTTATAATGGAATTATTTACTCAACTCATATTCCTGTCATAAAGTATTCATGTTTATTATCTGTAAAGTCATGTATTTTCAATTATTCACCATTCCTAATGTTTTTGTCATCTTCCACTGTATTACTTACCCTTACTAAGCATTTGAGCTCACCCCTTTATTATGTTTCATTTTCCCTGTATTACAAGAAGTGTTTTATGATTGATAAGTAGGGTTAATCTAGGGTATTAATGGTGTTCTCAAAGGATAATTTATGTTATGTTTTTTTTTCTAATGTGTAATGTAACATTCGTGTATGTAATCTATTTTCCAAGACTTCTAAACTGATCCGTCTTTCGGGACTTGATTCTTTTTAATCATTCCAATGTTATGTAGTAATGAACCGACTCTGGGCTTCTAGGGTCAAGGTGTTACATTTGGTATCAGAGGATGTTTAGCAACAACCTTGGAAATAGATTTAGATAAACTCTGATTAGAGAACATTACCCTAAGATAGACTTTGAGGATTAGTATAGAAGAACTTCATAGAATTTTGGAACTGTAGAGATTTTTTGAGTTTTCCTGGAAATACATACCTGTTTGGATACGAGCAGGTAGAGGCAGCTCTGGAACAGATGTACCTAGGGGTAAAACCTAAAAACAATGCTTTGGGCTAGACTCGAATGGGAACTGGTGCACAAAAACGGGCATTGCTGCACTATTGGTTACGACACTCCCAGGAGATATTCTTAGGATAAATCACATTTTCATTACAATACATTAGGAAGGAATTAAGAGTAAATACTTCCTCAAAGAAAACATTTTTATTATGATGGATTATATCCATAAACCGTTCAATTTACATTATGTATTTTTCATGTTTGGAATTATGAATTGTGATTCATAAACTGGCCTAATGTATTCCATTATTAATAAATGGTGCTCAATAGAAGGAATGAGAACTCCAACAATACGTATGATCCAAAAGGTAAGAAGGATCATATCCTTCCTATTATTAATCCAAAATTTAGAAGGGAAATAGTATCCCACGTATTATCAACATATGAAGAAATAGTATCATGTGTTAATATGATAAGTAAAGAATTATATGAGTCTTATGGATTTGAAGGGAATCCAGAGAAGAAAAGGATGGTAGAAAGAATGATGGATAAAGGGAAGAAGGGAATGAAGGATTTCCCCACATGTGACAACTGTGGAAAGAATAACCTTGGTAAATGATTTAAGGGAATGTGATTTTGTTATAAGTGTAGAGAAAAAGTACACCAAGTATGTGATTGAAAGGGTAAGAAAATGGTTTCAAATGTAAAATGCTTCATCTGCAAGGAGTTGTGACACTACGTGAATCAATGTCCCAGTAATCAGAGTATACCACAAATGATTCTATTTAATAATAATAAAATTATGATACTACCATAGATGAAGATGAATGACTAGTGTTCTTATGTTGTTATTAAATAATTATGTCATTTCAGTGTTGAATTGATGATATACCTGTTATATGAATTATGGAAATAAATAAGGATTGTACTGCAGTACTATTTCATTGAGGATTTGAGATTATATGGTTCTATGAAAAGTGACTCAACAAAAAGTTAAACATTTTGGAAAATACATGGTTGGATGAAAGTTAAACCTTAATATGGTCTTGATACTAAGGTACTAATTTTGGAATAAGAGATGGTTGATTTGGATAAATTATATGGGATATTCTTGACTACCTTGGAACTGATTAATGGTTTGTTTATTTCATTATTGTTGGAGTATTCAAAATTTTTGGATATAAGGAATATATCTAGTATTCTATAAGGAGTAAGGGAGAATGAATTTAATCAATAAGGTTTTATGGTAATTCAGGGTGTTACTATGTTTTAAAATAATACAAGATGAAGGTATTCACATGTTATTACATGGACAAAAGAATCTTCATTTTGTTTATCGTCCTTGTAAGCATTGGACTGTGAATTTGGACAGAAGTATTTTGGAAAAGTCTAAAGGATGGAATCGATTATCTTTTACATTGGATACTATTGTTAAGGTTAAATAATTTCTTGATATTATTTTTGGATTGTCATAAAGAGTACAACCCGGAGGTCGGGTGATAACCCATCACATCCGGCAAGGCCACGAGACTTGAACCCGCAAAAGAAGGGCAATAAGGGTGCATCACCTACCACTGGCCTATGTGATTTTTGGGTTTCTATAATGTAGTTTTTTTTAATATTCTAACAAATTAATTATAAATTCATTATTTTTAGAACCATATATGATTGGGATAAATATAATATTTTTAATTTATGTTATATTTTAGAGTGAAATATTAGTTTTTGTTAGAAATTAGTTAAAGTATGGAACTCTACTTGTCAAGTATATTTTTTCCCCTCTTATTAAGACTAAATTTTATTAACCCAGTTTCCGATGTGGGTTTTCCACAAAGGTATTTTCTATTTTTAACCTTTTATTTTTCAAGAACAATTTCAAATTGCGTGGATGCAATTTATTGAAGGAGGGGGGAATGTAACACCCCAAGAATTTATAGTGTGTTATCTCTTCAAAGTAATTCAATAACTTGCGCAACACGCAACACTGCATTTGAGCATACCACAACTTACCAAACTAGCCATTCAAAAAGTGGTTATGAAAAGTGTTAATAGAATTTTGAATTTTATATACTATATAAAATTTTATAATCCATATTATGTGTTTCTTATACATAATATAAGAACAAATTCATTTTTCAGATAAAAGAAGTATTTTTTCAAAAAATGCAATTTTACCTCTTTTTAATGGAAAACCCTTTTTAAATCCAATATTTGACACTTTTATATATTCAATTTGACAAAATAAACTTCTTATTTATAATAGGGACATTAAAATTTAGTTTGGATAAATTTTTGTTACTTTTCTAATAACTTTCATATTTTGATGAATAGCTAAAAATACTAAATTTTAATTTAAAAAAACTTTTATAATCGAAATAATTTAGAGTGTTAAATTATGCATTTTAATGGTTTTGAAGTATAATTAGATTATTTTTTTATCATTTAATACAATGTCGGTCATTATAAGTAATTTCATATTTAAATTTGACATAAACACATGTTAATCTTTTGATAGTTTTTTTAAACCTGATTTTTGGTTTTGACAATGGGAATTAATTTTAAATTAATAAATGTGGCTTCTATGATTTTAATTTGGTAAAATGGACTTCATTTTTGAATTTGGAATATCAAAATTATCTTAGGGTAAATTTTTTTATTTTTCTGAAAACTTTCGATTTTTGATTAATTGTGAAAAACGCTAAGTTATTATTTAAAACCAAATTTTTATTTAAATAATTATTTATTTTATTTAAATTTATTTTAAGTAAAAGTAGATATATAATACCTATATATATTCATTTTAATTCATTGGAGTCATTTTATAATAAAATTATATGTATAAAATTTTATCGAACGTTTTACCGTCTTTTACCCACCTCCTAGAAGCATTTGCAAATTTGCATAAAACATAATTTTACAGCTTCTGTGAGTTGAATTTCAAAAATTTTAGAGACACTATTGATATCAGTAATTAAAATGTGCTTCAATAAGATGAAAATAATTTTTGGTGAATAGTATATTTTGACTTTTTATTTACCACGGTTAAATGTAAATAGGGTAATTAAGGGTAAAAATGATATCATAATTACCCTAACACATGTCCTAATTCTATTTTATAAGTGTATTTCGACCACAAAACCATATTAATAAAATAACATCCTTTAGATCCACTTGGATTAGATTAGGACATTTATTATTATTTTATTTAAAGAGGAGTTAAAAGTGTTAAATTCATAGTTTTTTAACCAAACCATTTTTAATATAAGGTTATAAATAATATAAATTCGACTATAGATATTCATTAGAAATATAAAAATATTTCCTACATCATGGTATTTTATTTATAATTTTTAGACATTAAATAATTAAATTTATTTATGACACAATGATGATGCAGTAATTACCTTATTAATGAAAGAATAAAATAAATGGTATTATAAATATTAAAATAAATATAATTTCAATGTTTTTATGATATAAAAAAATTTTATAGGAGAATATTACATGTTAGGTACGATTCAATGTATCTTGTTATAAGTAATCAAGTTGTGATAACTTTCACAAAAGCAAAATACCAAATAGTATCAAAATTGACCTAAATTATTTTTTAAAACAAATACTATATTATTGGTTGATATAATATTGCTAAAAATATATGGTTCGTAAAAAGGGCTTCAATAATATTATATATTTAATTAATGAACCACTTGAAGTTCTGTTGTATGTTTAGAGAATGTTTATTAACCATATAGTGTATAACAAGACACCGTAAAAGTTAAACTATTTAACTAAGAGTTAAATCTAAAAGATAAGGTTAAAATGGAAACATAAACTTGTAAAAAAACTATTAGTTTAGATTATTTAGACCCATAACCATCTAAGTATATAAATAAATTCATTTGGAGCCATTATAAACCTAATATTATTGTATAATAAATTTATACTTTAATCTTTTCCTAAAGTGACCCTCACCTCTCTTATAAATGGGCACTTCCCCTTCTCTCAAATTCACACCTTCAAAGCCATTTGGATCGGTCAAACCCTGCCCAAATATCCTCCCAACTAGCCTAACTTTATCTTATAGGCCTTTATTTAGTCATAAAGCCAACCTAATGATCCCTTTTGATCAAATCAATAGAAAGAACATGAAGAAGAGGTAAATATTTTATCACCTCTTTCAAGTTCTTTTCTTCTTCCACTTCCTCTTTCCTTATTGTTTCTATTATAAAATAATAACTCCAGTATCATTTATATACTATGATGTTATTATAAAAATGGTAAAACCATATTCATTATTCTATCCATCCTATAAATGACAAAGTTACCACACGTGCGTACGTACGGATTACCGTCTCCACGTCGCGGTGTAGTTTGTTATTCAAATACTTCATCATTTAAATGGGTTTAATAATGAGTAAAAATGATTTAAATAATAAATATAACATGATAATTATTATGTTTATATGATATAACATCCAATTATATATGATTTATATATTAAAAGAATGATATTGTCACTCGTGCGTACGTACGGATTTTCATCTCCACGAACTAGATGAGATTCATTCCCCATCGTATCCATTGAAGATTAATTTTCATTTGATGATAAAAAATAATGTTTAAAGACTTAATATAATTATGAATATGAATAAGATTCATCCTATCCATAACAAACATTACTTACATAACAAAGCATATAAAGGAAAACAAATCAGTTAACACCCGAAACGACGATAATACAAGAATATTATTAACAAATCAATATTAAAAGATCATATATGATATCATATTAATGTATATGGTTCTTGTATAATTTAATAACAATTATTTATCCATTATATAGGAGTTTAACCAACCATCAACCAATAAAAAGTACAAGGTAAGGGTTAATTTTACAATCTCTTTATTATCCGAGGTTGTTTTTACGTATGTATCTACATGGACCTCTTTATCATCCACATCCATGTTTCATGAAAATGTATTTCAAATTTTTTTTACTATTTACTAGACAATGGGTTAAAGTCATTTATACCCTTATTTTAAATTATATGTTTTGAAAGGAATCTTTTAGTCATTTTCCAAAAAAGGTACTTTACGACCTTTTTGACAAAATTAAGGTAAGAATTTCTTTTTTAACATATACGACGGGTACGGTTATTATCCATTGTTATAACATCGTCAAAACTTCACTTACAAGCTTATAAAAATATTTTCAAAATAAATGTTTTCTTTTATAATTATGTACATTTAAATTATTTCAAAAAAATAAAGAGATATTTCTCTCAAATAGTTTTTATTACATCTATGTCAACATCATTTGATGGATTTTTACTTGTTTGAAGTAGATTCATTATGATACAAATTTTTTATATTGTGTTGAATGTTTTGCAATATTTTTTTATTATGGATGTGTATTTTTATACCATTCATGGTTTATGGATAAATTATTGAAATTTCGTATGCTAGTTTTAATTCGAATGTTTATGTTATATTTCAACCTTTTCATATGAGGAATGTATTGGACTTAGTAAGTGACGGGTGGAGCCTGCTATAGATCATCGATACATCGGTAGGTCTCATGAGACAACTAGATGTGGAATTGGCTGAGTACTTTCCCATTTTGATATATGGTTTTGGCAGAGGCCTAAATCATTTTTAGACGTCTAGGCTGAGGCCTTGACAAAATGTTTCAGAATGTCCGGCATTATACATTCCCTCATTATTAAAATAATATTGATGGTTCACGTGATCATTCGACTAGTAGAATACCCATGATTATGTTTTATAATGGAAATATTTACTCAGCTCATATTCCTTACATAAATTATTCATGTTTATTATCTGTAAAGTCATGTGTTTTCAATTATTCACCATGCCAAATGTTTAGGTTATCTTCTACTGTATTACTTACCCTTATTGAGAATTTGAGCTCACCCCTTATGTTTCATTTCCCCTAGATTCTAAGAAATGTTTTATGATTGATAAGTAGGGTTAATATTGGAGATTAATGGCATTCCCAAAGGATCATATATGTTATGTTTTTTTTCTAATGTGTAATGTGACATTCGTTTATGTAATCTCTTTTCCAAGGCTGCTAAACTGATTCATCTTTCGGGACTTGATTTCTTGAAATCATGCTAATGTTATGTAGTAATGCACCGACTCTGGGATTCTGGGGTCGAGGAATTACATAAAACAATATTCTATTATGGTTTTATGATGAAATAAACATAGAAAAAATGCAATTCTTTTGAAGATAATCTTTGAATTATGAACTTATATATTTACCACCAAAATCAGGTTGAATATTCTTTATAGAGTTTCCAAATTCTTTTTTTTCACTTCTCCTGAAACTCATAAGAATTTCGACAGCCTATGAATCATTATTTAAAAACATAACACTTATAATTTGGGTAAATTAATCAATAAAAGAAAAAAATACATATCTTTATTTTTTGAATGCTTACATGTGGTCACAAAAATATCAGATTGGATTAGTTCTAATGGATGAGTTGAATGTATCTCAAAATTCTTATGAATTGAGGTTGTAATATTCCCTTTATGGAAAATAGAGAAACACCAATCCTAATTAATTTTAGGTTAGTAATTTCAGGAATACTTTCTCTATTTTATATATTTCTCATATTCCTCTAGCACATATTACCTAGTCATTTATGTTGGATATGAGTCTAAAGATTATACACAAGAGGGGGGGGGTGAATTGTGTATTTTGAAATTTTTCAATAATTCTTTGATTGAACAAGTTCTGTCCTTTATAATTTATCTGATTTGACCGTGCAACGGAATAAGTAAAAATAAGAACACAAAGATATATAGTGGTTCGGGGAACAAAAGGCCCCTAGTCCGCTCCACCAATGCTCACCTCCACGAGCTTGGTGATTTTCACTATCTGGTCCTCTTTTCCACAGACCGGTTCACAACTAAGTACAGGCAGTTGACAACTTTACAATCTTCATGATAACAAAGCCTTCTGGTTCAAACACGAACCTACACAGCTTAGAACAAGAAGCTGGTTACTCAATAATAAAAAGAATTTCAGAAAGAAGTTTTCCAGTTGATCTTCACAATTGTAATAGAATGAAATTAACAATAGAGGTATCAAAGTCTCTAGAAATATTGATTTTTAAGACGAATCAGTTCTGAATCGATCCAGTTGCAATAGATATAGAGATATAGTTCAAAACTTCAGCAGTGGTAGATCCATAGTAGATATTCGATGCAGAACAAGTGAATCTTATATCGAGTTCCTTCTTCTTAAACAAACAGAGCTTTGACGCTCCTTTTTGAAATAGCAGATCAATTGTGAATTTCTGCAGTCTCTGTTTTCCACCTTTTTCAATAATAGATTGATTACCATACACATATACCTAGTGTTTTATAGAGAACATATATAATAAAGCTGAGCATATCTCCTGCACATTTAGATCCATAAAAGTCACATTCTAATTCGCGATATTCCAAAATTTGAATTTACAGAGAAGTTATAACTTCCCTTAAGACTCGACATAAAAATATCCTTTTTAATTCGATCTTAAATCCATTGATAAAATGGCTTTGAATCATTCAAAGTCGTATTTTAAAAACAACTTTAAATCCATCTTGAAATCTTCCCAATAATCATCTTGTTGACTGCTGCATAAAAATATTGTCTTTCAAAATTTACGACGCCAAACGTAAGGTTGATGACGTGGCCTCCAAACATAGGGTTGGTGACATAGTCTTCAAACGTAAGGTTGACAATTTAAGGTTGAACATAAACTTAGGGTTGATCATCCATACTTTTTCTTCAACTCTCAAATGTATGGTAAAAGATCCATACTTTTACTTGATCCATACTTTTCCAAGAATGTATAGTTGTTTACACAAGTAAGGTTGATGAACCATACTTTTGTGAAACAAACGTAACGTTTAGTATTTATGTATGGTTCTCCTTCCATACTTTTCTGATAACCAAAACGTAAGGTTCCTTCCTAACATAAGGTTCTTCTTCCATACTTTGCTGAAAACGTATGGTTTTTTAACTATATTTTTCTCTTATCTCAAAAAGTATACACGCTTTTCATCCTTATGCTACGTTTATCCACGTAGGGTATGAACAGTGATTCCAGAATACGTTAAAGTTGATTCCATGATATATTTATCTACGTAAGGTATGAACAGTGATTCCAGAATGTGCTAAAGCAGATTCCGAATAAGTAATAAATTCTCGTTATTTCAAGAGTAAAATAAATTAATAAATTCCTGTAAAATACTAAATAAAATCATTAGAAAATTACTAAGGGTATTTGTGAGCATCAAAATTATCATAAAGAGACAGAGTATTATTTTCAATAATCTCCCCCTTTAAATAACATTAATATGTATTGTTGAAAACAGTACTTGGTCAACAATTTATGTCATAGATTACTTTCTTACATCGTGCCCAGATAGCATAAAATCTATACATAAAATTATTTAAACAAGATCCCCTTGGTTTGTTGTCCTCTCATAAAAGCATTCACATAATTAATAATCATCACAAAAAAACATAATTTTTGAAGAAAACATTATTACCATCGTCAAAAATTTGTGAAACACTAAAAAATGTGTCTTTTTTCATCCACAAATTAGGTACTTTTGGATTTTAACATTTCTTCCCCAATGATAGTATATAAAACAACTTTTATTTTGGGCGACACTTCATTTCTAAATGTCACTGTACCTTCTTTATATTCTTTCAAATTATTCAAAAACTTCAATACTTCTATTATATTTAATTAACTCGCACTTTCCCATTTTTAGGGTCATTCTATTTTTTTTCTTTGAGATATGTTTCTAAAACTTAGTATTTTTTCCTTTTCTTTATCTTTCTTATCATATATTTTTTGAGTTTTATTGTATAAACTTTAGTGTATAGGTATCATGATAATAAATATTTTTAAAATAGTTCAACATAGATCACATATTTAAAAACTATATTCTCATGTTTTGAATATATTTTCATTCATTAGACTAAATTTGTAACGCCCCAACCCTAGTTACCCAGAGTCGGTGCATTATTACATAACATTGGCATGATCACAAGAAAGATCAAATCTCAAAAGACCGATTGGTTTAGTAGCCTTGGAAACACTAGATATATTCATAAGTTTTACATTACATCATAAAATGAAAAACTACTACAACACCATAATGTCTCCATAATCCACACTCATATCCCCACATAATATCCCTGCAGGCCATTCATAATTTACTTCTTCACTTCCTGGGAAAAATAAAACATAGAAAAGGGGTGAGCTCAAATGCCCAGTAAGGATAACAATATAGAGGAAACTTTCATAAATAAGAATAAACATTTAAGGCAATGTATAACTAAAACAAAAGCCTTTCAAACATGAACTTTCAACATGGTACGACATAAATAAAATGAAATAATGCCATTTACTTATTCACATGGATATTCTACTAATCAAATAATCACATGCAAAAATCAATAACCACTTTCATAATGTTGGAATGCATAATGCCAGACTATCATAACCACATAGTCAAGGCCTCGTGCCAAGACTACAAATAAGATTTTGTCAAGGCCTTGTGCCAAGACACTAGTTTGTCTCATGAGACCTACCGATGCATCGAGGAGCTATAGCGGGCTCCACCCATCACATATTAAGTCCAATGCATTCCCATATGAAAAGGTTTAAACATAACATAAACATTTGTATTAAAACTAGCATACGAAATGTCAATACTTTCACCATAAACTATGAATGGTATAAAAATAGCACATCCACAGTCAAACATATTAGAAAACCTTCAATACAATATAGAAGTTTTGTATCATAATAAATCAACTTCAAATAATCTTAAAATCCATCAAAGGATGTTGACATAGATGAAATCAAAATTCTTTTTAAGGAAATATCTCCTTTTATTTTGAAATAATTTAAGATCCATATAAAATAAAACATTTTCTTTGAAAATATTCTTATAAGATTGTAAGGAAAGCTTTGAATATTTTATAACGGCGGAAAATAACCGCACCCGCCGTATAAGTTTAAAAAAAACATTCTTATCTTAATTCTGTTGAAAAGGTTAAAAAGCACCTTGTTTGGAAAACGACGGAAAGATTCCCTTATAAACCTCTTATAAAACGTAAAAAAAGGGTATAAATGACTTTAACCCATATTCTTTTAAATATTAAAAATGTTTTGAAATACATTTTGAAGAAACATGGATGTGGATGATAACGAGATCCCAGTAGATTATTACGTATAAACAACCTAGGATAATGAAGAGATTGTGAAATAACCCTTACCTTGTACTTTTCCTTGGTTGGGGTAGGTTAACCTCCTGTATAATGGTGAAATAATTGTTATTAAATTATAAAATAATCATATACATTATTATGATATCATATATGATCTTTTAATATTGATTTGATAATAATATCTTAGTATTATCGTTGTTTCGGGTGTGAACTTACTCATTTTCTTTTATATGTTTTGTTACATAATCCATGTTTGTTGTATCTTATTCATATCCAGAATGATATCAAGTCCTTAAACATCATTTTTAAATTATCAAATGATAATTATACTTGAATGGATACGATGGAGAATGAATCTCATCGCGTTCGTGGAGACGGTAGTCCGTATGTACGCACGAGCGACAATATCATTCTTTTGATATTAAAATAATATATAAATGGATGTTATATCATATATACAGAATAATTAACATGTTATATTTATTATTTACATGAGTTTCACATCATTATTATACCCATCCAAATAATATTATATTGAATAACAATTACACCACGATGTGGAGACGGTAAGCCGTACGTACGCACGTATGGTGACATGTTATTCAAAGGGTGGATAGAATACTGAATATGGTTGTACCATATTTATAATAACATCACAGTATATGTGAGATACTGGATTTATTATTTTATAATGGTAACAACAAAGGAAGAAGAAGTGGAAGAAGAAATGAACTTGGAAAAGGGTGGTGAAATCATTACCTCTTCTTCGGGCTCTTCCTTTTGATTTGATCAAAAGGGCTCCTTAGGTTGGCTTTATGATCAAACTAAGGCCTCTAGGTTGTAGTGAGGGAAGTTGGGAGAGTATTTGGGCAGAGTTTGGCCGAACCAAAAGGCTTTGAAGGTGTGAAGAAATGATAAGGAGTGGTCTCCTTTTATAAGGGAGAGGAGGGGCTCTTTAGGAAAGAGTGAAAGTATTACTTTATAATATAATTATATTCGGTTTATAATGGTCCAAAAATTATTGAGGTCGAATATAAGATGACTCATATTCTAAATAACATCAACCAATAAGAATTGGACAGGTTTTAGATAATATTGTAATCATTATAATATTATTTATTTAAATGATTTATTAATGAGGTAAACATTGCATCATTATTGTGTCATTAATAATTTAAATTATTTGATGTATAAAAATTATAAATAAACTATAATTATGTAGGAAATCTTTTTAGCTTTCTAATGAATATTTATAATCGAAAATCCAACATGTATAACCCTATGTAAAAATTGTTCTTCTAAACGATGTAAGCTTATGCCATTTTTATTTTTATTTTAACTTTATTAATATAATGTGTCCCTACCACATAAAAGTGGCTCTAAGGGGTCCCCAAATCGACCCAAGGATGCCCATGGTCGGGTATGGGTCCACCAATAAGGTTAGGACACGTTTTAGGGTAATTTTTTATTATTATAATATTATTTTTTAACCCTTATTTACCGGATTTACCCTTTAACCATGGTAAATAAAATATTTACCGCAGTAATTATTCAAAATGTGTAAAAATAAAAGTTACCTATTTACATAATTTGGACATCCTGATTCCAAATATGTAATCCATTTTTCCAAATTCAAAACACAGAAGTGGCAGAAATTAATTTAAAATTAATTCCCGTTGTTAAAATAAAAAGCGTGTTTTTAAGAGATAATAACTATCAAAAGATTGACACTTGTTTATGTCTGGTTTAATTGTGAAATTATGTCCAATGAAAAACATTAAATTAAATGGTAAAACTATATTCTAAATATACTTTAAAACCTCTCAAATTCATAATTTATCAATATTAATTATTTTGATTAAAAAAGTTGATTTTAATTAAAATTTAGTAATTTTCACTATTCATCAAAATATAAAAGTTATCCGAAAAGTACCAAAATTTCACCGTAGGATAATTTCAATATTCCGAATCCAAAAATGAAGCCCATTTTGAAATATAAAATATATATGATTTCAAAAATTAGGTATTACTATTCACAACGGCTAGTTTAATTAGTTGTGGTGTGTGTTAGAACTCGAGGTTGCGTACAACACACGCTATCACATTATTCGAAGGGAAACGTACCGTGGAAGCTTGGGGTGTTACATTCTCCCCTCCTTCAAATAATTGTGTCCTCGAAATTTCTAGGGTATTACTGCATAAAAAGACTCAGGTGGTTCTTCATCATAAGTTCCTCGGGTTCCCACGTTGCCTCTTCCATCTTATGATTTCTCCAGAAAACTTTTACCAGACGCGTCGTCCGGTTTCTCAGTACTTGTTCTCTTGTATCAAGAATCCTGACAGGCTCTTCACAATAAGACAGATCGGGTTCCAGTTCTAATTCCTCATAGGTGAGTACATGCGTTGGGTCAGGCATGTATTTTCTCAACAGAGATACGTGGAACACATCGTGAACTTTGGAGAGACTTGGAGGCATTGCCAATCGGTAAGCTACAACCCCAATTCGTTCTAGAATTTCGAAGGGTCCGATGTACCTGGGACTCAATTTACCTTTCTTACCAAAACGTATGACTCCCTTCCATGGAGATACCTTCAGGAAAACATGATCACCGACTTGAAATTCCAAATCCTTCCTTCGATTATCGGCATAGCTCTTCTGCCTACTTTGGGCTGCTTTGATGTGATTTTGGATTACCTTTACCTTTTCCACCCTTTCCCCCACCAGTTCTGGGCCTACAAGTTTTCTTTCACCAACCTCATCCCAACAGGTTGGTGTACGACATCTCTTTCCGTATAACGCTTCATATGGTGCCATCTGAATACTCGAATGGAAGTTATTGTTATAGGAAAATTCTACCAGTGGTAAATATTGATCCCACATACCCTGAAAGTCAAGTGAGCAAGATCTCAACATGTCTTCTAGGGTTTGAATAGTCCGTTCTGATTGTCCATCTGTCTGAGGGTGGTAAGAAGTGCTCAAATGAAGTTTAGTATCCAGGGATTTCTGAAGACTTTTCCAAAATCTTGAAGTAAAATGGGGATCACGATCAGAAACAATCGATAGGGGTACTCCATGAAGTCTCACAACTTCATTAATGTATAGTCTTGCTAGACGTTCCAGGGGTATATCTTCTCTTATAGTAAGAAAATTTGCTGACTTGGTAAGACGATCAACAATAACCCATATTTCATCGTTCCTTCTAGGAGTATTTGGTAGCCCCATGACAAAGTCCATCGTAATATTGTCCCATTTCCACTCCGGTATGGGAAGAGGTTGCATGACTCCTCCAGGATGTTGCCTTCCAGCTTTCACTTGTTGACAAACCATACATCTTGACACAAAATCAGCAGTCTCCCTCTTCATGTTGTCCCACCAAAAATGTTCCTTCAAATCTATATACATTTTGGTGCTCCCAGGGTGTATAGAGAAATTGGAACTATGAGCATCATCCAGCAATTCCCTTTTCAGATCAGGTAAATCGGGAACACAAAGTCTCTTCCCGAATTTCAAAATTCCATCTTCATACACAAAGTCTCTCAATCTCCCATCATTCACAGCTTTAATCTTCTTCTGAAATTCTTCATCATCGGTCTGAGAACTCTTAATACTTTCTAGTAAAGATGGTTTGGAAACCATTTGAAAAAGCATTGATGTTTCACCTTCCCTGGTTATTCCCATGTCCATCTTCACTAGATCCATGAAAATTGGATCCCTTTCAATTCTCATCATGTTCAAAACTCCATGGTCTTTTCTGCTCAAAGCATCTTCCACCTTGTTTGCTTTCCCCGGGTGGTAGTGTATCGTGCAATCATAATCCTTGAGTAATTCAAGCCATCTCCTTTGCCTCATGTTGAGTTCTTTTTGTGAGAAAATATACTTCAAACTCTTGTGATCAGTATAAATCTCACATTTTTCACCATAGAGGTAGTGCCTCCATATCTTCAAAGCAAAGATCACAGCTGCTAACTCGAGATCATGAGTAGGATAGTTTTGTTCATGAATTTTCAACTGTCGTGATGCATAGGCAATAACTCTATCATTCTGCATAAGGACACAACCAAGTCCTTTATTTGATGCATCACTATAAATAACGAACCCATCATTCCCCGACGGTAGAGTCAATATAGGAGAATTGACTAATCTTCTCTTCAGTTCTTCGAAACATTCTTCAAAATCTTTTGTCCAAACAAATTTAACCCCTTTACGTGTGAGCTTCGTTAATGGGTTAGCCAATCGGGCAAAATTCTGGACGAAACGTCGATAATAACCTACCAAACCAATAAAACTACGTACCTCAGTTATACTCGTAGGTGCTGGCCATTCTTGGATTTCCTTGGCCTTAGAAGGATCAACAGAGATTCCATATTTAGAGACAATATGGCCAAGAAAAGAAATATCCTGAAGCCAGAATTCACACTTGCTAAAATTCCCATATAATTCATGCCTCCTCAGAGTCTTCAAGATAATGCGCAAGTGATTTTCATGATCTTCGTAGGTTTTGGAGTATACCAAGATATCATCAATAAATACCACCACAAATTCATCGAGATACTCCTTGAAAACTCTATTCATCAGATCCATGAATACAGAGGGTGCATTAGTCAATCCAAACGGCATTACGGTAAACTCGTAATGCCCGTACCTGGTTCGAAATGCTGTCTTCGGAATGTCTTCCTTATTTACACACAACTGATGGTATCCAGATCGAAGGTCAATCTTTGAAAAGTATTGAGCTCCATGCAGTTGGTCAAATAAATCATCAATACGAGGTAGGGGATACTTGTTCTTTATCGTTATATCATTGATCTCCCTGTAGTCGATACATAACCTCATAGATCCATCTTTCTTTTTAACAAAAAGAACAAGGGCTCCCCATGGAGAAACACTAGGGCGAATAAATCCTTTATTACTCAATTCCTCTAGTTGTTTCTTTAGTTAGACTAACTCTATAGTGGCCATTCTATAAGGGGTCTTCGATATAGGCCTTGATCCAGGAATCAAATCAATGGAAAACTCAACTTCTCGTTCTGGAGGATGTCCAGGTAAATCTTCCGGAAATACATCTACAAATTCTTTCACAATAGGTACATCCTCTATTTGAACATTCCTTTCCTCAACCGCAGTTATTTCATTCTCTTCCTCCCCAATAATTTAATTTAGTTGAGCTATTGAGGGTGGATCTAAATAAGAATTAGGCGGTGACGATTCTGCTCTAAAAATAAGGTGTTCCTTATCATTATCATCAAGAATAGTAACCTCTTTCTTCTTACAATAAATCTTCGCATCATAGTCTGAAAGCTAGTCCATACCGAGGATTATATCAAACTCAATCATAGGTATGACGATGAGATCAGCAGATAAAGAAAATTTATGTGCTCTAATGGGGACTGATTCACAAAACTTTGTTGCAATGATACTTCCCTTAGGAGTTTTAACTGACAACTCCCTTATTAAATAAAATTGGAAATATCTAATTTTCTTAGCAAACTGGGAAGATATGAAACAATGCGACGATCCAGAGTCAAATAATGCATTTTCTAAACTTGAGAAACCATTAAATTACCTGCCACCACGTCTTTTGGAGCCTCTACCTCAGCAGTAGTGATAGCATAAGCTTGGCCTTGATCCCTTGGCCTTTTCTGAGGTAAGTTCTCCTGACGCTTAGGACATTCATTTGCATAATGTCCCATCTCCCTGCAATTGTAGCACTGAACGTTGGTAGCTTCCTTCTTCCCCTTGCAATCACGAGCTTGGTGGCCTTTTTCACCACACTTGTAACAGACTCCCATTCCCTTCAAGCAAGCACCGGGGTGTTTCTTCCCACATTTACCACAGGATGGATATTCAACCTTTCCTTTCTTCCCCTTATTTCCATTCCCAGATTGATCAGCAGGCCTCTTCTTCTCTTGCTTTGCTTTAAAGTCATAAGACTTAGAGAATTCCTTTTCGGTCTTGATAGCACATGAGACAATGTCTTCGTACGACGAAAAAGATTGTGAGACTAATGCTCGACGGAGAAATGGTTTTAACCCATCAAAGAAACGATCAATCTTACTTATTTGGTTACGTATATAATCACCAGCGTACCTTGCTAACCTTGTAAAGTTAGCCTCATACTTTGTGACATTCTCATCCTCCTTTTGTCTCAGACTTAGAAATTGCCTTTCCATATCTGCTCGATGGTCACGAGGAAAGTATTTTTCTAAAAACAGATCTTTGAACTCCCTCCATTCCATATTTGATACTTCATCATCTTCCTTCGTATTTTGAATCAATGACCACCATTGATCAGCATCTCCAGTGAGGCGGTAAACTGCCATGATAACTTTTTCCCTTTCACTGCTCCCCAAAGCCTGAAATATTTTTTCTAGGGAAAATATCCATTGCTCAGCTACTAAGGGATTTGTATTCCCATTGAACGTTGCTGGTTGTTTCCTCATGAATCGATCTAACATTGATCCTCCATGCTACGGATCAGGGTGCTCCATACGGGTAAGGTTATTATTCATAACCTGAGTAAGTTTCCCCAGTATGGTGATTAGCTGATTGGCTCCAGTTGCATCACCAGCTCCACTATAATTATCTTGAGCAGGAGGGCAATCCCTACATAGAGTGCGTGCATTGATACAGTTTACACTTATTCCACTAGGCTCCATTTCTAAACAATGGCATAAACTAGATCAGTTTATGAATCAAAATACATAATCCCATACTTATAAAATACTTAACATAAATTGAACTATTTATGGATATAATCCATAATCATAAGAATGTTTTCTTTGAGGAAGTATATACTCATAATCCCTTCAAAATGATTTGTAAATAAAATGAGAGTTATCCTAAGCATATCCCCCGGGAGTGTCGTAACCAAGAGTGTAGCAAGGCCCGTTGTCGTGCACCAGTTCCCGTTCGAGTATAGCTCAAAGCGGTGTTTTTGGGTTTTACCCCTAGGTACATCTGTGCCAGAGCCGCCTCTACCGGCTCGTATCCAGACAGGGATGTATTGCTTGGAAAACTCACAAAATCTCTACAATACCAAAATTCTAGGAAGTTCTTCTATACTAATCCTCAAAGTTCATCTTAGGTCTACGTGCTCTAATCAGAGTTTATCTAAATCTAGCTTCCAAGGTTTGTACTAAACTTCCTCTGATACCAACTGTAACGCCACGACCCTAGTTACCCAGAGTCGGTGCATTATTACATAACATTGGCATGATCACAAGAAAGATCAAATCTCGAAAGACCGATTGGTTTAGTAGCCTTGGAAACACTAGATATATTTATAAGTTTTACATTACATCATAAAATGAAAAACTACTACAACAACATAATGTCTCCATAATCCACACTCATATCCCCACATAATATCCCTGCAGGTCATTCATAATTTACTTCTTCACTTCCTGGGAAAAATAAAACATAGAAAAGGGGTGAGCTCAAATGCCCAGTAAGGATAACAATATAGCGGAAACTTTGATAAATAAGAATAAACATTTAAGGCAATGTATAACTAAAACAAAAGCCTTTCAAACATGAACTTTCAACATGGTACGACATAAATAAAATGAAATAATGCCATTTACTTATTCACATGGATATTCTACTAATCGAATAATCACATGAAAAAATCAATAACCACTTTCATAATGTTGGAATGCATAATGCCAGACTATCATAACCACATAGTCAAGGCCTCGTGCCAAGACTACAAATAAGATTTTGTCAAGGCCTTGTTCCAAGACACTAGTTTGTCTCATGAGACCTACCAATGCATCGAGGAGCTATAGCGGGCTCCACCCGTCACATATTAAGTCCAATGCATTCCCATATGAAAAGGTTTAAACATAACATAAACATTCGTATTAAAACTAGCATACAAAATGTCAATACTTTCACCATAAACTATGAACGGTATAAAAATAGCACATCCACAGTCAAACATATTACAAAACCGTCAATACAATATAGAAGTTTTGTATCATAATAAATCAACTTCAAATAATCTTAAAATCCATCAAAGGATGTTGACATAGATGAAATAAAAATTCTTTTTAAGGAAATATCTCCTTTTATTTTGTTATAATTTAAGATACATATAAAATAAAACATTTTCTTTGAAAATATTTTTATAAGCTTGTAAGTAAAGCTTTGAATATTTTATAACGGCGGAAAATAACCGCACCCGCCGTATAAGTTTAAAAAAAACATTCTTATCTTAATTCTGTCGAAAAGGTTAAAAAGCACCTTGTTTGGAAAACGACGGAAATATTCCCTTATAAACCTCTTATAAAAAGTCAAACAAGGGTATAAATGACTTTAAAACATATTCTTTTAAATATTAAAAATGTTTTGAAATACATTTTGAAGAAACATGGATGTGGATGATAACGAGATCCCAGTAGATTATTACGTATAAACAACCTCGGATAATGAAGAGATTGTGAAATAACCCTTACCTTGTACTTTTCCTTGGTTGGGGTAGGTTAACCTCCTGTATAATGGTGAAATAATTGTTATTAAATTATAAAATAATCATATACATTATTATGATATCATATATGATCATTTAATATTGATTTGATAATAATATCTTAGTATTATCGTTGTTTCGGGTGTGAACTTAATCATTTTGTTTTATATGTTTTGTTACATAAGCCATGTTTGTTGTATCTTATTCATATCCAGAATGATATCAATTCCTTAAACATCATTTTTAAATCATCAAATGATAATTATACTTGAATGGATACGATTGAGAATGAATCTCATCGCGTTCGTGGAGACGGTAGTCCGTACGTACGCACGAGCGACAATATCATTCTTTTGATATTAAAATAATATATAAATGGATGTTATATCATATATACAGAATAATTAACATGTTATATTTATTATTTACATGAGTTTCACATCATTATTATACCCATCCAAATAATAATATATTGAATAACAATTACACCACGACGTGGAGACGGTAAGCCGTACGTACGCACGTATGGTGACATGTTATTCAAAGGGTGGATAGAATACTGAATATGGTTGTAACATATTTATAATAACATCACAGTATATGTGAGATACTGGAGTTATTATTTTAGAATGGTAACAACAAAGGAAGAAGAAGTGGAAGAAGAAATGAACTTGGAAAAGGTTGGTGAAATCATTACCTCTTCTTCGGGCTCTTCCTTTTGATTTGATCAAAAGGGCTCCTTAGGTTGGATTTATGATCAAACTAAGGCCTCTAGGTTGTAGTGAGGGAAGTTGGGAGAGTATTTGGGCAGAGGTTGGCCGAACCAAAAGGCTTTGAAGGTGTGAATAAATGAGAAGGAGTGGTCTCCTTTTATAAGGGAGAGGAGGGGCTCTTTAGGAAAGAGTGAAAGTATTACTTTATAATATAATTATATTCGGTTTATAATGGTCCAAAAATCATTGAGGTCGAATATAAGATGACTAATATTCTAAATAACATCAACCAATAAGAATTGGACAGGTTTTAGATAATATTTTAATCATTATAATCTTATTTATTTAAATGATTTATTAATGAGGTAAACATTGCATCATTATTTTGTCATTAATAATTTAAATTATTTGATGTATAAAAATTATAAATAAAATATCATTATGTAGGAAATCTTTTTAGCTTTCTAATGAATATTTATAATCGAAAATCCAACATGTATAACCCTATGTAAAAATTGTTCTTCTAAAATATGTAAGCTTATGCCATTTTTATTTTTATTTTAACTTTATTAATATAATGTGTCCCTACCACATACAAGTGGCTCTAAGGGGTACCCAAATCTACCCAAGGATGCCCATGGTCGGGTATGTATCCAAAAATAAGGTTAGGACACATTTTAGGGTAATTTTGTATTATTATAATATTATTTTTTAACCCTTATTTACCGGATTTACCCTTTAACCATGGTAAATAAAATATTTACCGCAGTAATTATTCAAAATGTGTAAAAATAAAAGTTACCTATTTAAATAATTTGGACATCCTGATTCCAAATATGTATTCCATTTTTCCAAATTCAAAACACATAAGTGTCAGAAATTAATTTAAAATTAATTCCCGTTGTTAAAATAAAAAGCGTGTTTTTAAGAGATAATAACTATCAAAAGATTGACACTTGTTTGTGTCTGGTTTAATTGTGAAATTATGTCCAATGACAAAAATTAAATTAAATGGTAAAAATATATTCTAAATATACTTTAAAACCACTCAAATTCATAATTTATCAATATTAATTATTTTGATTAAAAAATTTGATTTTAATTAAAATTTAGTAATTTTCACTATTCATCAAAATATAAAAGTTATCCAAAAAGTACCAAAATTTCACCCTAGGCTAATTTCAATATTCCGAATCCAAAAATGAAGTCCATTTTGAAATATAAAATATATATGATTTCAAAAAGTAGGTATTACTATTCACAACGGCTAGTTTAATTAGTTGTGGTGTGTGTTAGAACTCGAGGTTGCGTACAACACACGCTATCGCATTATTCGAAGGGAAACGTACCGTGGAAGCTTGGGGTGTTACAAAATTTATCAAGACAACTATTTAAAGAGTTTTGGCTACCCCTTAGAATTTTCCTCTAGTTTCTAATGGGTTCTCTATAATGTTGATGATTAAACCAAAAAACAGATGTCATATGCCCAAATCCTCCACAATTATAGAAATATACATAAATAGAATATTTCCCTTAGAAACTTACATACTGTATGGAGTTATGTTTATGTTTCTCATTAATATTCCTACCTTAAATTATTTTATTTCACTATGAACCAAGGTTTTGTTTACCTTTTTAGTTTTTCTTCCTACACATAAAAGAATATCTAGTTTTAGTTGCTTTAAATTTAGAATTTGAAACCTTATAATCATAAGGTTTTTCAAATATACTTTTTTTTAATAAAAAACGGTCTGCATAAAATTATTTTTCCTACGAACAACTTCATATTTCTTATCAACCATTAAGAATAATGTTTTGTAATCCTTTTTTGGTTTACAAGTTTTATAATTTTCAAAAAAAATTGTAACTTTGTTTCACAAACATGCAACTCATTTCTATTCCAAATTAATTATTTGTTTAAGATGTTCAAAATAATTATATTTTAATTTTAACACTTCTTCAAGATTGTCATTTAGTATCTCATTCTCAACAACCAACCTCTTCATATTTTCAACATCTTTCTGCAAATTGAATTTTCATTCAAGAGAAGATTCATTATTATTTGATGTAATAATTAATTTATTCATATTTTTGTTCTATCTTTCATGTCTTGTGATATTTTAATGACATTATTTAAAATATATTTATAGCATGAATTCAATCTCAATTTCTTATTCTTTAGAGATTCATCACCGGTGAAATTTTCATCATCTATTTCTGTAATATATAATTTTTCAACAACATCACCACTAAAGTTATTATATTTATCTTTACTATCAAGAAATTCATCACAATTATAAAAAATAGTTTCACATTTTTTATTTTGAGAAATCAGTATCCTTTCCTTTATAATTAGATTTTTATTTTTTTACCTTCTTTTTAAAGGATATTCTTGAATCTCTATCATATTCATCACCTTCAACTTCTTTCTTCCACCATGGACAATTTTATTTCAAATGTACAATAACTCTATAACTTAAACACTTAAAATTTTAATTCCCTTTATACATTACTGTACCTATTTTTACATTTTAAGAAAACAAATATATAATTTCATAAAACAATTACTAACATCATCTTTATTTCTAGAGTCACTAGTTTCTTCCTCTAGAGCATTCTTATACATTACATTCTTGGCAGCTTTAGAAAAATTTCTTCAATCATCCATTTTATTGTTCTTCATTACCCGTTCTCTTCTCATCTCATAAGTGGTGATAGTGTTAATAATATCATTAAGAGATAGAGTCTTAGGATCCTTATATTAGATGGATGAAACTTTGGAAGAAAATTTATTAAAAAAATTTATAGAATATTTTCAACAATATTTGAATCTTCAAACTTCTCACCAAGACATTTTATGGTGCTTAAAATGTTATTAAACCAAGTAAAGAAGTCCCCAAAAAATTCATTATCACCCATTTTAAGATATTTATACTTTAATCACTATATTTGTATCATTACATTATTAACTATTATATCACCTTTATATTCTTCTTTTTATCCCATATGATCTTAGAAATTGAAATTCCATTAACTCCATGAAACATTCTTTGAGTGAGTGAGAAAAATATTAAATTTTTGGATTTCCCATAATTCCTTAAATTTTTCACATCAGTATCTATCAATGGAACAATTTTTACAAAATGATGGAAAGTATCTATAACAACATAAATAATTTTTTAACCAATGGGTATAAGATAAGAAAAAATTCTATCTTTTTAGATATGACAGTTCTTCCCCTGGAAGACAATAATACCCTTACTATTCAAAGAGTTCTTAACATCCATATTATATTCTCATTTCAAAAAACTCTAAAAATGATTCAATGAAGGGAAACATTCCTCTTATACAACTTTAAAGGGACAAATGAAATTTTTATGGTCACTGAGAGGTATAGGGGGTGAAATAGTGATTACTTCTTCTTTACTTTATTCCCAAATGAAGACCTTAATCCCTTGTTAATGAGATATGGGTTTGTAGAAAATAATAACACATGAATAACTATAAGAATACATGTATTTAAAATATTTTATACTTAATAAAAGTATATAGTATCTTTAATAATTATAAAATAATACAAGACCATAAAAACCACTAGAAAATAATCCATTTTATGAGGCTACAACAAGCATAGAGTATCCTTACACTCGAGATACACTTTAATTAATTAACATTGTATGTTCTCATCACACAGTTAAATGATGTAAAAAATATGTTTTTAATAACTATAAGAATCATCACTAATTGGAATAAATATTCTATCATTATGCTTCTTGAACTTCTTAATAGTTGCACTTCAAGAAAGTGTTCATTCTTCACATAATTACCTATCATTAGGTAGTGACTTTATATAATCCATTTTTTTGATAAACCCTAAAACACATATAATTTTATTCATATTTGTTAATGTGCTTATAAACATTATTTCTAGGGTATAATCTCAATTTAATATGCATGAAATAATTTTATGCATGTATGCATGCATTTTTCACTGTCTCACTTCATGACCATTATATGTTTCACTCTACTTTTTGTCAACAAGTTCTTCTTTAAGTAAGGACCTTCACAAAAAAATTGAGCATGTATTCTCATGTACTTCACACAAGTATTTTTATAACTCTCTCCATCTCCCTATATCTATCATCCCTCTAGTGTGAAAAATAATCCTTATGAAAACAAATTATACAAAGAGGTAGTTCCTATAATCTTTTCATTATCAAAAAAGGCTCATGAAACCCATGATGGGATCCAGGTAAGTGAATACTGAAGGTAAATCCTTTCCTTCTTCATGAACAAGGAGGCTTGTGAAGGGGTGTTTTCCTCATGAAAGTAGAAGGCTTTATGGAACTTCTTCTCGTGAAATGAACATTCCATGGGATAAATTTTTATTCATAAATTGAGGTCCTTATATTTGTCTATCGACAACATCCTATATTATCTAAGAGGTTTAATATTTATAGACACAAAACATCACCTCCATTCTAGAATTTGTTCTACTTCAAGAAGCATCATCAATAAACAGAAAATATTAATAATTTTAACACCATAGATATCGTGATTTTATTCTCCATGCGAACTATGTCATGTTAAAAAAACACACCGACATTTTCTTTGTGATGATTCTTCACATGCAACATTAAAATGATTTCATGTTACTTATTTTCAAGAACTCGAACTCATCCATGCATGATGGATGCATAAAAAACCTATAAAAATTAATTTTCATTTGAAAGTGGCATTGTCCTTGTACTTTTGATTACATGAAAATCATGTCATGCTTGCATAGAGGTTAATCACCTCATAATATCCTAATCACAGCCTTAGATCAGTCATGGAAACCCCGAGCTTGATTATCCGAAGTTCAGGCATGAACTCTAGCGCATGATAAACCCTTTGAATTCCCAGTGGTAGAAGATGATTCTCTACGTTTATTGGATGGAATATAAGGATTTGATTGAACAAATATGTTTTATCAATATCCTTTTAATGAGGGAGCTATAGTGCCGCATACACTGCACACCAGAACAAAAATAAGACAGTCTAAATAGTGTTAATAAAGTATTCAATTTTTTCCACATGCTCAAGCCATCACTAGGGTTGTCATTCAGATAAAATTCACACTCCACATGGGGTGGGATGGCCCACATGCCTCTAGTGTGCCACCGATGTGTACCCTAGAAATCACCATGCACTCATCTGTAACCATGTGCGCACCTCTACCTACCTAATATGCCCTTTGTACCCATAGCCACCATGGGATGTCTAGGTTTACTACCTCCACAATGGTTGACACAAGTTTCCCACATGCATGTTTAAGGTGGTCCTTGGTTATCTTATGGTTAGAAAATAATTTGGTAAACTCCCCTAAAATTGTTAGGAAATCATCAATATAAAACACCATAGCCACCTAAAAATTCCACCAAATAAAACATACCACTTTTAAATAATGCATGGACTTATTTAAATCATATTCACCCAAATAAGGGATGGAAACTTTCTTCAAAAACTATACTCATTTTCAAATTAATTTTTTAGATGTATTTAGCCATTAAGAACAGTTCAACAATCATCACATTTAATTAATCAAACACTTTTTCTAATAAAACTTTGGCACCATATGTATAATGTTAAAAAAATTAAGTAACTTATGTACTTAACAATGTTATGTAAATAACATTTATCAACAAAGGAAAATAGGTTAAAAAAATTTCTCAGAACCAACATCTTCGAAACACCTCCAACAATGTTGGTCCCAAAAAAAAGTTTTGTATGAGTAAAAAAAAACTTTTTTATGTTATATTATGGTAAAATAATGTCATGTAAGGGTAAAACAAAGTTAATTTAGGGTAAAATGAAGTTATTTTATTTTAAAAAAAATTATGTAATGGTAATATAAAGTTTTGTATGGGTAAAATACAGTTATGTAAGTGGAAATGGAAGTTATGTAAGGGTAATGGAGAGTCATGTAAGGGTAAACATAAACATGTACATGATACTAAAGGGTAAAAAATGTTAAGTAAGAGTAAATAAAAGTTTACCAAGGATAAACTAATGTTATATAATGTTAAAAAAATGTTAAGGGTAAATAAAGTTATATAGGTGGAAAATAATGTTATGAATGGGTAAATAGAAGTTATTTTAGGTTAAAAAATTTATGTAAGGGTAAATAGAAACTTATATAGGTTAATTAAGGGTACAATAACCTTAAGTAATGGTAAAATAAATTTATATAAGGGTAAAAAGAAGTTGAGTAAGGGTAAAAAAGTTAAGTATTTCTAATTAAACGTTTTTATAGGGTAAAAAGAAGTTATGTAATGATAAAAAATGTTATATGCGGATAAACAGAATTTTTTATAGTTTAATAATTGTAAATTAAAGTTATGTGAGGGAAAAAAGTTATATAAGGGTAAAATAATGTTATATATGTGTAAAAAAAATTATGTAAGGGTAAAAAAGTTATTTAAGCGTAAACTGAAGTTATGTGAGGGTAAAAAAAAGTTAAGTAAGAGTAAAACTAAGTTATGTAAGGGTAAATATAAATTTTTACAGGTTACTTAATGGTGAACTAAAGTTATTTAATGGTAAAAAAGTTATTTAAGGGTGAAATAAAGTTACTTAAGGGTAAACAAGAGTTATGTATGGGTTAAATAAAGTCATATAAAGGTAAATAGAATTTATATAAGGGTAAAACAATATTATTTAAGGGTAAAAGAATCTTTTATAGGTTAATTATGGTAACATAATGTTATTCAACGGTAAAAAAGGTTTTTTAAGGGTAAAATAATGTTATGTAATGGAAAAAATAAATATAATGTTAAAAATCATCATCATCATCATGCCATTTTTTTTCAAAGAGAAGAAATGGAACACACAAGGGACCACAAAATTAAGTTGAGGGAAACATGACTACGAAGGTCTAAAATTGTGTAGACCGAGGGAATCCCATTTAAGAATATTTATCACCATTGGTTTCGGAGTTTGAGGGGTGAGAAAGGTAAGAACCTCAGGTAGAGAACTATTAAGTGAGGCTAGGTAGTCCATAGCTTTATTTCCATCTCTCCAGGCATGGGACAATTTGGTGTTGATACCAAGGATACCACAACACTTTCGAATGATGCATTAATGTTATGTAATGATAAGAATAAGTTATGTAAGGGTAAAATAAAGTTATATTAGGGTGAAAATAACTTTTACAAGTTATGTATGGGAAAAATAATGTAATCTATGGGTAAAAACAATATAGGTAAGGGTAAACTAACATTATTTAAGGGGGAAAAGAAGTTAATTTTGGGTAAAAAGGTTATGTAAAGGTAAAAATAAACATGTACAAGTTTATTAAAGGTAAACCAATGTTATGTAAGGGTAAAAAAGATATTTAATTGTGAAAAAACATTTTGTAAGTGTAAAAAAGTTCAATTATAGTAAAAAATGTTTTCTAAGTATAAAATAATGTTATATTAGGGTAAAAATATGTTATGTATGGGTAAAAGAAAGTTATTTAAGGTTAAAAAACTTTTATATGTTATAAAAGGGTAATATAAAGTTATGTAATGAAAAAAATGTCATTTAAGGGTAAAATAAAGTTTTTTAAGGGTAAAAATATGTTTTTAATGGTAAAACATAGTAACATAAGGGTAAACTAAAGTTATGTGAGAGTAAATAGAATTAAATTAAGGGTAAATTAATGTTATTTAAGGGTAAATATAAACTTGTACAAGTTATTTAATGTTAAAAAAATTTATATAAGGGTAAAAAAATTATGTAAGGGTAAAAAAATTTATATAAAGGTAAATATAAGTTAAGTAAGAGAAAAAAATGTTATCAAATGGTTAAAAAATTAATGTAAGGTTAAACCTAAGAAAATTAATGGTAAAAAAGTTATATAAGGGTAAATATAAACTTGTACTAGTTATGTAAGGGAAAGATAAAATTATGTAAGTGTAAAAAAAGTTATATGAGATTAAAATAATGTTATGTAAGGGTAACAAAATAGTAAAAAAAGATATTTAATAAAAAAATAAATTTATATAAAGGTAAAAAGAATTTAAATAAGGGTAAAAAATAGTTATATAAGGGTAAATGGAAACCTGTACAAATTAAGTAAGGATAAAATAATGTTATTTAAGTGTAAAAAACTAATTAAGGGTAAATTAAAGTTATTAAGTGAATAAAATGTTATGTAAGAGTAAAAAAAATTATTTAAGGGTAAAGTAAGGTTATTTAAGTATAAAAAAGAAGTCAGGTAAGGGTAAAAAATGTTTTTTAATGCTAAAAAATAACTTTTATAGGTTAAGTATGGGTGAATAGAAATTAATTAAGGATAAAACAATGTTAAGTAAGGGTAAACCAATTCTATGTAAGGGAAAATAAAAGTTAATTAAGGGTGTATAAAAGTTATTTAAAGGTAAACTAAAGTTATGTATGGATAGAAATATTTTATGTGAGGGTAAACATAAACTTGTACAAGTTCAGTAAGGCTAATTTATAGTTAAGTAAGGTTAAAAAAAGAAAAGGTTAAAACAAAGTTAGTTAAGAGAAAATAGAAGTTAAGTAAGGGTAAAAAAATATGTAAAGGAAAACAAAGTTATATAAGGGTAAGAATAAGTTCATAAAGGGTAAATAAGTTATATAATTTTAAACAAAAACCTGTACATGCTGTGTAAGGGTAAAAAAAGTTAAGTAAGAGAAAAACAATGTTAAGGGTAAACTATACTTTTGTAAGGGTAAAAAAATGTTATATAAGGGAAAAATAAATTTATGTAAGGGAAAAAAAAGTATGTAAGATTACATTAATCCATGTAAGTGTAAATAGAAATGTGTACATGTTAGGTCTAGGAAAATTAAAGTTATATAAGGGTAAGAAAAGTTACACAAGGGTAAAATAAAGTTATGTTAAGGTAAAAATAAGGTATTTAAGGCTAAAAGAATGTTATATAATGGTAAAATAAATTTATTTATGTGTAAATAGATTTTAAATAAGGGAAAACAATTTTTTTTTAATTTTAAACTGAAGAATGTACAGGTTATGTAAGGGTAAACTAAATTAAGGTAATAGTAATGAAAAGTAATGTAAGGGTAAAATAAAGTTGTGAAATAGTAAAAAGAAGTTAAGAATGGTTATAAAAAGTTATATAAGGGTTAAAAGAGTTATTTAAGGTTAAACATAAGTTATATAAGGTAAAATTTTATGTAATGGTAAATAGAGACTTGTAAATATTTGGAAATGGGAAAATAAAGTTAAGTAAGGGTAAAACGATGTTAAGTAAGGGTAAATTAATGTTATTTAAGGGTAGAAGAATTATTTAAGGGTAAACAAAATTTATGTATGGGAAATAATAAATTTATTTAAGGGTGAACTAAATCTATTTAAGGGTAAAATAAAGCTATGTAAGAGTAAGTAAAAACTTTTACTGGTTAATAATGGAAAACTAAAGTTAATTAACGGGATAAAAGTTTTATAATGGTAAAATAAAGTTATATAAGGGTAAATATAAGTTAATTATGGGTAATTAAAAGTTATTTTAGGGTTAAAAAAATTTAATTAGGTATAAATTGAAGTTATGTAAGGGTAAAACTGAGTTATGTAGTGGTAAAAAACATGTAAAGATTAAGATAGGGTAAAATAAAGTTTTGTAAGGGTAAACAAATGTTAAGTGAGGGTAATATTAGGATAGCCCTCATGTAAGTATGGTTTTTATTTTATTTTAATTTATTGGGGTTTTTATTTCATCTTTAAGGAATTTTAGCTTATAACATGAATTTTTATTGTGTTTTCTTTTTTTGAATGGTAAAGGAACATGTTTAGATGGAAAATGGGTGGCCTTTATTTGTGAGGGTATTTTTTAGTTAATTTTGAACTAAATATGGTTTTTCAACATGTTATACACATATTTAAGCTTAAATTGTTCATTCCTTGGGAGAAACTTTATTAGTCTATAATTTAGGTTGATGGTGGCATATGACTTGCACATAATTTAATAAACCATATGACAAGTGTGTAGTTTGGTTCTATATTTTTATAGTGCTATTTGGCATGGTTTGAGCTCAACATCAAATTGTGTTGTACATAGGGAGAACCATTCAAGTAGTATTTAACCTCAGTAGTGGCCATCACACGATTGGTGCACAATTCAGAAACCTATACAGCCAAATAATGTGGTAGTCCCCAATGTTAAAATTTTGGGTATTTCCCAAAATACCCATTTTGAATTAAAGGGAGTTTTACCCATATTCTCTTTCATCCCTATCATTTGACCCATATGTGACCAAGGAGGAGCTACACCTATATAATTATTTCATTCTTATCATTATTTTAATAATGTCTTAGATGTTTTTAGGTATTTATTCTTCTATTTATTTCTTCTAACCTATTCTATCTATTTTTTCTTTAATTTGGTTTTTCCCATGAACAATAATAATCTTATATCCATTTTTAGGGTTATAGGTTGATCTAATGATGGGGTTTTTGGTGTTTAAGTTTATTATAAAATTATCCCCATTTATATGGTCACCATTGAAGGTGGAATGTTTGAATTTTTTTTCCACATCTTCTAAGTAGGTGTTTCAATGAAATTGTTTCATTTTTGAATTCAAATTGTATTTGTGATTTATAATATAAATGATACCCATGTGATGTTTTGGGGCAATTTATTTTTCTTTTAATCTTATAATATAGGGTTTTTCTTAGTAATAGAAAGAATACATATTTGAGATATAATGTTGTAGTTTTTCAAAGATTTTATAAATTTCCATTGTGGATTTGGAATTTTTTTAAAGATGCATAATGGATTTTTATCTTTTTTTTCCAAGGGGTGAAACTTATGTTTCAAAGAGGATTTTATTTCAAAGTGATTTGTGACCTCAAGATGATTTATAAAGGGGTTATTTATTTAGTTTTAAATTATTATTTGATATTTATGTGGGTTTAAACCAATGTGAAAATACCTCATTGTATTTTTATACTATTTTAATGGAAATGGTAGGCCTTGGGAAAAGGTTTTTATTTCTATGGAGAATACCCTTGTTAAGGGTATGTTTAAAAAGATTAAATGGTATGTGTGACTTAATTGAACCATTATATGTATTTTAAATAGTTTTTTATGAATTTTGGAAGGTTATTCCCATCCTAAGACATGTTTTTGTGTCAAAGGCTCAGTGTGAACTTTGGTTTAAATGATTGATGTCAAGGACACCCCCCTCCGATTTCCCCCAAGACTTGTTTATCCCACATGGGGATTATATATCACTATGTGACTCATGTTTCTACCCTTATATTGGAATTTATTGTTTATTACATGGATTTATTAAATGTATTTATGGGATATTCATTGTTGGTGTTAGGGGTGAAGGTTTTCAATTTCTTGTTCCTTGCATGTTAGCCTTGGAATTCCATGTTCTTTCATCTTACATACTTATTAGTCATGGGAACCAAAGCACTAAATAAAAAATATATTTATATTTTTATAGGTGGTTCATTCCACTATTGGGCCTCCATTCATGAAAAACACAAGGTCTCAGAGGTGGTTGTCCTCAAAATGAAGCTTGTTTGGGCTAGTTGCATGAATTGAGGTTTGGAAATTAGTTTTAGCCAGCAGATAGTTTGTGGGTGGTATAATATTTTATGTTTAGACGTATCCCAGGGTTTATATCATAGGTTATATCCCATGAAACATTCATTTTCATGATTTGTTTATGACTTAGGGTATTTTTATCTAGTTATTATTTGTATCATTTTCCCATGTTTCTTTTTCATGGAATCCATATTCTACTTATGTTATATACCTTGTGATATTTGAATCCTTCTTGTTATTCTTGACCCCTGTGTGTTGGGTCATTTTATTTGGAAAATGGGGTCTCAATGTTGTTTGCGATAACTTGTTATGAAGATAATTTTCTTGTGTGTTTTTTAATTACACTTCAAAATGTGTGTTTTAGATTCCAAATAGTGTCTTCAACTGATTGAAGGATTTAATGTGTCCATTTTCATTTAAACAAAACAAATGAGTTGTTTTTAAGAAATTATACTAGGTGTCTGGTTTCAAAACATTTTGGGTTAAAGGAAATATTTTGAGAAAATATGTTTTCATTTTGAGAAACAAATGTGAAGTGTTTTCAAATGTTATTGTGGAATTATTTTATTTTCATATGGTATATTAGAAAATATTAATTTCTAGTGTATTTTCAAAGTAGAATTTATGAATATCCTTATGAAATATATTATATAGTCTCATAATTTTGTGGGGACATACTTGTGATTTTATCTCACACTTATATACTTCAGGTTCTATGCATTCTTATGTATCCATCCTTTGTTCCATGAGGCTGAAATAAGATGAGTTGTATGGTTGTGGGAAACCAGAGGATTCGTAGAGATGGATCAGGACTGGCATGAGTTGTTATGTTCTTGTTTTTTATTTTTTAGTGTTGTATCAATTTTTTAATGTTTCTTTTGGTTTATGGATGATGTTATGTTATCTAAATGGGTCAGATCAGTATGGTTGGTTATAAACTATTTAGAATGTTATATTATTTATTTTTGATATTTATATATCGCATAGTATTTTATCTTTGATTTGCTTAAAATCATTCCTAAAGAAACTATTATGATTCTTAGACACTAGTTTCTCACCAATGGGGATCGGGACCACCCTTCATGACTTATAGTGGTCCAGGTCAAGTTCCAAGTAAAATGATAGCCTAGTTTGGTTCATTAAAATATGGTGTCAAAGATTTAGGTTAATTTTTTGAGAACCTAAGATTCTTGAGTATCAAATTCAATTTGTGGATGCCTAGGTAGAAAGGAGATTATGTTTTTTATATCATGAGAGGTAATTACAAGGAGAGTATAGCTAACATTTTCTTATCTAGAACCTCAAGATTATAAGGAATGTTTGGTTTTAGATTGTGAATTTAAATTTTTTTTAGTTATTTATATTTTATTTTATTGAGTACTGATTTTTTATCCCCTTTGAGTATAAAATTTATATTTATGGTTGTTATTTGGTTTTGGGGTGAAAATGGTGGGCAACCTGAGCTACAAAGTGAGATCACAAAACTTGGGAAACCATGTGGTACTTGTACAGTTGGGTCAGAATTTTTTGAAGAAAAAAAATCACGGTTGGAGCATGGTTTCCCAAACCATGAATCTAAACCACGAACATCACTTTTTATTCATCAGTTGAGCAGTTTTGAATCCCCTCAATTGTAGTTTTATGCAAAATTTATATTCATTTTATTGAGGTATATTGTTGTGTGCTTTGATATTTTATCGATGTGGTTCTTATGAACCTTAATTGAATGAATTTTGGTGATTTTTTGGCCTATGGTTCTAAGAAATTGTTTGGGAAATTAAATTGGGTTTATAAAATGTTAATTTTAAAACCTGGATTTTTGGATTTTGGGAAAGTGATATTTTTTAAACAAGTTTGAAGTTATTTTAAAATACTGAAATGTGATTAAATGGGAATTATTTTGATTATTTTTTTCAGAATGGGATATAATTTTGATAGATGTTCTTTTTGATAAGTTTGTGTTCCCAAAAAGGATTATTTGTTTTCAGTATTTGAATGGATTATATTTTTATCATACACCATGGTGGAGGGAGGTCTGGAAATTCCTTAGTGCAATTTAGAGTTTTCAAAAGAAAAGTTTCTTTTATGAGTACTCATTCTGTGTTTCTAGTTCAAGGGATTGTTTATTTTCCCTCAATTCCTACATTATAGTGGAATAAATCATATTGTGTATGGAGTCACTAATTAATGTCATTCATGTACTTTGTTTGTATTATGAATCCTAGAATGGTAAAAAAATGTTCCTTTTATAAAAACCCAAAATTTATAAATAAAATACCCATTGTGATTGAATTAAATGACCTATTTGGTCTACATAAATCACATTCACTAATTAGGTTTTATTATATCCTATAAAATTGAAAATAAAATTAAGCATCATAACCATTGATAAAATAGATGATGAATAATCATCATATTATTACTATAATTATAGGTTTATGATAAATCAAATTGATACAAACAAAAGAATCAATGTCCTCAACTAGTAGGATCATACCTTATGAATCTCATTTACTAGAGATTACAAGGGAGATAACATAACTGGGAGTTTCCATTTACCAATCCCAAGATGCGATCTAACAACTAAACCATGAGCTAAATAGTTTACTAGAGAATTTCAAGCACAATCAATTTCACGACACAAACCATATATGTCGAACCACACCATTAAAATCACACCATCACACACATTACCCTCATGGAATTCGATGGTTTAACAAAGGGGTGTGTATAAAGAACCCAATAATATGAATAAGTATATTTTATAGAATAATTAATGTATTTACTTCTTATTATCAATACTTTGTAAATTATTTTGGTTTTGATACGATGAAACACAAATTTTATTTTTGTGTAATATGAAATTTGAATTAAGATATTTCCTTTCGATGAATTCATGAATTTTAGAGATAAATTATATATTTTTAAAGTAATAAATTAAATAATATTCATTTAATATATATGGTAATATAATTTTTATTAAATTATATGTAATTGTTATAAGGGTTCGAAAACTGTTATTATCGAGAAAACCAATATTTATCAATAAATGTAAATTCTTATTTTAAAATTAAAAATTAAAATATATATAAAATTATTTTGATAATATAACTATTATTTATAGAATCAGCACATTAAAATTATCCTGTAGTAAATTATTCATAATTTTCTAAGACAACTGAATTTTTGGGTAAAATATTAAATTCAGTATAAATATAGTGTGTATTATGACATAATAATGAACCAAAATTGATGAAATAAATGATATAAAGGGTATCCAAAACCAAATATATTTTACCATTTAAAATAATGAGTTTTTACCCTCTCAAGGTGAGGGACCTCTCTCTCTTCTTTTCAATTCAAGAACCTTCTTTGTATTTATCCTTTCTATGCCAATTGGTTATGTTTCATGACAGTATAATGATACCTATACTATAAAATTGATGTCATAATAATTTTATAAAATTTATCCACTTTCATTTATAATTTACATAGGTCATTATTATGCCGATATTTAGTAAGAGATCATCCCCTTGTCCTATGTATTCAAGCATCTTCTCTATTTTATGTCTTTTTTATTTCCAATTTATGAAGTTCAGATATGTTTTTCAAAATCCATATTATAGTAATTTTTATATCCATATTATTTGATACCCCTTTCACTCTCATTAAGCCATTTTATGAATCTCTTTGTAATTCCATTGTGCTGCCGAAATTCCATTCCAATTTTTTAATGCCAAACAAATATGTTATGAATATCCACACCCATTTCCACTAAAGGGTATTTAGATATATGTAACAATCCTTCATTTATTGGGAAATTACACTTATGTATCCCATAATCCTTTATCATTGAGTTAAAATTGATGGAATTAAACCTTATGTTGTATGATCTATGTGGCACACTTATGCATGTATATGATATGAATGTGATAGGTGAGACCAGAATTATATAGTGATCCAATGCACTGGGTAATGTTTTAGTCTCATGAGACATCATGTTTGGGATTTGGGAGTTAACTTAATCCTTTATTGGACTTTTCCACCATGTTATGATTCATTTTTGGTTAGACTCAACCAATGTTTATGAAATCATGTTTGAAGTTGATTCCATTTTACCATGTTTCCCTTATGTTATCATGATATAGTATGCCTCTTTGATCATATTTATGATTCTCACCCCTTTTATATCCCATTTAAATTACTATTTTATAACATGTAATACTTTCTTCATGTTATTATTTGTTTATTCCCTTATCGGTATTTATATCTCACCCCTTTCTTATGTATGTCCTATGGTTATCCCATGCTATTTTAAGAAGGATGGAAAATTATGATCATATTATGGGAGTTTTCAATAATGTCTATGTACCCTCTATTTTATGTTTTTATGTAATGTACCTAATTACCCAAATATAGTAGAATTTATGATCTTTTGGTCTGTATTATGTGAATTTTTATGTAATAAATCATGAATTAATGTGCAATAAAGACAAGGGTTATCATAGTTTGTATCTGAGGAAAGTTTAGTTATTTTTTGGATTAAGATTAGAAAACTCTTGTAAAATCTTTCAGGATAATAATTTACATAGTAAAGTATCCCTATGTTTTGGTTATATATAGAGTAACTGATTTCCAAGAAAATACATCCCTCTCTGGATACTACAAGTTAGTGTGGCTCTAGAATAGATGTACCTAAGGGTAACAACCTTAAAAACACTATATTGAGATAGACTCAATCGGGAAATGGTAAATGAAAACTAGACATTCTACACACCTAGTTTGACAATCCCATGGGATATTTGCTGGAAAATTCACTATCATATTATGAACTATTATTAAGTAGAAAAAAATACCCATAATAGTATATGTTAGGAAATAAATCATGGATAAAAGAGATTGAAGCCTAGAAATTCATATGTTAAATAAATACATGTCCTTAATAAATTATCCCTTAAATGTTATTGAATCTCCATTTGTGTTTATAATAGTTTAAAAGTAAACATACCTAAGTTTTATTTTATTCTATCCAATGGTTTGAAGTAGGAGAAAATGAGTAAAAAACCAATATGAAGGGAAATTTGATGACTAAACAAATGAGATGACCAACCCAATAGGAGCAGGAATCGTCAACTTTGGGATGATACTCTCTCATCTTACTCATGTTTTGAATATAAACCTAAATTAGGAGGAACACCCAAATCCCCCAAAGAAAGAACAATATATAATTGAGACCTTTATGTGGTAAAGGCATCCAACATACAATAGATCATGTGATCCCTTAATCATGGAATAATAGATCAAATCCATTGAAAATATATCCTCCATCCTTAAATTATTCATGAAATGGAAGGGTATAATAACTGCTTATCATATAGGGGGATATGTTGAGTAGTTCTAGACATTAGTCATGAATATGAACCCCAAGGAAGTGATTGATGTGATGGGTAGGATATAATTATAGATAAATATTTTCAATAAATATTTCCCTCACACTCTCTAACACTAAATTTAAATGGATTAAATTTTCATCAAACAAAAAGTTGATGAATCCATTGGGGTGTATGAGGAAAACCTCCCAATACATGCATGATACACCTCCTTCTTCTTCGTAACTCTTAAATATAAATTTGAAAACATCTTTAGTGGGATAAAATAGACTCTATGAAAATCCTTGTAAATCCAAGACATTGATAGCTATGAGGAAATTGGGTGATGTTATCTCAAAGATGAAATAGAGATCATATAATCCTAAGGGTGTCATCGGTATATAAATAGAAAAGTGGAGTTTAATTATGGAGGTATAATGGTGAAATAAAATGGTGGAAAGAAATTTCAAAATACCACCTTTTAGAAGTCTATAGAGATGCACAAAAAAAAAATTCTTGAAAGGGATTAGGAAATGATTTATGTGTGGAAAGGAAGGGAACCATGCTAATTATTTTTTAAGGTAGAATCCCACAAATGTAATGGAAGAGAAGAATTATCCAGTAAACCCTAACCATATTTTCCAATGTTTCAAAAATAAAGAGCATGTGAACTTTGTAAAGAAATGCGCTAAATTATAGGTGGTTAGAGACAATAAGTGGAAACAACCTCCAAGGAATAAATATAGATCTTATTCTATTACAACCACTGAGGTGGATCTCAACAATGATATGGGGACATGTAAGCTAGTAATTAAGTCAAGAATAGTGAATATAATTTTTGATTTTGGATCTATGAATTCCTCTGTATCATGGATGTTTAGTATAACTATCCAAACACCACCACAGAGCATTGAAGTAGAACTATCGATGAAAATGGAAAATAAGGAAATTGTTTTATCCCATGTATATAACTTCTACACTATCCAAATCTGTGGGATAAAATTCACATAGAACATTGTGATACTACCTTTAGTGGAATTTGAGGTAATTCTAGGTATGGATTAGGTTTCCTTATATAGATCCAATATAAATTTTCATGAAATGGAAATCACTCTCCTTATCATGAATCGTTTTGTGATTATTTATATGTGCGAGGAAGATGATGAACCCTATTTAGAATAAAAATATAAGGAATTTATATTATTTTCACAGTATCAAGAATATCTTGATGAAATGATAGGGTATATTTAAAAGATCATCCTTTAAAAGATTCCACATATGATGGAATATTCTAATGTTTTTCCTGAAGAATTTTTTGGTCTTCCCAATATTTGAGAGGTTGTATTTTTAATCAAGAATATAACTAGGGATTTTCCATTATCCAAGACCCTATATAAAATGGTTATTATAGAACTTGAGGAGTCGAAGATGCAACTATATGAGAATATTGATAAAGGGTTCATACACCCATGTGATTCACCTTAGGGTGAACAAGTACTATTCATCATGAATAAAGACTTGTCAATTTTCCAATTAATTGGTTATCATAAGCTCAAAAAGATCTCGATAAAGAAAAATTATCCTCTTCTATGGATTGATAAATTCTTCAATATTCTACATTGAGCATAATACTTCTCTAAGGTGGATCTTTAGTTAGAATATTATAAATTAAGGTTGAAGGAGGATAACCCTAAGACTACATTCCATACAAGGTATAGGCACTATGATTTCATAGTAATTCTAATCAGACTCACTAATGCTCCTGAAATAATCTAGGACTTGATTGATAGATTATATAGAGATTACCTAAAACATTTACAGTAGCCTTTATAAATTATATTCTAATATTCTACTAAATAAATGTGGACCTTGAGGAGAATATTATCACTATACTGAAGTCTGTATAAAAGGAGAAACATTATGAAAACTATAAAAAATGTGAGTTACAGTCTAATGAGGTCTCATTCTTGGGGCATGTTATCACCAATAAAAGAATATTTGTGGACCCTTCAGAAACAGAGGGAATTAAAGGATGTACAGGGTTAACATCTATGATATATATCCATAGTTTCCTTGGATTTTCTAGGTATTATCAACAATTTGTAAGATATATATTACAATTATAAAATTCCCTAACAAAGAAAACTCAGAACGGAGTTATGTTTTTTTTGAATAATGAATGTGAAGATAGATTCATGAAGTTGAAAAAGAGTATTTTCAATGCACCTGTACTTATACTACCCTCAAGTAGGGAATTTTTTATAGTATATAGTGATTATTTGAATAAGGGTTAGGGTTGTGTACTAATTTGGAATGAAAAATCAATAGAATATTCCTCATATCTATTGAATGTTAATGAATAGAAATTCCCAACACATGATTTAGAGTTATCTATAGAAAGTTTCACATTGAAATTATAGTGAAATTTTCTCTTTGGGGAAAAGTGAAAAATATAAGTGGATTATAAGAGTCTTGGGTATATATTCACATATAAAGAACTAAATATTTTCTAGTGAACATGGATAAAGATGATTAAGGAGTATGATTTCTCAATCAAGTACCATCCTGGGAAAGAAAATAAAGTGGTAGACACTCTATGTAGAAAGGATCCAATAATTTTATCATTGATGAGAACTGAGATGGATCTTATCTTCTTATACATGAAAAGGATATACATGTGTATAATAAGGAAGAAAAATTATCAACAATTTCACAAATGATTGCTAAACCATACCTTCTAGAGAATATAAAGGATATTTAAATAGAAAATATTGAAATTCATATGAATGTGGAATCTATAAGAAAAGGTAAATCCTCTAAGTTCAAAATTAATGAAGAAGGAGTTTCAATATATGGGTCATGAATTTATGTATTATCAAATCCTGAGTTAAAGATAGGGTTATTTGATGATACAGATAGATTTAACTTCTCTAGAAATCCATTGAGTATGAATACATATCAAGACATATGATATCTCTATTGGTGGGAAAATAAAAATAAAGAGATTTCTGAATATACATAAAGGTGTCTTATATTTCATCGAGTTAAGGATGAAAGGAAAAAAAATACAAGGGGATGATACAAACATTACCCATACAAACACGGAAATGGGTAAACATAACCATGGATATTTTCAATGGTCTTCAAAATACATCAAGAAGAAATATGTTGTATGGGCTATGGTGGATCATCTTTAAAAAACTGCTCACTTCATTACAATTTGAGAGGACTTCTCACTCAATCAAATAACAAGACATTAGAGAAGTGGAGAGGCTGTATGGAACACTAATACCGATTGTATCTGATTGGGACCCAAGATTTATCTCCATGTTCTAGAAGAGTATCCATGATGATCTAAATACTTATTTGAACATAATCACGACATATCACCCTCAAAATGATTGTGAATATTAGTGGACCATATAGACACTCGAGGACATGTTGAGAGAATTCTCAATGGACTAAAAAGAAGGTTTGCATCCACATCTTCCTCAAGTTGAGTTATCATAAAATAATAGTTTCCACTCAAGCATCCAAATGGATAATGACGAATATCTTTATGGTAAGAGATTTATAATGGTAACATGTTAGGATGAAGTTGGTGAATGTAAATTTCTAGGTCCTAAAATGGTCGATAAAATAGTGGAAAAGGTCAAGACCATTCAGCAGTACATCAAGGCTGCTCAGAGTCGAAAGAAGAGATATACTAATAATAATTGAAGAAAGATTGATTTAAAGGTTATAGATCTGGTATTATTCTATATATTTCTATGGAAGAAATTCATGAGATTCAGGAAGATGGGAAACCTTAGTCCAAGATACATCAACCCCTTTTAGATCTTTGATTTCATTATAGAGATGACCTATCAACTAGCACTTCCAACTAACATATCATAAGTATATGATGTATTCCAAGTATCCCTAATGAGTAAGTAATACCATACCCCTCACATGTGTTGAATCTGGTGGTGGTACTATTGGAGAATTATATTTTATATGAGGAGCATCTGGTGAAGATATTGGATCATACAAAAAAAGTTCTATGAAATAAGAAAATGCACTTAGTCAAAGTTCTATGGATAAAACACATGTTTTAAGAGGAGATGAAAGAACCAAAGGAGGTGATGAAATAGAATTGACCTAATATTTTTTAGTGTATGAAATAAACATTTTGAGGGTGAAATTTGTGAAGGGGGGATATTGTAATGACCTGAACTTTTATAAATAAAATTACATTTATTATTAAATTAAATTTCCTATTATGTTTATAGAAAACACATGAAATTATTTGGTTTTTTATATCCTATCAAAATTAAAATTTTGTTAATAATCATAAAAATTGATAAAATAGTCATTGAACAGTGATCATAAGAATATTTTAATATAGGGTTATGATAAATCCAATTAGCATAGAAAAAAGAAGCAATAGCCTCAAACAGTAAGATCATATCAAATGAAGGAAATTTATTTTAGCTCCAAAGGTAGTTATCATCACTGATCGTTTCCTTTGAACATACCCAATATGAGACCCAAAAACTAAATAATGAGGGAAACAATTTATGGGAGAAGTTTAATCTCATCTATATCATGGCCCAAACCATGTACGCCGAACAACCACATGAAAATATCACTATTTCACAACTTACCCTCAATGAATTTTTTGGTGTAATAAATGAATATTTATCAAGTACCTAATAATTTAATTTTTTACATTGCATAGAATAATGAATATATTTACCTCTTCTTATCATTAATTTTTAAATGTTTTTTTTCTTATGAAAAAACACAATTTTTTTTGCAATACGCTATTTCAACTAAGATATTAATTTTTGATGAGTTCATGAATTTTAAAAACAAATGATACATTAATGAAATAATAAAATTAAATAATATTTTATTAATATAAATAATTATATAATTTTTTTGAAGTCTATTGGTTCTAAAAACACGAATCACACACAAAAAGGTTTGTTTTTGATGAATCAAACATGTGACTCACCCAGAAAGACCATTTTGGGGATGGGGAGTATGTTGTGTGAAAATTTCAGAGGTTTCATTCAAATAAATGTTTCCTTGAGTAAAATAATTGTGTACCCAAGGTGATGCTCAGTTATGTGGATATACCAATTCTAAAATAAATCCCATGGAATGTTCACAAAAAGAAGTAGGCTTGTGAGGATGGTTTTCAATTGCGTGACCAATAAGTCAAGTGACAAAGAAATAATCGAACTAAGTTTGATGAATGACCAAGACACAGTGGAAAATGAATTATATGTGTGAAAATTTGTTCCAAACACTATAATTTATGGGTAACCAGCTGAGAATTTCAGTTATAAATATAACCTCATGCCCTCTTGATTATAAAAGGCACTTTAAAAGATAAAACACCTCACATGTGAACAAAAATTACTCTATTCCATGACAACATGAAATACCAGATACGATGGACCCTAAAAGGTAGATAACATTCACAACATACCTCATGTGGGACAAAACATGAGTTAGCTTATGGTTGAGTGATTCTTTTTCAACACCTCTCAAGGCTTGTTGGGTTTGATCAAAGAGAATCAACTTTCATGAAACCCTGATCTGGGCACAACTCTAAATCATTCTCATAATTATGCCTCTAGAACCCTTGAGTTTCCCTTGTGTTAGAGACCCTTTATCATGAAACTCTTTCATGAAATATAGTAATGTTATGAAAAAAAGGTCCCCTAACCAATGTCCCCTATGCTTCTAGTGGAGCCATTACCTTACCTATAACTCATTATAATGGGTATACTAATGAATATTACTCATAATAATAGGAACCCTAACATAGGGCCTCTGGATTTCCACTCCTCTATAGTAGTTCCAACACATTTTCCCACCCATAGGCACATGAATGGTGGAAAAATATTCCCTAGAGGTGTCATCATCATTGGAAACTATCAAAATATCTTGGTATAGGGTCCTTACACCAGATAATTCGCTCACCTTGATGTGGTACCCCACTAGGTATAATCCCCTAAAACACCTGAGATTAAAATTTTATAATTGTATTGTCCACATCCAATTGTTATGAAATTAAATTTCATGAAAACCCCCTCAAAAAATGACATAAAACTATAGAATTTCTTTCTATAATGAACACAGGATGCCCATGTATGACTTATATGGGATGAATCCACACCTCTTACCCTATGTGATAAACACAGGATTCCCCATGTATGATCATCATGGGATTCCACTATTCCCTCCACCATGGGATGAAATCCAACACCTAAGAAGCTTCCACGAATAATATCCAAACCATCCAGCCCCACCAAGGGATGAGACACCTACCATGGGAAGCTTCCATGCATAAGACCCATACAATTCCCAATAGAGTGATCCTCTTGCATTGGACATATTCCACATGTAATCCCCACACCATCCCTCAGTGACTCTATTTTCACGACATGAGATTACTTAATTCATGACGTTAAACTTCATGAACCAGTCCTATCACACAAACTCAAAATGTGGCATTGAACTATATGGATTTTGATACCTACCTCATAAACAAGCTATGTAGAAAACCTCCCAGATGTTTAATCCTATCACTATCTATGTTTAAAATCCTCCCCCCTCTTGAGACACACTTAACCTCCTAATCCATATCAATAGGATTATTTGATACGTTAGAACAAGACATTAGGCTTGTGACCATATTCATCTCGACAAGACATTTTGTTCTATCTCCACAGGACATTTGTCATGTGACCTGATCCATCTCAATAGGAAGTTCTGATATATCTCTTCAAGACTTTAAACTCATAACCTATTCTATAATCCCTACCTCATGCAATAAAAATGGGATTCCTGAGGTAAAAAACCCTCAAAATACTTACTTCTATGGAATCAATCACCTTGTGATTGAAATTGGATGCATTGGGTTTTTTATTAATATTCCTCACACATGGGATGCCCTCCAACCAAGGAATACTTTATAGGTGCCAAGTATACCCAATGTTCAAACATGACTAGATGTGCCCAATTTTATTACTCTCCTGACCGAAGGTCCCTTTCCTGTTGAGATAGAAGTAGCTTAATTAATTGGTGTCCACCTTGATATGTCACTAGGAATGAGTTTCATGAACATGACTTAATATATACGGGTGACCCTAACTAGGAAATGAGCTCCAAGGAGGAATTCACCTCCCATCATCCCATTTTGATCAAGGGGTAGACATCACTGATGAAAGTGATGAGACCCACCCATCATTGGAAAGTGGGAATGCATGGAAATAGAGTAGCATGAACAACATGCTAGTTCCCTGATGAAATCTTCAGAAATAATGTCAAATGTATTTTTTATAAGGGTTCAAAACTGTTATTTTCGAGAAAACAATCATTTATCAATATATGTTGGTTCTTGTTTTAAAAATAAAAAATCACAAACATATAAAATTATTTTTATAAAATAAATATTATTTTTTGAATCATTATGTTAAAGTTATCCAATAGTGAAGTTTTCATAATTTTATAAGTCAATCGAATATTTAGGTAAAAAATTAAATACATTATAAATATACTGTTTGTATTATGTCATCATAATGTCCAAAACGTGATTTAATAAATTCCATAAATGGTATTATTCCTCATTAAAATAATTTTTTTTATATTATCTGATTAATTTTATAAATCCTTTATGAATTATCTAGAACCTGTATTATATTTTACAGTTCTAAAATAAATTATTTTTAAACATGACACACTTTCAAATCAACAAGGGTAGTATTTTATTGATTTAGAACCTTAAACTTATAAAATAATTAAAACATTCTTCTTTGGATGAAACCATGGAAAAAACCCATGGGATGGTTTTCTGTTTTGATTATTTTATTGTATAGATTCCAAAACCTATGTTTGGAAAATATTAAAGAACTCCCTTATCTTTTCCTATATAAAACCAACCAAGATCCCATTAATCCTTACTCAAAAAACATGGATCACATCCTCACTATTCCTTCCCCTATCTTGTTTACTTCCAATGTTCCTGAATCTCCGAATAATCACTTCTCATGCTTTTAGGATCACCGTCCCAAGGTAAGGGACCTCTCCCTCTTCTTTTAAATTCAATAACCTTCTTTGTATTTAGCCTTTTGAATGTAAAATGGTTATGTTTTTATTACTTCATAACAAACTCAATACTATCTAATTAATTTCCTAATAATGGGAGATCATTTATCCACTATAATTATACATTTCACATGAGCTATTACTTTGTCAGAATATATTAAGGGATCATCTAATTGTCCACATTATTCAAGAATCATCTATATTTTATGTATTTTTATTTAAAATTCAATTTTTTTTGATTTTTTCTTACACATTTTTTTTACTTTTATTTTTATATGCAAATGATTAGAGACAACTTCAACTCTCAAAAAACATTTTTATTAAACTTTAAGTACTACCGTTATGCTTCCAAAATTTCACCAATATTTTTCTTGTGAAACGCTTGTGTCATGAATATACACCACCATTTCCACTCAAGGTTATTAACCAATATGGTCATATCCTTTATTAATTGGTAAATTCCATTTATGTAACCCACACTCCTTGATAATGGGGTTAAAATTTATAAAATAAATTCTCATGTTTTATAATCTATGTGGCACACTTATACATGTATATTATATGAATGTGATGTGTGTGCCTAGAATTATATAGATCTCTAATGAATTGGGTAAATTTTTAGTCTCATGAGACGTCATGTATGGCATCCTGCGTTTTTATTACATAACTTTTCATTACAGTTTACAACCAGAGGATCTTTAAAGTATAGTGTCTTGGAAATCAGAAACATAATACATGAAATAAACATAAAAAATTCTTCTAAATAACTTTAAGGGATTCATAATAGGTTCATCCTATGTAAAAATACTGCATCTCATATCCTGGAGACATACATCAAAGGAAAGGATGAGCAGAAGGCCCAGTAAGGGTAAACAAGAGAATTTGTTTACTTGTTTAACAATAACAACATAAAGACATGGGAAATGGAAGTATAGCCATATCATAATGAAAAGAACATGGAACATTACTTGAATATGTGGCTACAACATTTCATTTAGGCATTCATGAACATATCACCTAGGTTTATCCCCGAGGTGTCATAAAATTACCAAGGTTATTCACCAAGGTATCATGAAACTTGTCATCTCTAGAGATTAATTATTTACCCAATGCATTAGAGCGCTATTAGGGCACAACATTAATATGTATTTAATTTCATTTTATCCACATATATCATAATAAAAAATTTCATAAATAATCCATGGAGAATAAAATAAATGTGGTTTATTTCAAGATCAGGACGTTTTAAAAGTTCTTAAAAAAAATAAGATCATTATGTCATTTATAACCCATGGAAAGGGAGTGAGGGTTATATGTATGTTAATTCCAGAATCAAATAAATCATATTTATATATTTATGAACACCCAAATAAAATAAATAGGTCTGGATATTCACATAAATAAAACAAGAGAATTTCTGGAGAGAAAGAGATAGAAATTTTGAAGTGAAATTTCTACAGCATAACGACTATATAACATGGTTTTAGAATACATTGAAAAGAGAGGGTACAAGAGTAAACCACTCATAAATAAATTATAATATAGTATAAATACAGAATAAAATAGATATAATAACATGATATGGAAATTTGAATCACATACCACATGAAAATGAAACATGAAATAAAAGAGAAGACACAATTCATTTTACGAAAAATTCGGCAGCCTAACAGCATCACATAAAAATTACAAAAACAAATTTATGAGAATGGAAAGGGTGTCTCAAAAATTATACATGAAATGGAGAGTAATTATAACATATATGAACATACCCTCAACAAAAATAGATGGAAACTAGAAGACACAACATAAAGGAAGTCATGGAATAAAAGAGGAGGGTGAAAGATTCCCTTACCTTGAAGAGTAACTTCGAAAGCTTGAAGGTTGGGACCTTGGGAAGCTTGAGGGAACCTTGGGAGGACTCCTTGGGAGGTAAGGAGACCATAAATTCGTTTAAGATTATTTTGGAATGAAATGAATGAAATGAATTAGGGAAGTGGCTAGGTATTTTTATGGAAAGTGAGTGAATAAATTATTAATTTCCAAGGGACACCTCATTGGTGGTATTTGCAAAACTATGGGCTTTCCCATGGTATTTTCCCATGGTATTGGACACTTGGGAAACATCATATAATATATAACTATTCATAAGTCTACGAGAAATATTACAACATTATTACATCATTAATGATGTTTTAAACACGTGAAACTCAAAACTGCAATTTTACTATTCACTTGTAATTCAACTGTTGCAGAAAAATCCCAAAAATTTACCCTAACCTAATATCAATGCTTTGAATATTTAGAAGATTATTTTTGGAATAAATAATGATTTTATTTAAATATTTTTATCCAGATATTTGAAATTCCCAAAATTTTCCTTAATAAGAAATAACAATTTTATTTATATAAAAGGATTACACAAAGAAGCTAAGGTCTCGTTACATAGCTGCTTATAACACCAAAATAGGACATAAGTGTAATGTGTGATATGGTGATAGAATCTTGGGGTGGCTCATACAACATTTCCTGAGTGGGTATTTCTATCATCTTGAACTTCTCCCTTAGGCGATTCCGTTCAAGCTTCATACGTTGAAGTTCGGCTTGGGCTTGGTCCAGAGTAAAGCCCAGTGATTCTACCTCCTTCCCAAGCTCTGAGAGATGGGCTTAATATGGCTTGAGTATACTAGATGAGGACATTCAATATTATTTCTGTATTAATTAACCAAGATAACTGTATTTATAAAAACACAACGTTAAGATTATAGTTTCCAACGGTCATATTGACCAACGATCATATAACAGTCAAAACCCAACAGTCTCATTTTAATTATACCCACTTAACAATTAAAGGATATAGCTTTGTTGAGTATAAAATAAAATAACAAATAAAATTAAGAAACAAATATAATTAAAAATTTCGGGTCGTTACATTCTTCCCCCCTTAAGAAATTTCATCCCCGAAATTTTATCTTGTACCCTATGATGGGAAAAGGTGTGGGTACTTCTGTCTCATGGACTCCTCCGGTTCCCACGTCGCTTCTTCACATTTTTGGTTCCTCCAAAACACCTTAATAGGGTGGGTAGTCTTGTTGCGTAGAATCTTGTCTCTACGATCCAATATCTCCACTAGCTTCTCTTCATAAGAGAGGTCATGTTCCAGTTGTACCACCTCTGGATTTATTACATGTGAAGGGTCAGGTATGTACTTCATCAAGAGGGATACATGGAAGACATCATGAACTTGTTCTAGATTTGGAGGAAGTGAAAGCCGATAGGCCACTGCTCCCACACAATCAAGGATTTCATAGGGGCCAATGTACCTAGGGATGAGCTTCCCTTTCTTCCCAAACCTCATGAATCTCTTCCAAGGTGAAATCCGAAGAAAGACTTTTTCACCAACATCAAACTCCAAGTCCCTTCGACGGTTGTTGGCATATCTCTTTTTCCAACTCTGAGTAGCCTTAATGTGTTATTGGATGGCATGGACCATTTCTTTCATCTCTTGCACAAGATTAGGCCCAAGAATCCTTCTCTCACCAGCTTCATCCCAACAAGTAGAAGTTATACATCGCTTCCCATATAGAGCTTCATAGGGTTCCATTTGAATGCTCGAGTGGAAGATGTTGTTGTAAGAGAACTCAGCTAAATAGAGATGTTTATCCCATCCACCTTTAAATTACATTGAGCAAGTTCTTAGCATTTCCTCGAGTGTTTGAATAGTCCTTTCAGATTGACCATCATTTTGGGGGTGATAGGCCATACTAAAATTCAATTCAGTTCTCCGATCTTGTTGAAGACTTCTCCAGAATTTTGATGTGAACCTTGGATCATGATCAGATATGGTAGAAAGTGGAACTCCATACAGCCTTACCACTTCCTTCACATAAATCCTGGAAAGTTGATCAAGAGATAAAACTTCTCGAATGGAGATAAAATGGGTAGTCTGGGTGAGACAATCCACAATAACCGATATCACATTATTTCCTTTGGAAGTTCTCGGAAGACCAGTGATGAAGTCCATAGTGATATTGTCCCACTTCCATGCTGTTATGGGTAGTGGTTGTAATACCCCTTTAGGAAGTTTTCACTCTTCCTTCACTTGTTGACATACTAGGCACCTTGAAGTGTAGTTAACAATCTCCCTTTTCATATTATCCCACCAATAAAGATTACGAAGGTCCCTATACATTTTTGTGCTACCATGATGTATAGAGAAAGTAGATCTATGAGCTTCATCCATCAAATCCTTATTTATTTATGGAATATATGGAACACATATTCTTGTAAGAAATTTCAATACACCTTCTTGATCAGTATTGAACTCAGGAAACTTCCCATCTTTCATAGCCTCAAACTTCTTCTGTAACAAAGGATCTTTTTTCTAATATTTCTTGATCTTCTCTAGTAGTGACGGTTGAGAAATAATTTGGGTTAGGGTTTATGATGTCCCTTTTTTTATTATTCTCATGTCCAGTTTTACTAGGACATTGATCAAAGTATCTCTTTGAATCCTCATAATGGATAGAACAACTGGGTCTTTCCTGCTTAATGAATCAGCGACTTTGTTTCCTCTTCTCGGATGATAATGAATTGAAAAATCATAGTATTTTAGGATTTCCAACCATCTCCTTTGTCTCTTGTTAAATTCCTTTTGTGTGAAAATATACTTCAAACTTTGATGGTCTGTGTATATATCACATTTCTCCCCATAAAGATAGTGCCTCCATATCATCAGAGCAAAAATGACCATCGCCAGCTCCAGGTCATGCGTAGGATAGTTCTACTCACGAGTCTTCAACTGTCGAGATTCATAAGCAATGGACTTTTCATTTTTCATGAGTCCACACCCAAGCCCTTTTAGAGATGCATCGCTAAAAATAACGAATCCTTCTCCACTTGAGGGTAGAGTTAACACAGGTGTAGTAATCAATCTCTTCTTCATCTCTTGGAAACTCTCCTCACACTCCTTTGTCCACATGAACTTGAACCCTTTTTTAGTTAACTAGGTTAATGGATTAGAAAGTCGTGAAATTTTTTTCACAAACCTCCTATAATATCCCGTTAATCCAAGGAAACTACAAATCTCAGTTATTGTTGTAGGTTGAGGCCACTCCTCTATAACTTTTGTCTTTGCAGGGTCAACTGTTATTCCTTCATTGGTAACAATGTGTCCCAAGAAAGAAACTTGTTGTAACCAAAATTCACATTTACTGAACTTTCCAAAAATCCTTTCCTTCCATAGAGTTTGAAAAATAAACCTTAGATGATGCTCATGCTCCTCACAAATTTTGGAATATATCAGAATATCATCAATAAAAACTTCCACAAAGTTATCAAGGTAGTCTTTAAAGACTCTATTCATCAAATCCATAAAAATATTAGGTGCATTAGTCAGTACAAAAGGAATAAAAACAAACTCGTAATACCCATATCTTGATCAGAAGGCAGTTTTTGGAATATCTTCTTTCTTCACCCTCAATTGATGATAACCAGATCGAAGATCAATCTTAGAGAAGAATTGAGCCCCACGAAGTTAGTCAAATAAGTCATCAATTCTTGGAAGAGGGTATTTGTTCTTTACTGTGATCCCGTTTAGTTCTCTATAATCGATGCATAGTCACATCGATCCATCCTTCTTCTTCACAAAGAGAACATGTGTTCCCCAAGGGGACACACTCAGTTGGATAAACCCCTTCTCCAAAAGATCTTGGAGTTGTTTATTTGATTCCTCTATCTCCACATTTTCCATCCTATACGGGGTATTTGATATTGGATGAGATATCGGTACGAGTTCATTAGAGAACTCCACCTCTCTTTCTGGGGGAGGTCCATGCAACTCCTCAGGAAATACCTCAATGTATTCTTGGACGATGGGTACATTTTCTATCCTCAAACTCTCATTTCCTTCTTCTTCTTCACAGATCAATTCCATAAACAATGATATAAGAGGTTCTTCTAGACAAAGATCAGGTTGAGATATCTCTCCTTGGAGGATAACTGTAGGTTTTTCATTGAATACTACTAAGATCTCCTTACTTCTACATTTGATCCTAGCATTATACTTTGAGAGCCAGTCCATCCCTAGTATATTGTCAAAATCCAGCATGAGAATGAGTACTACATTTGTGGTAAGATTGTACTCACCAAAGTAAATACTAGAGTTTCTAAATTCTGATGATGCTTGGATAATCCCACCCAGAGTCTTGACTGATAACTCTACTTTTAGCAAGTCGAGTGTTGATTCTAAATTCTTTGCAAACTTGGAGGAAATAAAGGAATGTGTAGAACCAGAATCAAACAAAGTACTTGCTAGCTTTGAGATAACATCAAGAGTACCTTCTACCACATAATTTGGAGCTTCAACTTCATCTGTCATGATAGAAAAAGCATGACCTTGATCCCTTGGCCTTTGATGAGGCTGATGGTGGTTCCCCTCCACTACCCTCTGATTTGGACAGTGATTGGAAAAGTGCCCCAATTGTCCACACATAAATCAATGGACATCAAGTAGGGCCTACACCATCTTCCCCTTGTCGTTAGTGTTTGGATGTTGAGGTTTCACCTCACTATGACAATTCCTCGCAATATGGCCATCTCTTCCACACTTGTAGCATTTACCACTCCCGAGCAAGCAGTTCCCCGAATGATTCTTCCCACATTTATTACACGTGGGACATTGCACATTCTTGCCTCCTCTTCCTTGATCAATGTTCCTACCTAAGATGGGCTCCATTTATCCCTTTTTGTCGTTTTATTTATGAGACCATTGAATCTCACCAAACTCCAGTTTGACTTTAATTGCACTCCGCACGATCTCATCGTAGCTATCATAGTCTCGATTGGCTATATTCTTCTGCTGATGAGGTCTCAGCCCACCAAAGAATCTATAAACCTTTCAATTTGGATCCATGAAAAAGATAGAGGTATATCATGAAAGTCAGGTGAAGTTTATCTCATAGCTTCCGATAGATTCATTCTCCTTCTGCTTCAGCTCGAGAAACTCCTTCTCCATTCTTTTTCTCATGGAACGAGGTAAATACTTACGGAAGAAGAACCCTATAATCTCTTACAACTCCATAGCTTCAACCTCCACTCTTTGCCTTGTGTTTTTAATCATCTCTCACTACTTATCAGCTTCTCCTTCTAAGCGATAGACAGCCAAGGTGACCTTCTCTTGCTCTGAACAACAGAGCATAGAAAATATCTTCTCGATAGAGCTGATCCACTGCTCAATAATCAATGGGTCAGTCGATCCATAGAAGGCTGGTGGTCATTGACGCATAAAGGACTCAACATAATGTTGTTCCCTTCACGGTGATATCAGTCTCTCAGCTCGATTGAACTTATTTCCCATAACTTGAGTCAGTTGGTTCATCATTTGCATGAATGTTTCTATTCCGACTTCCATCAGAGGACCTTCAGTGCATGGTCCATTGCAGTCACCATTTTCACGGTTCCTCCTATTGCCTTCCATTTCTAAAAGAATAAAACCTTAGTGAAAAAATTATTTCATTTATGAATCTTTTAACTATAAAGGATTTATGTCTTAAAACTTCATTAAACAATTACATTTCTCTATGAATCCTTTATAATGATTCATAAAAATCTTATGATTAACCAAACATATCCCCCGGGAGTGTCGTAACCAAGAGTGCATCAAGGCCCGTTTTCGTGTACTAGTTCCCGTTCGAGTCTAGCTCAAAGTGGTATTTTCGTGTTTTACCCCTATGTACATCTGTGCCAGAGCCGCCTCTACCTGCTTGTATCCAAATGAGGATGTATTTTCTTGATAAACCACTTACTTAATACTCACCAAAATACCAAGAAGTTTTTCTATATTTAAACATTTCTATAGGATTACTCCTAAATATTTCATAGCCTAATTTCCCTAAATAACTATACTATCCTTTGATACCAACTATGGAATCCTTCCTTTTTATTACATAACTTTTTATTACATTTTACAACCATAGGATCTTTAAAGTCTACTACCTTGGAAATCCGGAACATAATACATGAAAACAACATAAAAAAATCTTATAAACCACTTGTAGCACTTCATCATAGGTTCATTCTATGTAAAACTACTGCATCTCATATCTTGTATACATACATCAAAGGAATGGGTGAGCAGAAGGCCCAGTAAGGGTAAACAAGGGAACCAGTTTACTTGTTTAACAATAACAACATAAAGACATGAGCAATGGAAGTATAGGCATATAATAATGAAAAGAACTTAGAACATAACTTTAATATGTGTCTAAAACATTTCCTTTAGAAATTCATGAGTATATCACCAAGGTTTATCCCCGAGGTGTCATAAAATTACCAAGGTTATTCACCAAGACATCATGAAACTTGTCATCTCTAGAGATTAATTCTTTACCCAATGCATTGGAGCGCTATTAGGGCACACCCTTAATATGTCTTTAATTTCATGTGATCCACATATATCATAATAAAACATTTAATAAATAATCCATGGAGAATAAAATAAATGGGTTTCATTTCAAGATTGTGATGTTTTAAAAGTTCTTAAAAAATAAAAAAATAAGATCATTATGTCATTTATAACCCATGGAAAGGGAGTGAGGGTTATATGTATGTAAATTACAGAATGAAATACATCATATTTATATATTTATGAACACCCAACAAAACGAAATAGGTCTGGGTATTCAGATAAATAAAACAAGAGAATTTCTGGAGAGAAAGAGAGAAAATTTGAAGTGAAATTTCTGTAGCATAACGGCTATATAACATGGTTTTAGAAAACATTGAAAGGAGAGGGTAAAAGAGTAAACTACTAATAAATAAATTATAATACAGTATAAATATAGAATAACATAGATATAAGAACATGGTATGTAAATTTTAATCACATACCACATGAAAAGGAAACACGAAAGAAAAGAGAAGACGTGATTCCTTTTACAAAAACTTCGGTATCCTAACGACATCACATAAAAATTAAACAAAAAAATTTATGAGAATGAAAAGGGTCTCAAAAAAATTATACATGAAATGGAAATTAATTAGAACATATATGAACATACCCTCAACAAAAATATATTGAAACTAGAAGACACAACATAAAGGAAGTCATGGCTTAAAAGAGGAGGGTGAAAGATATCCTTACCTTGAAGAGTAACTTCAAAATCATGAAGGTTGGGACCTTTGAAGGCTTGAGAGAACCTTGGGAGGACTCATTGGGAGGTAAGGATACCAGAACGTCTTTGAGGATGATTTTGGAATGAAATGAATGAGGGAAATGGCTTGGTATTTATAGGGAAAGTGAGTGAATGAATTATTAATTTCCAAGGGACACCTCATTAATGGTATTTGAAAAACCATGGGCATTCCCATGGTATTGGAAAAATGGGACACCTCATGGAATATATCACTATTCATAAGTCTAACAGAAATCTTACATCATTATTACATCATTAATGATGTCATTAAACACCTAAAACTCAAAACTGCATTTTTACTATTCATTGATAATTCAACTGTTTCAGAAAAATCCCAAACATTCACCCTAACCTAATATAAATGCTCTGAATTAAAAAATCAATTCCATTTTATTAAAATAATCTTCTAAATATTTTTAATTTAATTTTTAAATAAAATCATTATTTATTTTAAAAATACAGCTTTTAAACTATAACTCATTTTGTAACACTGTAAAAAAGTAGACAGGGTCCCATAAAAATATCTTATACCCATAAGATAATAAAGTAAAAATTTATGATTAAATTTTATGAAAATTAATTTCCATTTTAAATTATTAAATTAATTATAAAATCGTAAATAAAATATTTATGGCATACAAAAATACCAAAACTTCAACTATGATCATTTTTTCACTTTTAAGATGTCTAAAATGTATTTATACATTCATGGGTGAAGTTTCTATTTTTTTGTCAATTTACTATTCATTACTATTCATTAATATTCATTACTATTCATATGGGTATGTTACTATTCCTACTTTACTATTCACTAAAAACCAAGTTGATCTTTTTAGACTCTCAATCTCTTACTGATCACAACTGTAGAAGGCCATTTTTTGAAAATCATTTAACATTATTAATTATTTAATGAATACAAAAATATTTTAAAATACCCTTTTTTCCTAAATTCATCAATAATACACATCCTATATTTATCCGGATATGTGAAATTCCCAAACTTTTCCATAATAAGAAATAACAATTTTATTTATATAAAAGGATTACACAAAGCAGCGAAGGTCTCATTACATAACCCCTTATAACACCAGCATAGGACCTAAGTGTAAGGTGTGCTATGGTGATAGAATCTTGGGGTGGCTCGGACAACATTGCCCAAGTGGTGATTTCTATTAGCTTGAACTTCTCCCTTAGGTGATTCCGCTCAAGCTTCATACGTTGAAGTTCGGTTTGGGATTGGTTCAGAGCAAAGCTCAGTGATGATACCTCCTTCCCAAGCTCCGATATATGGGATTCATATGGCTCGAGTCTACTGGATGAGGCCATTAAATATTCTTTTTGTATTAATTTACCAAGATAACCGTATTTATTAAAACACAATGTTAAGATTATAGTTTCTAATGGTCATATTGACAAACTATCATATAATAGTCAAAACCCAACAGTCTCATTTTAATTATACCCACTTTACAATTAAAGGATATATATTTTTTGAGTATAAAATAAAATAACACATAAAATTAAGAAACAAATATAATGAAAAATTTTGGGTCGTTACATCATGTATGGGATTCAGAACTAAACCCAATCCATTATAGGACATTTTATATATTTTTATGATGTATTTTTGGTTAGCCTTCACTGGTGTTTACGATTTCTTGTTTAAAGTTGTTTTTAAATTCCTATGTTTCCTTTTTTTATCAGGATATATCATTCATATTTGTTCATGTTTATTATTATCACCCATTTTATGTCCCATTTAAATGCCTATTGTTTAACATGTAATAATTTCTTCATCTCATGTTTTTTATTCCCTTTTTAGGCTTTATATCTCACCCCATTCTTATGTATGTCTTATGTTATCCCATTTAGTTTTAATATTAAATGATATTTACGAGCATGTTATAGAATTATTCAATAATTCTAATATACCCCCGATTTTAAGTTGTTATGTAATGTATCTAATTACGAAAATACACCATACTTATCAATCTCTATAGTGATTGGGGATAATTAAATTGGTTCATTGGATGAGAATAAGATGAATGAGATGATCCTTGATACTCTTATAACACCTAAAGTGTCACAGGTGAGAGCTCTTGAAAGCTTCGTTTTTGGGTTTAGCCTAGTTTAATGGGAATCGATTGTACATCCTCAGTTATGTGAATGTATGAATTGGGATATTTTTTGGATGAAATGTATCCAATGGATATTTATTATGGCTATGAAATATAATAAAGTGATTCATGTTGTGATCTTTCATTAGTATGACTGATTAGTGAGGGAGTATGTCAATGAATTCTCAAAGTTGGTCTTCTTTTTTCAGATTCTATCCATCAATGATACAATTAAATGTAATTTATTTGGAGGTGTTATTCCCCTAGAATTTTTTCCATTTGTTCTTGTATCTATCCTAATATATTTTAATTAGGTGGTTAATAGGGCCATTCTGCTTGAAGCTGACCAGTTTAGGAAACCAATGGTAGGGGATTCCTTAGTTCTATCTAGTGGGAAAATTTTAACTATATGAGTGGGGAGTAGAAGCCGGGTGAGACAAATCTAGACACAAAGGGTCTTTATTATTGGAATAATTGATCTCATGAATGCTCCATTATGGGGATCAAGGTAATTCTAAGCCCTCTTTTTTTATGTCTCATAGTGTTTGATTATTTTGTGTCTATTTAGGCATCTTATAAAATTCTATTAAGTTAGGGTTTTGGATGAGGTCTTAGTTTTTTTCCTTTTATTGATGTATTTTATTGGAGGACATTTCCTTTGATGGTTGGGACCTTGTTTTGGATGTTCATCTATTGTTATTTTATTTTTGGATGATTCTCTTATTCACATGTTCATTTTTAGGAATTTCTTATGGATGAATTGTATTTATTTTTATAGAATGACTTGGTTAATTTGTGGAATGTCCCCATACCTTATTGGTGGTTTTTGTGGTTGGTCATGAGTGTAATTTTTTTATCATCATTGTTTGGGTGAAGATTTCTTTAGATTATTTGTTTCTCCGACTATTTTGTTGAGCCTTTTTAGTGATTGTTGTTGGGATTTGATTGAATATTTGGTTGAAATATTAGGTAACTAGTTTATGTGATTTACCAGTCGATTTGGTATACTAACTAGTTTTTGTATTGGGTTGTTTGTGATGTAAAATGTGTGGGTGACTAGATTTTTTGAAACTATTTTATCCATATGTTTTGTGACCCAAGGTGTGAGATCATGACCATATTTTGAGGATGACTATAGTTGTTCTTCCTTTATTTGGTTTAGAAATTCCTCTAGTTTGAGACTGAGTTAACCTCATGGTTTCCTTTTTCTTAGGATGTGTCTCTGGGTTTCTCTCATACCACCATGTTAGAGGAATTCTAAATGGTGGGTAAACCTTATTCTGTCACCCGTGCTTCTTAGTAAATTTTATTGATGTTTCTAGATTAGTTATTCTTATAAGAATATGTAAAACATTTTGGATGATTAGTTTGATTATTTTTGTGGATATCAGCTATTGGCCTTGATTTAGGATAATGAAGATTCATTTCTTGGTTATTTCCACTTCAAAAATTTAATTTTCTCTCACCTTTTTGTTTCAACTGGAAATTATGGGGGAAACAAGTTGATTGGTGTGGATTTTTTGGGACCTATAATGTCACTATAGTGTTTATTTTGTATGATTTTATGTGGTTAAGTTTTTTTATTCATTTGTGTGGAAATTTGGCTTAAAACATGGATGATTTATTAGTTTTCCATTAGTTTATAGTTAAGTAACACAGGTAGAGGAAAACTATAAGTTACAAGATCCTATTAGCCCCTCTCTTTGAGTGTTTGAGGAGTTGGAGGTTCCATGAAGAGGATTAATTATTATTAAGAAGAGTTAGTGGTGAAATGGGTGAGACTACGATGTTGGGACTTATGTTGTGCCATAGTGTAGGTATCTACAGAACAGAGTGGTCACTATGGTGTAGGGGGATCATGGTAGAAAATATTGACTCACTACCTTTTTAGGAATGGATTTGGTGTTGAGGTAGGATATGGTGTAGCCTATCTGAAATTTCCACAATGGAGATATGATCTGCCTTATGGTGCTTCGAGGGTTGTTTTTTATTTTTTGGGAAAACAAAATTATGGGAAACATGTTTGGAACAAGTTGGCTGGAGATGGTTTTTGGATGTAATAAGAAGTATGTAAGTGTGTTTTCTTTCTTTTTCCAAGATTTCTTAAATAAAATAAATCTATTACCATTGTAAAAAATGGACAATCCATTTGACCATCATATTCAGGAAATTATACTCACACTGCTTACAAATTTCCATTAGATTGAGGAGAATCATACTAAAAGAAAAGGATCCTCAGACACACCTTCAGTACGGATTGAAAGAAGTGATCATAATGATGAAGGATTGCAGTCTGAATGAATAAATTAAAAATATGATTATGATTTGAAATTTTTTGTTTCTCACTGATCATAAGTATGTTGTAAATTTTTTTATTCATTCTTGATGAAATAAAGGGGTTAAAAGGTTCTTCCAATCATATTCAAGACAATCCTATTCAGATTGAGTAGGAAAGACAGATGTTGCTGGAAGAATGTAAAGTTACAATAATTTAGATTATAAGTCAGATTATGTTGAATATTATCTTCAAAGTAATTAAATTCATGAAAAAATACATGCATACAATAAAAAATTAGTGAAAGAAGTTTTTTTTGAAGGTGTGTATTATCAGATAATCAGAATGAGATCACTAGACATAGTTCTGTTTGATGGTTTAGAAGGTTGATCAAAATGGGAGAAATTGAAGGTGTTGGGTTTCAATCAGACCAAAATCCAAAAAGATTAAATCTTTGGAGAAATAATTTTATTAGTTTCAAAATCATATAATAGAAATAAGTTAAGTGATGAAATTTTATTGCTATCGTATTCAGAAAATATAGAAGCTACAAAAGTTGAATCTACTTAAACTGGTCCATCTGATTTGGTATTCCATCATTATCCCCAAATATAAAATTTTAATATTTGGGTGTTGTTGGGACTAGTGAAAGAAAATAAATAATGTATTTGGGGGGGGGGGGAATACAAAAATAAAGTCAGAGATCAATCAATAATGTAGTCAATGATTTCTATCAAGATGAATTGTCGGTTACCTTTCTTTAAAAGTGGGTTAAGAAAAAAATAACTCTGATTTCAATGAAATAATTTCATTTACATATTGGTCAAGAGTCATTATATTGAATAATATACTATCATCATAAAAATAAATAAATCAAAATGAGAATATATATTTTTCAATTGATGTAGAGAAACGTAATGGGATGTCTTCAGTTCTGATTTGTTTGCAAGAGGGTCAAGAGAGTTAGAGTGACCTAGCACACTCATTTTAATAGAGAAATCATAATGGGAAAAAATTGAAATCATATTGAGGATTTATATGAATATTGAAGCTATTTATTTATTTATATATGAATGTTTTATAGATAATCATAATGAGTAAATCATATTGGGAAATCAGAACGGAGAATTAAAATCAGACTCAATTTTGTTAATGAAATCAGAAGTGATCTTAAGTTCTTTTGAATACTCTAGAAGGTTTTAGAAGAGTTGATAAGTATTTAAGAATCCATAAATGTGCCCTAAATTCAAGGAGAATTTTGGAAAATTTGGCTGAGTGGAAATAATTTTCAGAATCTCTACTGAACATCTTTTGGGTTAACTATAAAAGGAGAAAGTACTTTATACTTTCTGACATGGATGTTCTATTTATAAGAATAGAAAGAAGCCCCGAATATCTAGGTATAATAAGTTTATGTATTGAGTTTTCTTGAATATTTTTTTGGATACATGAATAAATTATAAGAGACAAGATCATATTTAGGTTTTTTGAAATCAAACCGAGTAATTAACTTGGGTTTTCTGGACTAATATTGATGTGGTTCATAATTTTCTCAACCATATTATGACAAATTTATATTTTCATATTGAGAAATCAAACTGGAAAATCAAACAAAGTATCATTACAAATTTCAAAAGAAGTTCTTACTATATTATGGGTAAGAAATAGAAGAATTGTTTTAAAATATCATATTTGTGAAAGTTGATCATGATGAACAGTAACATGTTTCTTACAGAAAACATCTTATATAATTTTGTTCTACTTGAAGAAATTTCACTATTGTATTGATCATAGTGCTACATGAGTACAAGTGAATATGCTACTCATCGTATTCTACAAAAACAATTTCTTTATAGGCTATTTTATGGTATTAGATCATTTCCAAACCATACCAAGGATGTAGCTACTCTTGTTGAGTAGTGAACCTTATAAATTCTTATGTTCCTGTGTATTTGTGTTTGAATTATTTTCAGTAAGGAAAAAAATATTTAACAGGAGGAAAAGTTTGTTTCATATGTAAGGAAACATAAAATAAAACGATATTACTGATTCACCCCTCTCCCTCTCAGTGATACAAAAATCTTGAATGGGAAATTACAAGTGTTATCATAACTATAGGTTCATTTTGTTTATTCTTTGCCGATGTTTGGGAGAGAAGTTTATGGATAATTTGGATTGTGTCAAGAGTTAATGTATTCCAGTCTATGATGGTAAGAACTATCACATCTAGAAGGATAGAATGTTTTATAATCTTATGTCTATTGGGTATGATTTTATTGAATTAGAAACACATGGTTTTTCTCTTATTGATGAGAAATTTATTCTTATATTTATTGATAAGAAGAATCATGATAATGATTTAAGGGCCAAGAATGATTCACTCTTATTAATTTCTAAAACTATAATTTTAAGAGTAAAAGGTTTTTAAACTATCAAAGTTATCTAGTATAATCTAAAACACATTAATGAAGTAAATAAAAAAGTAAATGAAGTAATGTTACAAATTTGGAGGATCATTTATGAGGATCTCAAGATGGGAGAATATAAATTTGGTGGTGACTTCAATATAAGGGTGAATAACATTGTTAGCACGATCAGATGTCATGATAAAAAGTTAGAATATTCTATAGTTTTTGAAATAATATTTATAATCATTCCAAATAAGTTTGATGATAAATTTTCTTCATTGGAAGATAAAGATCTAGAAAAATTATCTTTTGATTATTTTCCTAGCACTCTCATTACATATGAAATGATAAGGGAGAAAGTTATGTATAGAATAGAAAAATCTGATAGATAAATATATTCTCAATCCACCAAGAAGGAAAAGTATAAGGAGTTTATTAATAAAGATTATGTTGATGACTGTGACACAAAAAATGAGGCATGTAAAAATATTGATGTATTTTTATCCTTGTTGTCTGAAAATGTGATAAGATGTATAGGAAAATACAAAGGGAAAATTCCATTGAAGTGTTTTTAATGTGGATCCATTGGGAGTTTTTTGGATAATTGTCCTCAAAGAAATAAATAATAGGATAGTTATGAAGATGGAATAAGTCCAAGAAGGTCATGAAAGAAACAGGATGATGAAGTTTAATCTTTTATTATACAGAAATATAGAAAATTATCCAAATTCAAAAAGAAAAATTTCTTATCTAAATATGATGAAGAAGATGACAGTGAAGATGAATCTAAGAAATATATTGCGAATTTTGGTGAAAATTCATTTATTGAAATATTTAATAATGAAGAATTTGGAATTAGTAGTTCTAAATAAGAATAAACCCAATTAGAATATCAACCTAAAGAAGAATTAAAATAATGTGTCGAGAAGATTGGGGGATTGAAACAGAAATCAAGAGATTGAAAACTGAAATATCTTTAAAAAATAAGGTTTTCCTAATGATAAAGTCAAGACGATGAAAAAAATTTATGATTTGAAGAAATATATTGAGAAAGAAAATAGTCATAATGAACATCTAGGAGTAAAACTAAATGAAAAAGAAGAAGAGTTGTAACTTTTCCAACAAAAACATTATAAATTCAAAGAGAGAGGTACAATTGATAAAAAAACTATCTCTGAAGTTGGTGATAGTTCTCAAAGGGTTTAACCTAAGATAGATTAACAATAGTTACCTTCAAAGGTTGAGAAGAAATCTAGAATTAGTTTTGATGATAAGAAAGCTGGGAAATAAATTTATGTGGCCAAGAGTGATAAAGTAGAAAAGTGAGAAGATTATAGAGATCCTGATACTGAAAAAGATTCTAATACTCCAGGATTCAATAAGGCTGAAATTCGATCTATTCTAAAGAATACAGTTTAAAATAAGAATAAAAAATTTGGTGGTAAACTAAATGAAAAAGAAGAAGAGTTGGAACTTTTCCAACAAAAACATTCTAAATCCAAAGATAGAGGTACAAGTTATAAAAAAACTATCTCTGAAGTTGGTGATAGTTCTCATAGGGTCTAACCTAAGATAGATTAACAATATTTTCCTTCAAAGGTTGAGAAGAAAGCTAGAATTAGTTTTGATGATAAGAAAGCTGGGAAAGCGATGTATGTGGCCAAGAATGATAATGTGGAGAAGTGAGAAGATTCTAGAGACCCTGATACTGAAAAAGATCATAATACTCCAGGGTTCAATAAGGATGAAATTGAATATATTCTAAAGAATACGATTTCTATGGATACTGATTGTATTTTCATGGATTCAGACATACATCAAACATGTGTTGGTTAAATCAACAAAATTATCACTATTCTACAAATTATAGAAGAAAAACATTGAGGGGGAGTCAATCGCCTCAAAAAATATGTCTGAGATAGATATTCAGAAGAAACCTAAGAAGGTTGGTGTGAAAATATAATATAGGTTCCAACCTCTATAAAATATTTTTTAATGATGTGAACAACCTAGAAATATTTTTAAAGGATTTCCTATTTTGTTACCAGCACAACAAAGGGTTGTAAACAATTATCAGAAGCTAGAGAAGAATAAATAAAAAAGTGAAAGAAATAGATCATGTTATAGGAATCACTCTGAAAGATAAAAAAGGATAATGGAATTGGATTGTTGGTTGTTGGTGTTATTCTCATATGATATAAGACATAAGTTTGTTTAAGAATGTGATGAACTTCAAATAAGGAACAATTATATTTGGAAATGATGAATCTATGAGAATCAAAGGTGTTGGATCAACCATAATTGGGAAAGAAAATTCAAGTTCTAAGAAATAATTTTATGTTGATGGGATGAGACACAAATGTGTAAGTATTTAAAAATTCCATGATTAAGGTAAAAAATTTATTTTTCAAAAAGATAAGTTTTTTTGAAGGGTGAGTAATATGTAAAGATAATTACAAGAGGCTAATGTATAAAATGAAAATTATTTCAAGTTTTTGAAATAAAAAAATATTGTTACATGGGATTTTTGGAAGAGATTTAGTTTTGGAATAAAATTTTGGGCAACATTTTTCCAAGAAAAATGAGTATGTTATGAAAGTGAGATGAAAATTGGGTATTCTTAATATTCCAAGAACAAGACATTGTTGATGCAATATTTGTATGAAAGGAAAAATTATTAACTCAGTGTATAAGAAAGTTAATATTTTTTCAAAATAGCCCCTAAAATGTATTCATTCTGAGATATGTTGACCAATTATAAGAAAATATACTAATGTACATAATAAATTCATCATTTTCATTGATTAATTTACTTTCACTACTTATTTTTTTTATATGAAACACAAGTTATATTATCGGAAAATGTTTAAAGTTTTCTTGAGGAAAAATGAGAAGGAATGTGAGTATTCAGTGAAGAAGTTGAGAATTAATAATGGTGGTGAATATAGAAATGAATAATGTGAAACTTATCTTGAGAAGTATGGAATTTAGCATGAGTTCAGGTCACCATTAAATCCTCAAAAAATGGGGTTGTTGAAAGGAAGAATAAAAGTTTGACAGAAATTGTGAGAACTATGTTACTGGAATACGGTCTATCTCATTACTATTGGAGGAAAACCATGAGTATTTATGTTTTTATCCAAAATTTATGTTTCTATATCTATGTTCATATATGAATCCATAAAAAATCTTTTATTGTAAAAATCAATATTTGAAACACTTAAGAGTTTTTGGGAGTCCATGCATCCTAAAGAAGAATGGTGGAAATCATGGAATGTTTGACCAGAGAGGTGAATATTGAATTTTTATTGTATATGATTCAACAAAAAGTGGATAAAAATGTTTCAATAAAGAAAAAATATTTTTTTTTGACTTTATTGATATGGAAGTTATTAAAATGTCTAAATAAGATAAACAAACTTTGGCTGATAAGAAAGTTGAGAAGGATAAAAAAAATTTGTTAAATTTTTTGATAATGATACTAATAGTGGTAATACTACTCAAGAAGAAGAATCAGACTTATTTATTTCAATTGTTTAGGAAGAAAATTAATAATATCATCTGAGGATGATGAAGAAAAGTAGAGTCTTGAAACATTATTAGTGATCCACATAATAAGGTTTAAACAATATTAACATCAAAAGTTGTTACATGCACTTCTTTGTATTCAAAAGTCCAGTTAAATGATATGAATGGATCCTTTGAGAATCTATAATGGTATTTTCCATGGATGAAAAGTTGGATAAGATAGAAAATAATGTTACATTGTAAATTATGCCTAATCCAAATAAAATGTTATTAGTATAATGTGGTTTTTCTGGAACAAGATCAATGAATAAGGTGAGGTGATAAGGAACAAGGAAATATTAGTGTGAAAAGGTTACTCACAAAATAAAGGTGTTTATTTGTGGAAAACTTTTCTTTACTAGGAAGGTTATAAAAAATCATAACCTATCTTGATATTACTGCACAAAAAAAGTAAAAAAATTCAAATGGATGTGAAGTCCACATTTCTAAATGGGGATATTTATGAGGAAGTTTACATTGAACAACCATGTGGATTTATTATGGGGAAAGTTATAAGTTATGTGTGTCATCTAAATAAATCCTTGTATGGGCTAAAAAAATATCCAAAAGATTGGTATTACAAATTGGATACTTTTTTGAAGAAGATGTCTTTTAAGAAAGGAAGAGTTGAGAGAAATATATATATTAAGGAAAGTTTTGATTTTTCCCTTGTTGTAATTATTTATGTTGATGAAATTTTAATTTCTGGGAATGATGAATGATCTTGTGAAATATTTGATGAATGGATAGAAAAAATGTTTTATATTTCCATGCTCAAAGAAATTAAATAGATTCTTTGGTTAGACATATTATAGAATAATGAACAAATTTTATTTCACAAGAAATATATGTTGAATAACTTATTAATAATTTCCACATTGAAAATTTAAAACCTATTTCCACATTAATTTTAGTAGGAAAGAATTTACCTATAGATGGCGAAGGAAACAAACTGGGCTAAAAAGAGTTTTGGAAGCTGATTGAAAGTTTGTTATACTTGACTACCCCAAGACACAACATTTTATATGATTTTAACTTATGTAAAATATTAAAGATTTATCTTAAATAATCACATTTACTTTCTAGAAAAATAATTCTCAAATATATAAAAGGCACAAAAAATTTCTGAATTAGGTATGATAGCTTATAAAATATTGACTTGTTTGGGTATTCAAATACCGAATGGGCAGGAAATGATGATGATAGAAGATCCACATCTGGTGGAGTATTATTCTTGGGAAAGAGTTGTGTTAGTTTTCATACAAGGAAACATAATTTAGTTACACTTAGTATAGAAGAAGATGAGAACATTTCTACCACTCAATCTTCTGCCCAACTTATGTGGATGTAGACTTAGTTAAAATATTTACTTATTCAAGTGAAGTTACCTTTTCTCTTGGGTTGTGATAATCAAAGTTTAATAAAACTTACCAGAAACTAGGTACAACATTCTCATTCAAAAAATATTTAAATAAAATATCATCTCATGAAATATAATGTGAAGAATAATTAATTGAAGTTGGATTATGTTTCTATATTGGAACAATTTTCTGACATTTTCACAAAACCTTTAATGAAGGAACCTTATTAAAAATTGAGGTTGAACATGGGTATCAAACCTATTTCACATCAAGGTTTAGGTATGTGTTTTTCCCCACTCTCATATTTTCATTGTATAATGTTGTCATGGGGGAAAATTGTTTCATAAATCAATCCATTTTTATATGCTAAACCATTTAAAGAAACATGTAAATAGGGGGAGTGTTGTGTAAGATGTGAACTCAGCATTGTAAGTGGTTAAAATATTCTAGCTATTTGTTTGAGTTGTTGTAGGACCCTTTTTTAATAGTAAATTGGAAAAATAAAATAAAAATGTGATGCATGATATGAAGAAACACTGAAGAGGTCTTCATGAATACTACTTTTTGATAACATGGCTTTGTTGTCAATAATTTATCTTTTCTAAAATGTGTTATCTCTCATAGGATAGGAATTGTTGATAAGTAATACATAGATTAAGGTTAAATTTTCAGTGATTTATGAAAATTTGATGACATAAAAATCTAGAGTGGGGGGGGGGGTGTTGGAACCAAGTTTCCTGGAGAAGGTTTTTGAAAGCAATATGATGTTTTGTATGTGTGTTGTTTTTTTGTCCAATATTTTTCCAAGAAAATAAATCAATTCACTTTGTAAAAAATAAAATATTGGAATGAACATCATATTCTAGAAATCTAAATCACAATTCTTAATAGGGACAATCAGATTGAGGAGAAGCTTGCTAGAAAAAAGGATCATCAGACACACCTTGAGTCCAGATTGAAAGACTTGATTGTAATGAGGAAGGATCCGAGTCTGAATGACTACATTAAAAATCTAACGATGATTTTCTATTTTTTTAATTCTCAAAAATAATATATAATTTGTAATAATTTTGATGCAACATTGATAAAAGAGGGGGGGGGGGTGGATATTCTTCCAATAATATTTAGGTAATTAGTTTTTAGTACAATCGTATTCATATTGAGTAGGAAAGAAAGATGTTGCTAGAAGAATGGGAAGTTAAAATAATTTACATTATTAGTTAGATGATGCTAAATATGATCTTCAAAGTAGTGAAATTCGTAATGTAAGTAATGAATACAAGAAGATGTTAGTGAAAAAAGTTTTTTTGTTGAAGGTTTCTGATCTTAGATCATCGTAATGAGATCGCCATACACAATTTCATTTGGAGGATGAGAAGGTTAATGGTAATGAGAGAAATTGAACGTGATGGTTTTTATTTTGACCAAAAAGAAAAATATTTAAATCTTCAAAGAAATTATTTAATTATTTTTATAATTAAAAAAGAGAAAGAAGTTAAGTTCTGAAAGTTCATTGGTATCGTATTCAAAAAATGAAAGAAGTTACTGATGTCAAAGCTGTTGATATTGGTCCATCATATTCTGTATTCCATCATAATAATTGGATGGAGAATTTTTATCACTGGAAATTTTTGGGACCAATGAAAAGGAAAAATAAATAAGTTAGTTAGGGCGAAATATAAAAATAATGGCATAGATCAATCAACAATGTATTCAACCATTTCCATCAAGAGGAATTGTTAGTTGTTTTTATTTACAAGTGGGTCATGATACAGAAGAAACCTGATTTTATTTTAATAATTTCATTTACATATAGGTCAAGAGACATCATATTAAAGAATCATATGTATTCATCACCATGAAGAAATCAGAATGATTAGATTGGTTTTCCAATTGATATAGAGAAACATAATGGGATGTCTTCAGTTTTAGTTTGTTTGTAATAGTGTCTAGAAAATCAGAGTGATGAAATTACCTCATCATAATAGAAAAATCATAATAGATAATAGGAATCATAATCAGACTGAAGTTTTTTAAGAATATTGGACATGTGTATATCATTATATATGAAAATGGTTTGGATAATCGTAAAAAAGAAATCATGTTGGGTAATTGGTATGAAGAATTGGAATCAGGACAATGTTTTTAAAATTAATCAAAAGCAAGATGAAGTTGTTAAATATTATATATGATCCAAGAAGAGTTGAGAATCATTTATGAAGTCATACATTCACATGAAATTCATGAAGAATTTATGTTTTGGGAATATTTGGAAGAGAGGAAAACATTTTCAAAATCCCACCAAAACCTCTTTTGGGTCGACTGTAAAATGAAAAATTACTTTGTACTTTATCACATAGATGTACTGTTGAGATGAAGAGAGAGAAGATTAAAATTTTATTGAGAGGAGAAGTTTCTGTATTGAGTTTTCTTGGAGATGTTTTCTTAACAAAATAGAAAAAAAGAAGAGACAATATAATATTTAGGGTATCCATAATTGGAATGAGAAATTGGATTGGGTTTTCTGTATTGAGATAGAAGTGGTTTAGAATTATCTCAAGCGTATTATGATAGAGTTTTATTTCCATATTGAGAAATAGGACATAGGAATCAGACAAGGAAATCAAACTTATTATCATTATGAATTCCAGAATAAGTTCTTACAAGCTTCTAGGTATGAAAGATAATAATTGAGAATTTATATGAAATATTATATTTGTTAATGTTGATCAAGAAGAATAGTAACATGTTTTCTATAAAAAACATCTTATATAATTTCATGATAGTTGAATAAAATTCACTTTTGTATTGATCATAGTACTGAAGGAGGGTAAAGAAATATCCTACTTGTTTCATTCCACAAAAAAGGATTTTTTTTCCAGTAGATTGTGTGGTATTAGATCATTCCCAAACTATACAATGTACATAGCTACTCTTGTTGAGTAGCGAACGTTATAAATTATTCTGTTCCTATGGATGTGTGTTTGAATAAATTTTAGTAGGTAAAGACATATTTAATAGGAGGTGAAGGTTGTATCATAAGTAAATAATCATAAAAGAAAAATATATCACTAATTAACGCCTCCCCTTCTCAGTGATATAACTATCTTGACTAGGAATTTACATAGTGTGGTCCCCTTTTCATCAAATAGAGACTATGGCATGGTGTCCTCGGTTATGGGGAAACCCCTCTCAGGGTTTATAGGATGTGCATGGTGGGAGCCAAAATTATTTTTGAATGTGTGTTCAACTAGGTGAGCTATGGCATGGTGCTATGAACTACACCATAGAATTAATTGTGGAAACTAGTACTATAGTGTGGTCTAAGAGGTGACATCACAGTATTCTATTTCTCAGTTGGCCTATAAATACCCCTAACACCTCCAAACCCATGTTTATCCCACTTCTTCCTCTCAAAATCCAAATACCCTAAAGTTATTTTCTAAGGCCTTTGAATCCCTTTATAATGGGAATCAATTCTATAATTATTGAGATCGGTTAGTTGTGATCCAATGTGATTTTTACCTATTTTTTCTAGGAGTTTCTTTCAGTTTGATCATGTTTTACTCATGTTATTATTTCCATGTAGTTTGACCTCTATAATTATAATGGAGTTTCTCTTTCCATTCGTTGGTGTTTTCATGGTACAACGCCCTTGGGAAATCATATTTTCCTTATGGGATAGGTTATTGGAGATCCACTTTGACATTCTATTTTTACTTAAAGAAAATTTGATGTTTCAGATAGTGGATTCATTTCATCTTCTATTTTTTACATGAAATTGTAATTTTACCATGGTTTATTAAGTTTTATGGTAGTGTAATTGACATAATAAATACTTAATAAGTTTAAATAATGAAATTTTTTATGTTTAGGAATAACATATTTTTGAAATCCACCATTTTAATGAATTTCCTCCTCATTTTCTAGAGAGTGTTCTATCAATAATATACTTTTTATAGCAAATTTTTATTCTTTGTTTAAAATGTTGAAATTGAAAAAATTTGTAAAGAAAATTCAAACCCAGAGTCTTCATACTTCTTCTTTGAATAAGTTTTAAAAAAATGGACTTTATCATTATAATTAAAACTTTTAAGATAATGTTTTCCTTTTCATTTCCAAACATACAAGATTTTTATTTTAATAGAATAAATATGAATAAGGGCCTACAAAATGGGGGGTTTAGGGGGGGTCTGAAATAGTGAAGTCCAGGAGCATCCACCCATACAAATTTAGAGCCTTTTGAAGGAAAGGACCCAAGACTATGTAAAACGAGAGAAGATCCTCTGAAGAATCTTTAGAAGCAAGGAAATTAGCCACCATATTACCCTCATGCCAGGTATTAAGGATGAAAATGTGACTATCCAAAATCCACTTTCACCTTTTGATCAAACATTCAATACTCTAAGGAATATGATGTTTTCCATAAAGATCCTTGAAAATGATATCTCAGTCAACCTAAACCTCCCAGATAGGAATATTCCTATGGTGACAAAGGATAAAACCTATATTATTGGCATGGTACTCCACTTGATTGGAGTCCCCATAACCAAATAAAGTTGAGAAATCTATCACTACTAACTCAGGGGGATCTCTGACAAATCCACCTCTATGCATTGAACCCATGAAGCACGACCCATCAGTATTAATCTGGAACCCAAAGATGGGTGTCTTCCACTTAAACCACTAACCCTGAGTTGTGATACTACTGATAGTTGAGGGATTTGAGAGCCTAAGGGCCATTAGAGAAAGACCATTGGTTGAATCCTTACATAGCCTACCAGATTTCAGTAGCAACAATCTGGTTTTATAGAGAATGTCGGTACTGGACACTAGTAGGGAATGATGTATCATCGAATTTTTTAGATAACCAAAGGACCCAACACCTTTTAGTAAAGAATATCATCATGTCGTTCTGATAGGAACCCGGTATCTCTTCTCCTTGTAACTAGCTTTGGAGGAATGCCTCATATGAATCCATGAAAATATAACACCCCACAAACTATCTAAAAATACCCCAAACTTACTTCGCCCACTCTTTTTAAAAAAACAAATGAAACATGGACTCATATTTTAGCTTCCTGTGATAACAACATTTAGATTCCAAACTAATCCTTCACAATTGTATGTTCTCCTCAGTAGGCAACACATTTTTCTAGACATGACAAATTAGAAATAAGCACATCAAATGAAGCTCCTTGAATTATAAAATAATCTCCCAAAGGATCATGAAGAGAAGGCAACAAATGAATATTGATAAAGTCCTTAATATTAAAAGTACATGTAGTCGATCCTATGAAAAGACAGTGATCTTGGTCATTATTCAACACTATGTTGTCAAAAAAGCTTCTCTGGTTAAATTACAGGGTGGAGTTGATGAGGAATGTGTAAACACTGGCTTCTTTGAAGCTAATTGGTGGATAAGGACAATATAGAAAACCCAGAACCGAACCAGACCGATTATGATGCCAATAACTCACCTCTCAATTGCAAATAATCTACCTAGAATAATGCTGAAAGGTAGAGATAAAAGGATGGACCAACATTTGGACACTATATGCCTTATGTATGGAAATAAATCCATCAATATCATAAGAATTCTTCATGTATTGTCCCCAACAATATTTCCCCTCAATAATCTCCCAATCCAGTTTGGCATGTAGGCCTATTATGGTACTTGAAATGCTCCTGAGATTAATACCCCCTTCATTAATTGGTTTATCAATATTTTTCCAATATTCCCAATGATACATACATTCTAGGTGACAATCCCATAAAAAATAGGTCAAAGTTTTCTCTAAGATGGAAATCACATTCTTTGGAACTTTATTAGTAGATAAGATATTCATAGGAATGGAAGAAATTACTAAATTGATCAAAGTGATCCTCCCATCAAAAGAAAGGAACCTATTTTTACAATTGAGAATGTGCCCCATAATTTTTCCAACAACTACATCACAATTATTAATTAGAATAGAATTAAGAGACATGGGGGCACCCAAATAAGTCATAGGAAAAAACCATTGTGCATACTGAGGCTGAACTCTATCACCCTTAACATCCTCTCTGAACAGCTATTAGAAACAATGAAAAAAATTATCATGATTTACTACTTCCACACACCACAAACCATAAAGAGCACACACTTCATTAACCCATTGAATAGACCTGCTACTTTCATTAACAAGGAGAAATACGTCATCCACAAACATGAGATGAGAAACACCTTCATTCCTCTACTTATTATGAAAGGGGGTGATCATTATAATATCAATGTAATGGTTAGAGTACCTGTTGAGGGAAACATGAGAAATGATAAACAAGGAGGGTGGAAGAGGGTATCCCTACCATAGTCATCTAACATCTTGGAAAAAAACAAAATATTTTCCCATAAAAGAGGTTGAAACCCAAGGAGAACAGAAACAAAAAAAAGGTGATCAATGACCTAAACTGAAAACCCCATACTTTGATGAATCCAAATGTTGAAGCTCTATTAAACCCTATCAGATTCTTTACTCATGTACAACATAACAACCACATTGCTACCAAAGATCTTCAAATTGTTTTCACTAATCACTTATTTGGATAAGTCAATGGCCCCTTGGATAGATCTACCCTTCACAAAAACATGCTTCTCCTCGACCACCCATCTTGGAAGAAGGGGAGAAATTCTACTATTTAGGACACATTCCATAACTTTATAAGGAACATTACACAAGCTTATAGGGAAGTACTATTTCAGATACTGGGGGTCTTTCACATTGGGAACCATAATAAGTTTAGTAGCACAGGGAACCCTAGGAAGATTACCACCATGAAAAATCTCATGAATTACACCAATCAAACTCCCTTGCACAATATCCCATGATGATTTGAAAAACGAAATAGGGAAACCAACATGCCTTGGATCACTATCTAAATTCATAGTCCAAATCACCTCATAAATTTTATCCTCGCATGGAATAGCTTTAAAACCATCATTCACCTCATGAGACATGATGCTGCGGATTAGATCAAAAAGAGGAGAAGATCCACTAGGATAACTGCCTACCATACTTAGATTCGGTGATGCTAGAAGATACCTGAAGAAGGCTTCCTCCATATTACCTACAACACCATTTTCATTAACATAGGATTAATCCACCTAGATCATATTAGGCATCAATAATCTTCATTTTTTTCTTTTTCATTTCCTATTTTCCTTTTTTTTTTATTTTTTATAATGAAGAGTAATGTATTTTGAGGTCCTCTTATTCTTCCTCAACCTATGAATAACTTTATTCATATTTAAGTTCCATATATATGGGATTATATTTTAATAATCAATAGGAATCCATTTCATGGTTAGAATTATTATTAAAAATTGTTGTTTTTCATCTCAAATGCTTTGAGAATATTCTAAATTTCATCCAAAAAATCTCTTGGTTCTTTGGCATTAAAATCTAATTATTATTAAAAAGTGATTCTATTTCATTAATTTTTTTTGGAATGTTTCTATTCAGTCTCTAAAAAATTATAGAATATTCCATCTTCTAACCAAAACAAATTATTATGTTGAAGATATCATTAGTGATTGTAAAGTATGAATCAATAAAATGTTCATTAACTATATTTACATCTTAAAATATGCTTCTCTATATTTGTAACATAGCTTCCTTGAAATTTTCATTTCCTTTATAGATCTTTCTCAACTAATATGACATTTTCTTAACCATTGGAAACTGTATAATTTTTGTATAAATATTTTTTGTGGGATCCTTTAACATTGAATTGTGAGATTTTTCATAAAATCACAAATCATTTGGATATACCCCTAGATATCATTTTCATATCCACTAATGTCAAGAATTCTTATACCCCTAGATAATAATCCTCTTTATCAACTATTTTTACCCCTAGTTACAATCACATTCCTTCTTCTTCTTCTTTTATGATCCATAGTAGAATTTTCTTCACTTTATCTATAATAAAAATTGATCACCATCATTTATGGAAAATGATCATGGTCTTCATTAACCCACTTAAGAGACTTTTGGACACCTTTCTACATTCAAAGTAATTCTTTACAATGAATTTTTATGATTAATCAATTCTACCATGGTGCTCTTCCTACTTCAATTGAGTATAAACTCAATTGGAATCTCACTTTTTATTATTTGTGTAGTGGAAATTCATCTGGTGATTTCATCCATTAGAACTATGTCTGATGGAACTCTACGTAGTTTGTATTCATCAATATGATTGATTGGAAACTCATGAAATCACCAATTATTCAAAGTTTTATCTTTTTCTTTCAAAATGAACAACATAAAGTAAATTCATACTGTGCACCTCTTTTATATAGTTTCACTTATCATGAGTTCGGGTGGGAATTGAAAATGTATCTCCCGCCTAGCCAAATTCCAGTTATGAATATCTCATTAATTTTAATTTCAAAGGACACTTCCCAATACATCTATAATATTGTAAAATATTATTTATTTCTCTAACATCCTCATCCTTACTTGATTAATATAAACTCAGATGTCAAGTAAATTCCCTATACTTCATTAAAATCATCATGATATCAACCCAATTGAAATGATCTGAATGACATCATCATGTTTTAGGAATTTTCAAACTTTTTTAATGTTTCTCAGAAAATGTATTTCTAATGACATATTCATACGATGACTTATTTTAGGAAATTGCATCCAATAGAATGTTTTTCCAATGAATTAGCACTTGTTCAATACACCCAATTTTATTTAGATCCAAACTTATAAAGATCTTTATTATATATTATTTCTCCAATTTAATTACATAGAATTTATTTTTCCGATGGAATTATTTAGATTTTTTCATCTAATATACCTTCCCACAAATTTTCATCTGATGACTTCCTTTCATAGTGCCTCTTCATAACTTGTTGAACTCAAACATCATTCAAACAACAATATGAACATCTGAACTCAAAATATTCATATAAAAATATTTTTCTAGGAAACATTACCTACCTCAAAAGATGGTTTTATACATTATTTAAACATCTAAAAAATCAACTTAACGAAACATCTCTAACACAAATAGTTGGATTCAAAAATTTAATTCTCCCACTTGGTATTTATATTTCCACATTTTATTTCTTACTCATTTTTTAGGAACCACAAAAATATAGCACCACACAAATTTCATTTATATTTGATTAAATTATTCTAAGGATGATTTTTGAAAACTTTTGACAAATAATTTTTCATCTAACTTTGTTTCATAATAGAGATTCCCTGATTACCATGTTTTTTGGTTTTAACCCCTACCTTTTGACTTGTAACAGTTTCTTCCTTATAATGGTGTTCATTTGGAAAATAAAATTTCGTAACATTGTATGTCTGGTAAAATTCATCCAGATTTCTTTCCAGACTACAGTTTCACAACTCTTCCATTTTATAAACTTCATCTTGCATCATTAGCTTCTTATGGTTTTTTAGAACTTGAATGAACAATATAACATCATCTGACATAGTTAATGAACTTTATTATCCCATATAAGGAATGTTTCTAAAACTTTCTTATGAATCTTACTTAAGAAGCATTCCGTTTAAACACATTTTGATATATTGAAAATAAATTCAACAAAACATGGATTGGTACTAACATTCATTAACTTTACTTCACTTCCATTTACGTTTACAAAACTTTACATTACCCTTAAAAAGTATTTTTACCCTTACATAAGTTCATTTTACCCTTAATTCACCTAAAAAGTTTCAGTTTTCCTTTACACTACATTTTTTTTACCCATACATAACTTCTATTTACCATTAGAAACATTGTTTTACCCTTACATAACTTTTTACCCTTAATTTATTTTTTCACCTAAAATAAATTTAGTTGAACCTTACATAACATTATTTTAACCTTACTTAACTTTAGTTTACCTTACTTAACCTATACATGTTTATGGTTCCCCTTAAATAAATTTTTTTACACTTGATTAACTTTTATTTATCATTACATGACTTCAGTTTACTTTTAAATAAAATTTTATGACCCTTAAATAACTTTTGTTTACACATAAATAGATTTATTTTACCCTTACTTATATTTTTTTACCATTGATTAACTTTAGTTTAACCCTTACTAAACCTTTATTGGTTTTTTTACCCTTATATAATTTTTTTTACCCTTAAATAACTTCAGTATAACATTACATAACTTTATTTTACCCTTACATAACATTTTCCCCCTATATAACTTATGTTTACCCTTATATAATATTATTTTATCCCTACATAATTTTTTTTACCATTACATAACTTTAGATCACCCTTAAATAACCTGTACAAGACTCTATTTAGCCTTTCATAACTTATTTACCTTTACAAAACATTTTTTACCCATACATAACTATATTTTATCCTTAAATAAATTTTTTTACCCTTAACTCATGTTTACCAATATATTAATTTATTTTACCATTACATAACATCTTTTTATAATTCCTTATCTTTTTTACCCTTAATGAAAATGTTTAAGTTTTTTTACCCTTACATAACATTGTTTTACCCTTAAATAACTTCTATTTATGCATACATAAATTTATATTACCCTTACATTACATCATTTTACTCTTAATTAACTTTTTATTACCCCTACATAAATTTGGTTTACACATACTTATAATGTCCCATGTTTTTGAGTGGGTCAAAATTCCCCAACCTATTAGAATTTTCATATTTGGTGGTTAGAACAACCTTTATCTTGATCATCATAGCTTAATTTTGGTAGTTGGATTGACCCATGACCTTCTTTTTAAATGGGTTTTAAGGCTCACCAAGTGTATCTAGAATTAGGGTGAGTTTCAGGTTCCATAGGGCCAAAACACTCTATTTCAAGAAAGTGCAGACAATGGTGCATGGTTTAGAAAAAGCATACAACCTCCCATGAGTAACTGTGCATCCCACCTACAACAAGATACACATTTTGGAAAATCATGTATGTGGAGGTTCACATCCATGTGACACCTCTGTAATTTTAAACATAGGTTATTCATATGGTCTGTGCACTGTTTGGATGTGTGGTTTTTGGGTAGTGAGCACTGCACGGTTGGAATATGTTTATTCAAACTATGCAGCTAAACCATATAGATAATTTATTTTTGAGAAATTAATAAAAATACCCTACCTCTTTTATCTGATTTTCATCCTACTTTATTCTTCCTTCCACCATGTGCATAACGAGTATCCCCTATTTTCTCTTCGACTTAGGATTTGAGAAATATTCTCCAACTAGAGTCATATTATGGATCCATTGGTGGATACCGATTTGTCTTGTTAAGACCTTCAATCCACTGTCTTATCTTTTCTATTTATCTCTCCATATAGAATGCTAAAATTATGTGAGAGGGTTTACCCTATTTACAAGGATTTCTTCTAAATCATTGATTTCTCTCATTCCACAATGATTTATATGATTATTCTAGATGAGTGAGATCCTAGTATCATAATGTTGATGTTACATATATTTCTCCTTGATTTTGCATATGTTTTGGGGCTGAGTTCTATATAATACCATAAGGTTATTCCGAGAGAGAACCTTAATAAATTATTACATGCTTTTAGATTATTAAATTTATGTTATGAGATGCATATGGGCATAATCAAGCTTCACTAAAAATGGTCCATCTTGGTAAGGGTATTGAACCAAACATGGCAGGTTAGGTTGGGTGTGTGATTTAAATTAACTGAATTTTCATATTGACTTATTGGTTCCATGGGAACATGATGGGGTTATCCCAAGGATTGAGGTGATGTTTCTCACCTAGAATAAGGTGAAGAGGTCCTCAGGATGAGGGAATTGGCTGAGATTTTGGTGTGACGTTGATAACCAAGTTAAGGTGGCATTGTTGTTGGGTTGAGATGTCGAGGTCATACAGATTGGGGAATAGCCCATATGATATGACATGGTGCTAAAAATTAGGATGTAGTGACTTGGTCATAGGGGAATGGGGTTCTGGATTATGTGGATTAGGTTTTTTGGTGATTACCACTCACTATTTTTTGGATGATGTGCTGTTGGATTTTTTTGAAAATAGAAAGGACTCAGATGAGGTGTTGCTGACCTCTTGTTGTGGGTGGAACCCCCCCCCCCCCCATAGATTATGTGTCTTAGGTAATGGTGTTGACCATAGAATAACTTTAGGGTGATCAGATTAGAAATCAATGTGGATAGTGATGGAATATTAGTTGATGGTGTTGAGACCATCGATTTATGGTGTTGAGATGAAAATGTTTATTTATTGGAGGAAAGATATCCATATGCATCAGGATGTCGGGATTCAAGTGGATGGTGACTTTTTTAGATGCGTTATGTGGGAGTAAGGACTTCATTTGGAATGTTGTTCAGATTCTGGGTTACATGGATGATGTAACAAGGTTTGGGTTGACATATATTTAGGTGGAACCCAATGATTGACCTAGATTTCTAATCATCAGGGGATGCCTTGGGCTCACTACTGAAAAAATACCCTATACCAATGGTTTGGAACTGTTGGTATAGGTCTCCAAACCGTTGGTAGAGCCTATACTAATGGTTTGGATAACCGTGGGAAAGTAAGCTGTTGGGATAGGTCTATACCAGCAGTTTTGGGAAAACCATTGGTATAGTTAATATGAAAATCTATACCAACAGTTCCATAAAACCATTGGTATATGTATTTCAAAAAAAAAACATTCGGTGGGATTTGATCCCAGGACCTATAGATTATCTTTCGAAGACCTAACCACTAACTTAACATGAATTTTTTGAATATAATTGAATATATATATATATATATTTTCATAATTATTTTAAAATTTTATTTATATAATGTTCTCGGTAAGAAGATTCGATAAAAAATCAAAGGAGCTATGCCAACGATTTTGACAACCGTTGGTATAGGTCCTTTTGATTTTGGGGTTTTCGGGGGTGATGTTGGTATATTGGGGACCTTTCCCAACTGTTTGGGCAAACCGTTGGGAAAGCCATACCCTTTCCCAATGGTTTGGCCAAACTATTGGGAAAGGTGGCCACAAAGTACCCTTTCCCAACGGTTTGGTCAAACCGTTGGGAAAAGTGGCCACAAAGTGGACTTTTCCCAACAGTTTGGCCAATCCATTGGGAAAGCCATACCCTTTCCCAACAGTTTTGGAAAACCATTGGGAAAAGTGACCTCAAAGTGGGATTTCCCAATGGTTTGGCCAAACTGTTGGGAAAGGGGACCTATAACAACGGTTTTTACAAACCATTGGTATAGAAGCGTTGGGAAATGTGAGTTTTCCAGTAGTGGCTCTAAGACATGGATCATCACAACTGTGAATATATATATGAAGACCTTTGTGGTGTGAAATATGTTTTTTGGGGCACATAATCAGACTTATTCTTGTGACAACCAATGTTGGTAGACATGTCCTTATCAATGTTGAGCGTAAGCGAAGTGGTTTAATTCATGATTTTCTATTTATTTATATTCAGAATACACCTATATAATTATGGATGTAATATAGGAACACATTGGTGGTGGCCTACTGATATTTATTCTCACACCCTATATAGGTCCCACTGAACATGTTTATAATTTATTTCTTTGAGATCAACTAAGGGATTAGACTTAGGAGCTAGACCATAGTGATTATCATGAACCAACTCGGGTCGACCTTAAACTGGTTACCCGATCCACTCCACGGCATGGCCCGAGGGGCGTTTCCAATCTCCATGGGCTGACAAATAGTGTTAGACATCAAAACTAAACAGGTGGGAACAATTTTTTCCATAAATGAAAGATAAATAAATTAATAAATACTAAAAAAATAAAAAAATAAAACTAGTGATGGGAAGAAAACAAGACTACACATACCTCCAGGTGACCTCTTGGTCACCTCCAACAACTAACAACCTACCTCGCAAGGGTAGACGAAACAATAACTTGAACAAAGTAACTAAACATTCTTCTGAAAGGGAAGGATAAGAGTGAGTATTAAAATGCACAGTAGGAATGCCAAAAGTGAAACAAATAATCCATGCATTTCCAAATTCGAAAATAGTCCAATAATACTAGTTTGAACTACAGTTATAAAAATATGTTTTTATATATACAATTCATTTTTAAAACTAAAAATCACAATTCAATTGCCCTAGTAATTTAAAAACAAGGAAAATAAATAAATATCATTGCACACAAACTTTTCTAAAACAACTAATTTTAAATCCATTTTAAAACCAATCAACCATACAAGGTTTTTCCAAAAAAAGACCAAAACCAAGGTCAGGATTTTGATTCTACACACACCAATGGAAATGGTACTAATAATTCTCATATAAAAGGATCAAAAAAACCTAAGAACTCATAGGAAGACCATAACATACTAATACATGCGACTCCATCCCCGGTAGCATGCCACACACGATAGAATCAAACGCCCCAACACGTGACTAACCTTTCTCAGGTCAGACTGAGGGTACCGATCCCATATCAATAATCTCAAATATCCATCTACTATGGGCCATTGGGCAGTACGTAAACTTCCAGTTCAGTAATGGTTCTCAGTAAGCCCCTTTCTATACTAGTTTTTTGTGCTATGTTCACAAAGAGGTGTGCCACACATTCAAACAACAAACCATATATATATAACCAATCAAACTACACAGTCTGGAACCACCCCGACCACCTCATGATTAGTCTTATGCCTTAAAACAAATAAATTCCAAAGGAGGACCCATACCAAGGTCCCTCCCATCTCATGACCATCAGTTTAGGAAAGAGACCTAACCAAAGAGGGGTTTTCTGAACATACCATTTCAAATATTCCAAATGGGCCTTATTCAAATCCCACACATAAACCCATTTTCAAATAGACATTTGAAAATTACAACCTAGCCTTTATCTTCATAACAATAAACCATTTACTAAAAACACTTGGATATATTTCCAACACAACAAAAAACATTATTTTAAACATGCATGGCCAAACATGAGCTTATACCAAGCATTTTCCAAAACATTACCAAGATCATTTTAAATCATGTTAAAACAAACAATGCTTAAGAAAGTGTCAAATGGGACTTCACAACACTCATAATCTAACACACTTTTGCAAAGCTCCAAACATGCCATAATTTCTAACCACTCACTGAAACATATTTCAAGGCCAACCGGGCCAAACCATGGGGAACACATTTGAAATCATTTTTGAAACACAAGGAGAACCACATCCCCAATTTTGGAAAACACAAAAACAGTTGAGGGAAAAAAATAAAGGTGAGAATAGGTACTCTTAAGGGGGATTGGCTCTAGAGTGCCATCTTATCTTGAATGCACATCTATGTGTACACCTAGTGCACCCATGGTTGTGTATTCATCCAATGGAACATTATAAATCCAAATAAAACATTTGAAACTCATTTCTATCCATTTCACCCATTTAAAAATCACAAAACATATTCAAAACCCAAGGAGCTCTTTTCATGTCAAGTTCCAAACAACTTTAAAGGAAATCGCATGGCATTTAATATATAAAAAAATTCCAAATTATGAACCAAATCCATTGAATAAAAAAATTCAAATTGGAAATCCTCATACAACAACCCAATTTCCCTAAAAAGGTTCAATAAAAATTTTATCAATAACCTACGACAAAAAAACGCATGGGCATAAACTTAGATTCATGTAAAACTCTATTTTTAACCACATAAAACAACATTAAAGAACCAAAACATGCTATATATGTGTGTAATATAGGTGAGAATCAAATTTATAAATTTAAATAAACATCAAGAATTAAATGAAATGTGAAGGAAATAAAAATTATGGATTTTCCTATCTCAAAGAGGAACTGAGTCATGTCGAACACTTTGGAACTTAACGAAAAAGGCCACAACCACTCATAACCGTCCCTCACTCTCACACACATAACTATATATATATATATACATATATCCATAATCCAATGCATGTATTCCTTGATCCATGAGGTAATATATAATTGGAGGACATATGTATATTATATATATATATGTACCTTAAGTATATATGTGTGGGAACTCTTTCGTTAACCAAAAACATACTATAACAACAAAAACAAATACCCAAAATTAAGGTGACAAAGAGAAACACACAACCAAAAAAGTATCAGAGACTAGCATAAACCAAAAGACCCTGAATTGGATGAAAAGATACAAAACAATAGGTGAATTAACCTTACCTGAAACATTTAACAAAACCATTTCCAAAACAACGCCACTAATCTAGATTCAATTTCATAGAAAACAACACATATATGAATGGAAGGACATGTTAAAACCTATTTTTGGAAAGTTAAACCAATGATAAATCATTACCATAAACTAACTACAATTTTAATATAAGTGTGAATCAGGGTTTAATAATTAAGTACTAAAACACAAAAATCACATGGAAAGAAATTAGAATAAATTTCAAGGAAGCACCTACCTCAACACGCGTGAATGCAATAGAACCTCAACAAAGGGAAGTGCATCACTCAGCGGACTAACCACATAACCTATACACCAAAAAAGATGAATGAACAGGACCCCATGAATTAGAGTTTTACTAATTTAAAGAAACACCAAAAGAGATGAAATATACCAGAGGAGAAAACACACTGAGAGGGGTGGTGCAGGGGGTCTGGGTTTCCAGAAACAGGGCGCGCAAGGGGTTTTTGCGGTCGGAAAAGCCCGCAGTAGGGGGTATTGTCATCGGGTGGTGTGGATGTTAGGAACTGGGTGAGATAGTCACCACTGGAAAAGGGGATAATTGACAAAGTTCGGATGCTGCGGTGAAGGAGGGGTGATGCTGAGGTCGCATAGAAGGTCGAAGGGTCGTGAGTCAGTGGAGGAGTGGTTGGGGTTTGGGCGGCGGCCTGATGACACATGAGGAGGAAACACTGCGGGACGGTGGCCAGTGAGAGGGAGTAGGATGGCGGCCTGAGGATGGTCACAGGCAGCTGACGCAGGAAGAAGAGTAGGGGCGCTATGCATAGAAAACTAGGGGGAAGGGGGTGGTCGACCACTCCGTAGAAGGGAAAGGGGGTGCCCATTAGGGTTTCACAAAAATAATAATTAAAATAAAATAAAATAAAAATAGAACTCAATAACAAATATTAATACTAATAATATAATAATGATAATTCTAATAATAATAAAAATTAACAACAACAACAACAACAATAATAATAATAATAATAATGTAACTCAATAATAATAATCACAATACTAAATTTGTTTCACTTCATTTTAAATAATAATATTATTAATAACTATTCATTAATAACAATAATTTTATTATCTATGATAAATATTATTATTTTAATCGTTAAGAAACCACACAGTCACCTGGGTGGAACACATGCTCACCGCTAATGGTTCGATGTCTGTACACCGGCCCGAAACCCATCAATATTATTAAACTTAAAAAAAATCGAACCAGGACTGAGAAGAGAATAAAATAAAGGGTGTATGAGGTTGGGGTGTGAAAATTCTCCCCACCATAGAATCTTTCTACCCCCAAAAAGTTACCAAGACAATAGTTAACACAACTAGAGTCCATGACCAGATAAAACCAAAGGAAACTGAGAGCCTCTGGGTAACTATTCCCAACACACGTCACCCCCTACCAACTCAAGAAGAAACCACATCAGAAGAATAAGGGGAGGACATGAGAGGGTTCTGCCCACCATAATAATTCCACTAACACGAAAACCTTGAAATCTAAACACACTACCCCCAGGATGGGAAAACGCAGGAACTCCCTAGACCGAGCTTATTCCACCTTCTCAACGCTAACAGGACAACTCCACCATTATGATTAAAACCATTATGGGGAAAACGAACACATCAGGACACTAGGATAGAGAAACCCCCCACAAAACTGAAACACACTAGATGAAAACACACAAAGAGGTGCCTGAACTAAGAAGGCGTATAGAAACACCACCCATTAATTCATCAAACCAAACATTCCGCTAACGAATGCAATGGAGACCAAACTCAGAATTAGAATGGGCCCACTTATTCACAGGCCCAACACACATGAAGGAATAAAAATAATTTAGAATCCACATTTAGAGATGATGATGATGCTTGGATTATAGTACAATGAGCTCATCACACCACCACAACAAGGATGATCTTATGAGGATGACAAAAATAGAATAAGAAAACTTTGGATATTTCTCTCCTCAAAGCTGAAAACATGATCTAGACTGAAGTTCACAGACCCTCAGAAATTCCTAATTGTGTGCAAGCTTCACCCCAAGACACGTGGTTAGGGCCTTAATGGATGAATAATCTCCTTCCTTACATTCAGGCATTCACATCCTCCAGACCCCAACTCCTTTCTCAAGATGATTCAAATGACTACAATGGTGTAACATTTTAAAAGGGATGCAAGATGATGGATTAGAATGCCTGAACTGGCCACACTTTTGGAACACAAGAGAATGGTTCGACAAACTGGGGGCCAGAACTGATGAAGAATCTTTTTTAGAAACAAGTTCCCCTTGCAGGAACCCCTCAACAAATTAGGAACCCTTAAGAAAGCTGACCACAACCATATACACCCCAAACTCTAATTACTATAAGATGACCAATATCCACTAGCCTCAAATCATACCCTCAAATAGAATCAAGATGTCACAAACCATAAAAACCTTATGAGTTTTCAACAACCCAAAGTCACACCATCTCTAAAAACCACACAACTACTTTTAACAAACTTCACTTACCTCAATAAACAAGAAATACTAGAAAAGAACTGGAAGTAGGGAATGAACCATTAGTAACATAGGGAATATTTCTGGGCAGCATATTCAGAACAACAAGAAAAACACAATCGAAGCAGGCATCAATCCAAAAATCAATGAAAAGAAACACCTCAAGCTCAAAACAACAGTTTTAAAAGACAGATGAACTCAAGAACAACCAAAAACACCTTTTAAAAATCCCATTTCATATAAATTTTCAAAATGGAAACATTTACAAATGACTTTAAAAATAATGAAACCCAATTTTTAAACCAAAATCAATTCCCAAAATTTCATTTCCCTTTTTATTTTAAAAACTCACATGTGGTCCCTTTTGAACTCTCACATGTGAATTCATCCAATCCCGCCTACATCATCTATGAAAAAATTCCCCCATGAACTCTCTGTACATACCCATGCACATGTGACCCTCCATAAAGAACGTCAAGGTCAAATAATCACTTTTCCTTATCAAATCCAAACACATACCAAACCTTCCAAATAAAAACAATTCCCCTTTTAAAACCCCTCTTTTCTCATTTAAAACAATTTGAGGGAATCACTCACATTCTAAAACCGTTTTCACTTAAAACTTCCTCCTTAAATTTAAATACACACTCACATCAACTGAAATCAAAACAAAACACAACCAATTATAAACCATTGAAATGAGGAACTAGTGTCTATGCCTAACCCAGTGACATGGTGGTGAGCCATGCCCCACGTAAGGCATAACACTAAGAGGATATTGAACCAGTAACTTGGACTATGCATGGGTCACCACCCCATGTGATTCCACAACATAACCTGATTTTCCTACATTTTCATCCCTCAATCTAAACTAACCCAAGAAAAAAGACTAAAATCTCAGAATACCCCAGGCGACTCAAGGATCAGTACGAGCAAGAGTTCGCGAAGCTCATCTCTCAGCTACCTCCTGAGTCCCGATAGTCTTAATATCCTTCTAACAGACATACCAAATACAAAAGGCCCCTTTTGATACCATTTTTTCATGAACCAACCCGGGCCGACCCTAAATCGGTCACCCGAGCCATTCCGCAGCATTGCCTGAGGGGTGTTCCCGATACTCACAGGCTGTCAACTAGTGTCAGGAATCAAAACTAAATAGGTGGGAATAATTTGGTGCATAAAATAAAGACTAATAAATTAATAAAAACTAATCAAAGAAAATGAAAACTACAAGTGGCAAGAAAAAAAGACTGCACATACCTCCATGTGACCGCTTAGTCACCTCCAACAACTAACAAGCTGCCTCGCATGGGTAGACGATACCAGAACCTGAACCAAGAAACTGAACCTACATCTAAAATTAGAGGATAGGCATGAGCATTAAAATTATCAGTATGAATTCCAAAAGTGAACCATATAATCCATGCATTTCAAAATTCCAAAATAGTTCAATAATACTAGTTTGAAAATAAGCTTTTCATATATACAACACATTTTGAAAACTAAAAATCACAATTCAATTAACCTTATAATTCAAAAACAAGGAAAAGAAATAAAGTGGGGTGCACAAAAATTTTTCTGAAATAGCTACTTTGAAATCCTTTTTATAACCAACCAAACATAAAAGGTTTTTCCAAGAAAAGACAAAAACCAAGGTCAATATTATGATTCTTCACATAGCAAGGGAAATGGTACTAATAGTGCTCATATCAAAGGATCATAGAAAACCTAAGAGCTCGGAGGAAGACTAGAACATACTAATACCTATGAATCCATCCCCAGTAGCATGCCACACACGACAGAATCAAATGCCCTAACGACTGACCACCATTTATCAGGTCCGACTGAGGGGACCAATCCCATTGCAATAATCCCAAATATCCACCTACTATGGGACTCTAGATAGTACATGAAATTCTAGTGAAACAATCGTTCTCAGTAACCCCCTTTATATACTAGGTTTCCATGCTATCTTCAAAAATAGGTACACCACGCATTCAAAAAATAATCCACACATATATATATATAACCAAGCACACTACACAGTCTGGAACCACCCTGACCACCTCAATAATAGTCTAATGCCTTAAAATAAATATAATCCAAAGGATGACCCACACCGAGGTCCCTCCCATCTCATGACCATTAGCTGAGGCAAGGGACCTAACCAAAGAGGGGTTTTACAAACATACTATTTCAAAGATGCCAAACATGCCTTATTAAAATACCACACATAAAACCCTATTCAAATATCCATTTGCAACTACCAACTGATCCTTTAGCTTCACAACAATCAACAATTTACTAAAAAAACTTGGATAGATTTCTAACAAAACAAAAAAAATATTTTAAATATGCATGGATAAATGGTCCCTTACACCAATCATTTACCAAAACATTCCCAAACTCGTTTTAAGTCAAGTTAAAATAAACAACTTTAAGAAAGTTCTGAAAACGACTTCACAACACTCATAAGCTAACACACTTTTGCAAAGTGCCAAAAATGACATAGTTTCTAACCACTCAACAAAACATGTTTTAAGTCCAACCTGACCAAACCATAGTGAACACATTTGAAATCATTTTTGAAACACAAGGAGCACCACTCCCCCAATTTTGGAAAACAAAAAAACATTTGAGGGAAAAAATGAAAGGGGAGAATAGGTACACTTAAGGGGGATTGGCTCTAGAGTGCCATCTTCTCTTGAATGCACATCCATGTGTGGACCTAGTCCACCCATGGTTGTGTATTCATCCAATGGAACTTTCTAAAACCTAATAAAACATTTTAAAATCATTTCAATCCATTTCTCCCATTTACAAATCAAAACACATGTTCAAAACCCAAGGTTCTCTTTTCAAGTCAAGTTCCAAACCACATTAAAGGAAATCGATTTTCATTTAATATATAAAAAATTCCAAATTATGAACTAAATCCATTTAATAAAACATTTAAAATTGGAAATCCTCCTACAACCAACCAATTTCCCCAAAAATGTTCAATAAACATTTTATCATTCTCCTACAGCATAAAAATGCATGAGCATAAACTATGATTCATGTGAAACTCTATTTTTAACAATGGAAAACAGCATTAAAGCACCACAACAGCTATATAGAAGTATCATATCTGTGAAAAAAATTTATAAATTTAAAAAAACATCAAGAATTAAAGGAAATTAAAAAGAAATGATAAGCATGGGTTCACCTACCTAAAAGAGGAATTGTGTCATGCCCAACACTTTGGAACTTGACAAAAAAGGCGACAACCACTCGTAACCAGCATGCACTCACACGCACATACATATATATATATATATACATATATCCATAATCCAATGCATGGATTCCCATTCCACAATGGAATACATACTTGGAGGATATGTGTATATTATATATATACGTACTTTAATTTTATGCTTTCACTCCCTTTATCATTGACAAACAATTCACTATAACAACATAAAATACACAAAATGAAGGTGGAAAAGACCAACACATGACAAAAAAAGTATCAGGGACTCACATTAACCAAAATACCCAGAATTGGATGATGAAAAACAAAACATAAGGTGCATTAACCTTACCAGAAACATTTAACAAAACCATTTCCAAAACAACACTACATATCTAGATTTAATTACATAGACAAAAAAAATGTGCATGAATGGAAGGACATTTTAAAACCTATTTTTGGAAAGTTAAACCAATGATAAATCATTACCATAAAATAACTACACTTTTAATATAAGTGTGAATCAAGGTTTAATAATTAAGTACTAAAACACAAGAATCCCATGGAATGAAATAAGAAGAAATTTCATTGAAGCACCTACCTCAACACACGTGAATGCAATGGAACCTCAACAGAGGGAATATCATTGCTCTGTAGACCAACAGAACAACCTAGACACCAGACAAGATGCAAGAATAGGACCTTGGGAATTAGTGTTATATTAATTTAAAGAAACACCCAAAGAGATGAAATATAACATAGGGGAAACAACACCGATATGGGTGGTACAGGGGGTTCAGGCCACCAGAAACAGGTCGTGCGCAATGGGTTTGGGCCATCAGAAAAGGTTGTGGTAGGGGGTGTCATGGCCGGGAGGTGTGGTCGTTTGGAAGCATGTGATCTGGTCACCGCTGAGAAAGGGGAGCGCCGATGGAGGTCGGGTACTGCGGTGAAGGTGGGGTGGTGCTGAGGTCGCGCATCATGCCAGAGGGTCACGCGTTGGAGGAGGAGTGGACAGAGGTCAGGCCATGGTCGGACAACATAAGAGGAGGGTAGTGCTGCGGGATGTTAGCTAGCGAGAGGGAGAGGGATGGTGGCTGAGGGTGGTCAGAGGCGGTTGACAGAGGAAGATGGGTAGGGGTGTTGCATGTATGAAACTAGGGGAAAGGGGGTGGCCAGCCACACCGTAGAAGGGAAATGGGGCACCCATTAAGGTTTCACAAAAAGAAATAATTAAAATAAAATAAAATAAAAAGATAACTCAATAAATAATAATTAATACAAATAATATAAAAATAATAATTCTAATAAGAATAATAATTAATAATAATAATATAATTGAATAATAATAATAATAATACTAAATTTTTTCCACTTAATTTTAAATAATAATAATATTAATAACAATTCAGTAATAACGATAATGTTATTATATACACAAAATGTTATTATTTTAAATGTTAGGAAACCGCACAGTCAGCTGGGTGGAATGCACGGTCACCGCTAACGGTCTGGTATCTGTGCACCAGCTCGAAACCCATCAATATTATTAAAATTAAAAAAACGTACTAGGACAGAGGAGAGAGTAAAATAAAGGGATCCCAAGTTTAGGGTGTGATATTGATCGTTGTCATACTTCTTAGCATGAGGTGGAATTCATATGAACCATGCTGGTTCTTTCATCAGATAGAGTTTCATTCTTGTATCAACATGATTTATATATGTATGTATTGATGGTCAGACATGGGAGACCCTACTTGTCAATTATTTTTTTGTGACCTATTCAGGAATTTTTTATTTATAAATGGTAATATTTTTGGGCTTGTTTACTTATTCCACTTATATTAGTTATGCTTATGTTGAGTTTCATGTGTTTCTCCTGTTGAGTTTATTTTGTTTTTCAACTGATTTATGGTCTTCTTACTCTTCTATATTTAAATGTACAATTATTTTTATCATCACTAGAGGGAATAATATACCCACCATCAACTCTCAGATTCTCACTACTTGTCTAAAACCTTCAGTGTATGGGGAGGCACGAATAAGTCCTAGTGACCAACCAGCCCGAAGAACTGTTCAAGTGGAAATCTACATTAGGATGAAAAAAATAGTATCAAAGAGGGTTTACTTTCCTTTTGGTCTTGATATTTGGGTTGTGGTAGACCAGAGACTATTTTGTTGTTTGAACTAGGTGAAGATATCATGTTTGGATACCTGTAGCGTCATGCATGGGGGACAAACCATGTTTCCAAGGGTGGGAAATTTATATTCTATTGTATTATTTTAAAATTTATTTTATTTCCGCCATGAGTGGAACACTTGGGTTTAGTGTAAATTTATTATATATTTTGATCCCTACAATGATATGGAAATGGATATTTATTATGCATCATGATGGGAACTTACATTTTTATGATGTATTTTCTTTGAGATGTCTTTTTATAACATATAATGTGCTAAGGGTGTTGGGTTGTTTAAAGTGTCAAAAAAGATGATAAAAAATATTCTCCTTCTTATCCTCCTTTAGTGGAATTCTACTCGGCCAACCCAGACATGTGGTTCCAAGTAGATATGTATATGATGTTGTCTGATTCTATGTGCAGGTGATATATGGACTTGACCCTGATAAAGGTAGGAAAGGATGATGATAGTTGGTTGAGTTGTTTAAAGTGCCAAAAAGAATATAAAAATTGTATTCCATTTTATACTCTTTGGTTTCATTCGACTTAGCTACCGTAGATTGATATATGATATGTGATTCTTGACAGTGTTTTGGGAAGGTAAGAGGCTATGAGGTGAGATTATATGTACTTTCTGACCTTATTATGAGTATTTAGCGACCATGAGGCTAGGTTATATTTAATGCATGGCTTCAATGGGGGTATGTAGGGGGAATGAGTATGGATGATATTTGATACCTGACCCTGATATGGGTGGGTAATGGGCCATGAGGTTAGATGTCATGTGACTTGGTGGTGTAAGAGAGTGTAAGGGTAGTGAGACACACTACCTTATATATCATTCCCTATCTATGATATATATATGTGTGTGTGTGTTGGCTATTTGACCATCATGATTGGTATTTAGTAGGATACCACCAAGACAACTTCTAGTGAAGTTTCTAGAGGGCAGTGATGTGATGTTGCATGAGTTTGCATGAGATAAAGCCCATGAGGGTCGGGATGAGGCCCCAAAGGGTCGGTATGATCATGAGACTCATGTACTAGTGGGGTATCCCTAGATGGTAGAATTCGGGCTATAGATGGATGAGAAGATGATGGAAATCTTGGTTCAAGTTATACCTCTTATTGACTGGGGTGCTTAGGGAGATGATCCACTTATGAGGTATTTTACTCATGATTTCAAGTCTAAAAACCTACTTCTATTTCAGGGTGAGGGTGGACCATATGTATTAGAGAACTGGATCATGTCATTCCAGATTATCTTCAACCAGCTCTGGAAACCCCCAGATCATAGGTTGATGCTGGCGACATAAATATTCAGGGGATTAGAATAATGTTTGTGGAATGTACAGGCTCAAATGGGAATACTTGAGGGACTTTCTTGGATGGATTTAAAGTCCAAGTTATTTAATATATTCTTTCTAGAGATTATAAGGGTAGACAGAACTCGTGAGTTCATGATTCTCCAGCTAGGGGAAACATCAGTCATGTGCTATGTTTTTAGTTTCATAGAACTTCCATGATATTCAACTACTACGGTGGGTAGGGACATCACCAAGGTATGGTGATTTGATGATGTTTTATGAAATTCCATAAGAGTTAAGATAAATTTATTCAGGATGAAATCCTTTTTAAAAGCATTCAACTATAAATGGATAACATAGGTGAACTTAACTAATCAGTCTTATACGAGTCAGGTGATAGTGTTAGGTGAGCTAAGTGTTGATGCTTCAGGTAGTAGGAAATGTGGTAATGTGGAATCAAAATAGAGCATCTAATCTAGATATTTAAAAATATCACAAAGGAGTGGTTCTTAAAATGTATTCTTTTTGTGTGGGAAACCAAGGCATGTTCAGACCCATTATGCTCGTGTTCATAAATAGTGCCAGGAGTGCAGCCTGATGGGCCATCTAGTGTGGTTATGTAGGAAGAATTCAATTATATATAGGATATAGGGATTGAGTTAGACACACAGATCTAAGGTAGATGTAGAATCATTACTAGGAGATGGTAGTTCAGATTCAGCTGCATGTGGAAGTCATGACAGAGATAGTGGGACCCAATAGTGGGTTTAGTGGATGATAGATTGTGTAGCTCCATAGGGAGTCCACGCCTCAAGTAGTTGTGCTTCGGGCCAGGGAAATACTATTTAGCTTCTAGTTCTAGAATAGGCCATGGAGCCGACTATAGTTAGAGGTATGTCATGATTACATGCATGAATGGGTTTTATTTTTCTTTGTCCTTGGCCAGTATTGATGTTTGAGGTTCATGTGCTCTATTTTTGGACAAAACAGACACTGGTTAGTAGGTTGGAATTAGTTCAATGATATGATATATATATATATATGATGTGAATTGGAACCAAGATTTATTATTATCATCGTTGCAATTCAAGTTTTATATGAGGTGCATTGAGATCTGGGCATTTATGTGATGCGAGTTTTATATGATGTGTGTAGGTATCAGGATTATTATGGGCATGCATATGTATATATAATGAAATTTTCGTTCTAGAGTCTATTGATATGTAGGTTCTTATTAATTTAATGATATGCAAGCTATTATGAATGTCGGGTATGCCACATGTACTTATGTGAATCTGAGGAGATATGGGACTTGATTGGTGTTAGATATCACACATGCATGATATGAGAACATGATGAGGTTTAGGAGTGATGATGCATCATAAAATGAATTTTGAGTCCATTTATGTTTATTATACCATCATAATGTTTGATTTGGGGTTGAGAAGCGACTGGGTAGGTAGCTCTTAAGGTGGGGAGTTCCTTTAGAGATGTTGACCTATGACTTTGTAACCGAGGTAGACTAGGCTAATTTAAAATGATAAGGGTATGTTCGATAACATATCTAAGTATTTTTTTATATCTCAGGGATGAGATATTATAATGTGGGGAGACTGTAACGTCTCGGGTTTTTGAGTGGGTCAAAATTCCCCAACCTATTTGAGATTTCATGTTTGGTGGTCAGACCGACCTTTCTCTTGGTTATCAGAACTTATGTCTTGGAGTTGAATTTAAATGAGGTATTATGTTGAGATAGTTTTAAAATCATACAAGTTCCTTTGGGTATTTTGTGAGTTTTGAGTGTGTCAGGTCCTAAAAACCCCATTTTTGGAAAGCGCAGACAGAGGCGCACGATTTGGACAAACCATGTGGCCTGCATAGAGTAACTATGTGTCTCATCTACATTAGTAGAACGAGTTTAGAATACTATGATAGTGTGGGTGAATGGTCTTATTACACCTATATAGTTTTAAATATAGGCCATTCACTCATTCTAAACATTGTTTGAAAAACTACGTGCTAATACCTTGCAAGTGTGGTGCTTAGACAATGATCATCACACTGTTGGCATACGATTATCCAAAATGTGTGGCCAAACCGTTAGGCTCATTTATTTGAGAGAAAATATTAAATTTCAATGACCCATTTATCTTCTTTTCTGCATCCCTTAATCTTCCTTCCAACGTTCAAATCAGGGGATCCTCAATCTCCCCTCCTTAGTATTTTATCCATATTCTCTAATTAAAATCTAATTAATGATATGTTGGTGCCTATAAATTTTTCTTGGTATGTCATCAATTCTGATATCTTATCATTTCTGATTATATCTCTATATGGAATTCTAAATCCACATGAGCTCATTTACCCTATTTTCAGGGCGTTTTTCAAAAATGCTTATTTCTACCGTTCTAACTTGAGTTAGAGGATGATATGAGACAAATGAGTGCTTACTAGCCTATGGTAGGTGGTTCATAGAATTATTATTGATTTCATAGATGTTTTTCAGGTTCTCTCCATATATTCATATAAGGGTAGTCTGAAAGAGAACCCTAATAAATTAATACATGCTATTAAATTATTAAATTGATTATTTGATATGCCAGTGGTCACGATCTATCTTCACTACAAATGGTTATCCCGGGTAAGAGAATTGAACCAAACTGAGATGGTTAGGCTGGGTGTGTGATTTACATTAACTGAATTGTTATATTTGTTTCTTGGTTCTATTATAATATGAGGAGATTTGCCTAAGGATTGAGTTAATGTTGATCACCTAGACTAAGGTGATGAGGTTGTCAGGCTAAGGGCATTGCCTGAGATACTTGAGGTGATGTTGATCACCAGGTCGAGGATACATGGTAATTGGATTGAGATGATGAGGTTGCTAGGATAGGGGAATTACATAAATTATTTGAGATGGTGTTGACCAATCGAATGCATTGGGAACTAAGCCTTGGATCCTCACCACTGTGAATATAAATATGAAAACCTAAGAGGTATTCCATATATATATATATATATATGGTGTCACATAATCAAAATTATTATGGTGATGTAAAAAGTGAGTAGCCACTTCTTTGTGGTAGTTTAGCATGAGTTAAGTGGTTGAATTCATGATTTTTTGCTCTTTACCTTTTATTTATATTCAACATACACCTACAAAATTATAGATGCAATATTGGAGCATGTTGGTTTTGGCCTATTGACATTTATTCTCACACCCTACATGATCCCCTTAGGATGTGTGTAGAAATTATGTATATGAGATTAGTCGATGGATCAAACTCTAAATATAGACTATAATGGTTGATTTAATACTACTCATCATGGGATGGATGTAATATGGACCATGGTGGTTCTTGAATCATCTATAGTCTCCTTTTTGTATCAACATGCTTTCTTTATGTATGTACTGATGGACGACCATGAGTGACCTTCCTTGTATATTATTTCTGTATGACCATATAAGGTTTTTTTTATCTTATAATGGTGTTATGTTTTTATATTTTTTACTTGTTTATATACTATTCATTATGTTTCTTCTAAGATTCATGTGTTGCTTATGTTGAGTTTGTAGTGTTTCTTATGCAGATTTATGGTCTTCTTCCACTACTATATTTGTATGGACCATTATTATTATTAACTTAATAGGTTAAATTCTACCCACTATCACCTCTCAGACCCTAGATTCTAGTCAAAAGACTTTGGAGTATGGGGAGGTGCGTCAAATGCCTAGTTTCCAACCGGACTGGGCCACAGTTCAACTGGAATACCGAGTCAGAACTCGACAATACCTAGCTTTTTTACCATTACATAACATTTTTTACCCCAAAATAACTGATATAAGTTTTATTTTACCCTTAAATAACTTTTTTAACCCTTACTTAACTTCATTTTACCCTTACATAACTCTATTTTTCCATTACATAACCTGTACAAGTTTTTGTTTCCCTTACATAACACTACTTTACCCTTATATAACAATTTTTTGATCATACAAACCTTATGTTCACACAAATATAACCTTATTTTACCCATAAAAAACCTTCTTTTTTATTTAAATAACTTTATTTTATCCTTACATGACATATAAGAGTTTTTTATTACCCTTACATAACATTTTTTATGGTTAGTTAACTTATTTCTACACTTGAATTACTTTATTTTACCATTAATTATCTTTTTTTTGAAACGTAGTTAACATTATTCTACCCTTACATAACTAATTGCGCTGTCATGAAACATCAAATTGATTATGATTTTCAGGTTGGTTTAAATCTAGTAAAGACCCTAGGTCATCTCTCAAGGATCTTTGGTGGTTTTATAGTGTGAATTTTTAATAAGAAGAAAAAAATAGAGGGTGGTTTGAAAACCATTTTAAGAAAATGACTTGATTTAAAGAATTTAATAGTTGATAAATAAATGTGGTGTTTTAGAATTATGAGATAAGGATATCAATTCAAGTTAACTACAAAAATTGGATAATTAATTGTTTTGAAAATTTCACATGGTTTTGTTTAATTATTTGGTTGAGGGTTGTCAAGATCTTGATTCCCCTCTTGCCTCCCAAAAAGTTACACAAAGTACCAACCCTTGAAACAAAAATCATGTTGTCAAGGTTTGGAATTCTAGAACAAATTAATGGCTACTAAATAATACTAATATCTTCTGTATGCGTGAGATATATAGGATCCTAATGTTGCCCAATCGGAACAACCCAAGTTTCTCACTTGAAATTTCAACCCAATCGGTGTGGAAATGAAAAGCGGCTCACTTAATTAAAACCAAGAAACAAATTCAGAGGAGAAACATGTTTAGATAAAACATAAGTGAAATAATCCACACACAAATTATAAAAAACTAGTGGAGTATCAAATTCTAGAACTCCCTCCCAAGTATGTGTGGCTCCCTCGAAATGTTCGTCCACCATTTAGCCTGCCATCGAGAGGAGGAGAAGGCTCAGGTGGACCTCCTTAATTGTTGACCCCCTATGATGATAGGGGCCTCTAGAACTTATTGGATGAGGAGAGGACTCATTTGGGTCTCCAAAAATACTATATCTTTTCTTCCTAGTTGTACTTACAAGTGGGGATCCCAAGGTTCCATTTTATAGGGAAAAGGGAAGGTGGTTCTGAGAACATAAATTTCTTAAAACTACTTGTCACATGGTTTTCGACCACTAGACAACTTTATCTATCTTTGAGAAAAATAACAACGTTGTAGCCCCACTTATTGGACTAATCCACCGGAATTTAGGGAAAATTTTGACAACTAGAGCCCGAGATATGGACATATCACAACATACCACTTTTGACTCCATGAAGATTCAATGTGCTGGAAAAATCAGGTCAGCTGGGCCACCAGATGGACAAATGAGTCTTGGTTTATTTTAGATGAAATGTATTCAAATGAAGTTTGGACCAGAAAAAAAAAATTCAACCCATTTGGATGCACGGTTCAAGAGAAGTGGGTGGATGAGTCCACTGATGTGCATGGATCTTGCATTGTTTGGCCCATTTTTCTTGGACATCATCTTGGGTCATCTAAATCACCACCTCCTACAGTGGAATCATCAAAACAAGTAACATTTTTTATTTTAAAAGTGATAGACACAAAATAAATGATTCAAACATGGAATTCAATTTTTTATTATTTTTATAATTTTCAATATAAAACAAGTTTAGCATAGCGGTGTAAGGGTGAAAATGAAACAGTGAATCATGGTGTGATCACACCCCACACCTAAACATTTGCATTCCTGGGAAAAGTCATAATTCCAAAAATTATTCATGTAGATATTTCCAACTTCATAAATATTTAACATTCACTAAAAAATTAATTCCTGATAGAAATGTGATCAAAGAAAAAAAACACACCGATGAGTTATTATCTATGATCATTGAAAAAGACATCTCAAAAATTGTATCGAAATGAAATTACAAGAGATGCATGATACCAATAAAAGAAAATAATTAAAAAGTTAATCTTGTCACTAATTCTATACTTTTTATAGAGTAAATATAAGTAATTTTAATAATTGTCTACTTACAAGATCATTTCCACCAAACATTCCCACATCCTTTGCAATAAAATTTCAAGACCCACTCAGTTAAGCATTCCCAGAATTCAAACCATAATCTCCCAACCTAGATATACCCATATGTTGTACATTTCCTCACTCCCCTCATTTATTAATTTTTCCAAAATTTCACTTGGAAAAAATATCACACTCTTCTCCCAACCCATGTTTGATCTATCCACGACACTAATTGTTATAGTTATAATAAGATCAAAGGTTGAAGAAGGGTGGTTTTTGACCTGCCCAATATAAAACCCTTTTTTCTTATTTTTTTGAGGGTGTACAATAGTTAGATAACAAGTACAGATGCATAGGTCAATCGGGTACAGTAATGAAATAGATTAGATAAGGAATGGGTGAATGGAAAAATGATTTTGGAAAGTAGAGACAAATAATCCTAACTTATATTTACCTTCCATTAAGTAAAATTTTTTCACACATCATGGTTGGGTGAAAAAAATCTGTGGAGAGATTAAGTGACACAATTTTCCTTTAAACTATTAACAAAAAGGGCATCATTATTCTTGAAGGTTTTAAAATGATACAATAATTTATATCATTGACAAAGAACTAAATTTCAAAAGAAATTCACACCATAGTATTGAATTCTTGTTGAAATTAATATTTCATTAGATTATTTTTTAATGTTAAAACAATATGAAATACATAAATTTGATATGCATTTTCAATAACTTCCATGATTAAACATGCATAATTTTCCATGCTAAAGTGGGACTAAAAAAGTTAAATTCTAGCACAAATGTGAGTGGGAGAGAAATGTGGAAAGTAACAATACTATTCAGCAATCTAAAAAGAGAAAAATAAGAAAGATGATGAAAATTCCTAACTAACCCAGGAATATACCCATTCACCCACACCTAGAGTGTGCAGTGTCCTCACTGTAAAATAGAATGCAAGAAGGAAGGATAAAACCTGGTGGGTATCATTCGTAGACTACTTCTTGAACTTGGAGTTTGTCCATTGGGGAATCCAGAAGGGTTTTGTGGAAGTTATTTAGTCAATTCCCATTAATATGATGATTTTCTTGGTTTCTTCATTTTGAACCTGGAAAAACACCAAATGGAGAGACATTAGTAACAATGTATGTTCCAAACCAGCAGGAACAAAGCTTACTTGGATGGAACTTCATCAATGCATTATAGAGGAGGACCTTCTGCCCAATGTGGAACTGATGATGAAGGATTATATGGTCATGGGAAGCCTTAGTTTTCTCCTTATAAAATCATGGAGTTCTCATATGCATCTCTTCTCATTTCTTCCATCTTATGAATTTGAATCTTCTATTGAGAACCTACACCAAAAAGATTATAGTTGCATTGTTTGATGGCCCAATAGGACCGGTGCTCAATCTCAATCGGTAGGTGACGACTCTTTCCAAACACAAGCCAATAGGGTGACATTCCAATGGGAGTTTTGAAAGTAATACGATATGTCCATAATGAATCATCAAATCGAAGACTCCAATCTTTTTCTATTGGGTTGAACCATTTTTTCAAGAATCTTTTTAACCTCTCTATTTGACACCTCGGCTTGACCAAGGGTCTATGGGTGATATAAAATAGACACTGTATGACCGACCCCATATCGACGCAAAAGTGATTGCATTGTTCAGTTGTAGAAATGAGAACCCTGGTCACTGATGATGAATCTAGGTATTCCAAACCTACAAAAAATTTGGGTTCTCAAAAATTCTACAACTTATTAGAATAATTAGTCCTTGTACCTCATGCTTCTACCCATTTGAAAAGATAATCCACTGCCAAAAGAATATGCATGTTACCAAATGAATTGGTGAATTGTCCCATAAAGTCAATGACCCAAACATTAAAAATGTCATGGAAGAGAATGATTTTTTTGTGGCATATCATTTCTTTTAGATACATTCCCCATTATTTGACAGCAATGACAAGATTTACAGAACTCATGGGAATCCTGAAACAATGTGGTCCAAAAGAGACCAGAATCGAGGACCTTACGAGTAGTTTGTTCGGACCAAAGTGGCCCCCACAAGCCAGAGTGTGGAAGAAACTAAGGACAGACTGAAACTCGCTATCTAGAAAAAAACACCTAAGGACTTGATCACTACATGTGTGCCAGAGGTAGGGGTCATCCCAAATGTACCAACATGAATCATGTTTTAGACAGTCTGCCTAGTTTTTGTTGAAATCAGTAGGAATTCAAGATAATACTAAATAATTAACAATTTCCACATACCAAGGAATAACATATAGCTCTTGTTACAGTTTCTCATGAGAAAACATTTCATTTATAAGAATACAGGGAGATGAGTAAGTGTATGATGATGGGTGGATCCTACTAATATGGTCAGCCACCACATTCTCTACTTATTTTTTATCTCTAATTTCTAGATTGAATTCTTGAAGGAGGAGCATCCAATGAATGAGGTGTGTTTTGGATTTCGGTTTCTTAAGAATATACCAGAGGGATGCATGGTCGGAGAATACAATGACTTTGGTCCCTAAAAGATATGACCTAAATTTATCCAAGGAAAACACTATGGCAACGAATTATTTTTCAGTTGTGGTGTAGTTTTCTTGGGCAGGGTCTAAAGTATGTGAGGCATAGGCAATGACATGTGGAGCTCAATCGACCCTTTATGACAAGACTGCCCCAAATTCATAGTTAGAGGCATTACACATGTGCTCAAATGGTAAATCCCACTGAGGTGGTTGGATTACTAGGGGTTACGTGAGACTCCATTTTAACTTATTAAAAGCTTCCTCACATTCTTTATCAAAAACAAATTCTTTTTCTTTTTTGGAGTAATCGGAAGAGGGGTAGTGAAATTTTACTAAAGTTACGAATGAAATGATGGTAAAATAATGCATGAACGAGGAAAAACCGCACATCCCATACATTTTTTGGGAATGGTAGGGAATAAATGGCATACACTTTTGATTTATCTAATTGAATGGAATCCATAGAAATGACATGTCCCAAAACTATACCTTGTCACACCATGAAATGGAATTTGTCATAATTCAATACGATATTATTTTCAATACAGCGATGTAGGACTGAAGCAATACTACTAAAAAATTCATCAAAATAAGATCCATAAACAGTGAAATCATCCATAAAAACTTTCATGCAATTCACTAGGTAATCCGAAAAAATACTTACCATATATCACTAGAAATAACCCAGAGCATTGGACAGACCAAATGTCATCCTTCTATATGAAAATGTGCCAAAGGGGAAAGTAAAGGTTGTATTTTCCTGATCCTCATGGTCAATATGAATATGAAAGTATCCAGAATACCCATCAAGAAAACAATAGTGGGACTTACCCGCTAGCCTCTCTAGAATTTGGTCAATGAATGACAAAGGGAAATGGTCCTTCCTAGTGTGTTGGTTTAGTCGGTGATAGTCTATGAAGACATGCCAACTATTCTTCACACGAGTTGGAACCAATTAATTTTTCTATTTTTGATTAGAGTAAGGGTAGTTTTTTTGGAACTACTTGAATAGAACTGATCCATTGGCTGTTAGAGATGGAGTAAATGATTCCAGCAGCCAATAATTTTGTTACCTCATTTTTCACAACTTCTAGGAGGTTTGGGTTTAGTCGACGTTGTGCCTTCCTCACTGGTTTAGCCTCATCGTTTAACAATATATGATGTGTACAAATTGATGGGATAATACTAGGAATGTAAGAAATTTTCCATTCCCAATGCTCATTTCTACTTCATCAATAGTTCAAGTAGTCTCAATTCATGCTCAGGGGGGAGTGAACTAGCAAGGATGATGATACACTTGTTTCCATTCTTAAGATATGGATATTTTAAATATTGAGGCATTTGTTTTACATTCAATTCAGATGGATTTTGGATTGATGGGAGTGTTTGTGAAAATGAGAGGTCAATGATCTCATATAACTACTCAATGGTATCATCCTCAGATGAGTAATGATAATTTACAAGATTATCTATATCATCGATGGTAATTGGATCCTCAGTGTTCAATAAATTATCAATTAATAAACATGCATGATATTTTTCTAATCCACTACAACAATAATTGCATGATATATTTCCTAGAATTTCAATCAATAAAGAAAAATAAAAAATAGGATCAGGGGAATGTTCTCCTTGAGGGGTGCTTCATGTAATCAAGGATATTGAAGTGGAAAATGTCACCACCAAACTCCATAGATAATTTACCATTGTGGACATTAATTATGGTTTTGGTGGTTTTCAAGAAGGGTATCTCCAATATAATTGGGGCATGTCTATTCATACTATCACCCTCCATTTTAATATCGTAAAAGTTAGTAGGAAAAATTAAATTTTGAACCCTCACAAGAACATCCTCTAACACACCATATGGATGTGTGGTACTCCGGTTAGCCAGTTGAACAATAATTACAGTGGGATTAAGTTCCCCAACCTGAAATGGAGAGTAAATAGAGTGAGGAATCACATTTATAGAAGCACCTAAATCCAAAATAACATTAGAAAAAATAATACTCTTATATGGTGTATGAAATTGAGAATGTTACATGATCATTGTACTTGGTGAGAAGTGATGGCTCTATCAATGATGAAACATTCTTCCCCAAGATCACCTTCTCATCACATATAAGTCACCTTCGGTGTGTACAAATATCTTTTAGATACATGGCATATCTTGGAATTTGATTCATAATATCAATCAAGGGAATGTTTACCTGCACTTTGTTGAAAGTCTCCAAAATTTCCTTATCGCGTTCAGTTTCCTTTTTTTTTCTAGGTTGGGTGGCCCTTTTTGGAAATGGAAGAGGGATTGCTGGTCTAGGTGACTCATCAATATAAACACTCTTTCCCTTGGTGTGTATTCTCTTATAACAAGGTTCTACCTCATTTGGATCATTTACAGTAGTTTGGATGGTGGTTTCCTTAGTAGGGGATGGCTCTAGTAGAGGGGTCATTTGGTTTTTTATTTTTGTTCCACTTAGAAGGGTGATGGAACTAGAATTTACTTTATCTCTAGGGTTAACTACTGGTTAAGATGGTGTTTTACCCAACCCATTGCTCTGGATTTTCCCCACTAAGTTGGAAAGTTAGCCTAATTGAGTTTTCAGGTCTTTTATGGAAACTTGCGTTGTTTTCTAGAATTGGATATTGTTGGAATTAATTTTTTTCATAATGTCTTCTAAGCTAGGCCCAGGTTTTGAATGGGTTTGTTGGAAAGGCCTTTGTTGTGGTTGAGGATTTCTGGGTGGTGGTGGTTGACTACTTTGCCCAGGTTTGTTCCATGGTTTTTGAGGTTGGTTTGAATACCCCCTTGCATATAGGATTGGTTGTCTTTCCACCCAGTATTGGAAGGATAGTATGGTTCTTTCCTAAAGGGTTGGTTATAGGGGTGGCCTGGAAATATTTTCTCAAAACTATCAAGAGTTTCTCTTAGTTGGGGGAATTTATTAGAGTAGTGGGTGTCAGAAGAACATATACCACAAAGTATAGGAGGAGGAGATTGGGATTTCCCTTGGGAAAGATCAAGTTTCTAAAGAAGGTTACTTATGTATTTTAACATCATGTCCACCTTTCTCTCGAATTCAGTACTTTTCACCTCATGGACACCTCGAATGGGTACATTGGACCTTGAACAAAAATTTTGAGTTTTATGTTCCATGTTATCAATTAATGTTCTTACATTGATTGAGGTTTTATCAATTAGTGCACCTCCTACAGTAGCATCAATCATATTTTGGTCAATAATAATTAAACCTTCATAAAAATACTGAATTAAAATTTGATCACCTATTTGGTGGCGTGGACAACTAAAACATAATGTTTTAAAGCGTTACCAATATTCATGTAATGTTTCCCCTTGATATTTCCTTATACAACATATTTATTTCCTTATAGTTGCAGTTCAAGAGGCTGGGAAATATTTTTCAAGAAAAAGGCATTTCATATCCACCTAGCCTCGAATTGGTGAATTAACATAGTAAATCCAATATTTTTCAGTGTCTTCTAATGAAAATGGGAATCATCTGAGATTTACTTGTTCTTCATTTAGATTTTTAGGTTTTAATGTAGAACCCATAGTATGAAATTATTTTAAGTGTTTATGTGGATCTTCTCCCAAAATTCCATGAAATCTTGGTAATAAATGAATTAGACTGGATTTTAGTTCAAAATTGGGTGCCTCGCCATGCATTTGAATGTAAGTGGGTTGGATATCAACATCAGGTGAAGTTAGTTCTTTTAATGTCCAGTTATTTTTATACATATTATGCATGTTTATTTCAGTTTTTATATTTGTTTCAGAATAAGAAGAGGAAGTATCAAGAAGATTGTCGATGTTTTGTGTGTCCTCCTTCTATGGGTTCCCTTGTGCATCTTAGTGTCACTGACGTAGGATACTCTCTGGTTTGGGTTGGAAAGGATGTAAATCTACTGAATTAGAATGCATCATGAACTGATACTACATAATAATTAAATCAGAAAAAGTATAGTTAAAGGTATAATATAAAACAAATAAATATTCACAAAAATTACAAAAAACTTATCAAAAACATGCACTAAAACCAAAGCGCTCCATGGAAAAGGCGCCAAAATTTGACCGTGCTGTCATGACACGTCAAATTGATTTTTATTTTAAGGTTTATTTGTCATATAATAAATTACCTTGGTCATCTCTCAAGGATATTTGGTGGTTTTATAGTGTGTAATTTTAATAATAAGAATAAAAGAGGGGGATGGTTTGAAAACAATTTTAAGAAAATGAATTGATTTAAAGAGTTTAATAGTTGATAAATAAAAGTGGTGTTTTAGAATTTTGATATAAGGAGATCACTTCAATTTCACTACACATATTGGATAGTTCATTGTTCTGAAAATTTCACATGGTTTTGTTTAATTATTTGGTTGAGGGTTGTCAAGATCTTGATTCCCCTCTTGCCTCTTAAAAAGTTTCACAAAGTACCAACCCTTGACACAATGATCATGTTGTTAAGGATTGGACTTAAAGAATATATTAATGTCTACCAATGTATACTAATATTTTTTGTATGTATGAGAGAAAGAGTATCCTTGTGTTTCCCAATTGGAACAACACAAGTTCCCACTTGAAATTTTAACCCAATCTGTGTTGAAATGAAAAGTAGTTCACTTAATTAAACCCAAGAAATGAATTAAGAGGTGAAAAATGTGTAGATAAAACATAAGTGAAATAATCCTCACCAAAATTATACAAAACCAGTAGAGTATCAAGTGATGGAACTCCATCCCATGTATGTGTAGCTCCCTTAAAATGTTCACTTACCGTTTAGCTCGCCATCGAGAGGAGGAGAAGGCTTAGGTAGAAATCATTAATTATTGACCCCCTATGATGATAGGAGACTCCAAAACTTCTAGGATGATGAGGGGAATCATTTGGGTCTCACAAATACCAGATATTTTCCTCCTGGTCGAATATACAAGTAGAGAGCCCAAGGTGGCATTTTATAAAATAATTGGAAGGTGGTTTGGAGCACACAAATTTCTTAAAACCACTTGTCACATGGGCTTTGACCTCCAAACAGACTTATCTATCTTTGGAAAAAAAGATGTATCCCCACATCTTGGATGTCTCCATTGAAAGTTTGGCACAATTTGGACCACTAGAGCCTGAGATATGGACAGATCACATCACACAACTTTTGACATCATGCAGATTAGGTGTGCTGGACAGGTCGGAATGACCACCAGATATATGAATGAGTCATGGGTTCCTTTAGATGAAATGTAGCCAAATTATGTTTGGACCATCCAACAAATGTTCATCCCATTTGGATGCACGGTTCAGGAGAAGTGTGCAGATGAGTCCACTGGTGTGCATGGATCTTGCGTAGTTTGGACCATTTTTCTTGGACATCATCATGGGTCCTCCAAATAACCTCCTCCTACAATGGAATCATAAAAAAGAGTAACATTTATTATTTTAACAGTGATAAAAACAAAATAAATGATTCAAACATGGAATTAAATTAGTTATTATTATTATAATTTTCAATACAAAACAAGTTTAGAACAGTGGTGTAAGGGTGAAAATGAAACAGTGAATCACGGTGTGATCACACCCCAACAACTAAACATTTTCACTCCTAGGAAAAGTCATAATTCAAAAAATTATTCCTGTAGATATTTCTAACTTCATAAATATTTAACATTCAATGAAAATTTAATTCCTGATAGAAATGTGATCAAAGAAAAAATTACACTGAGGAGTTATTCTCTATGATCATTGAAAAAGACGTCTCAAAAACTGTATCCAAATGAAATTACAAGAGATTCAAGATACCAATTAAATAAAATAAATAAAAAGTTAATCATGTCACTAATTCTCCACGTGTGTGTGTGAAAACCATTTCATTATATTCTTTCCACTTTTTATAGAGTAAATATAAGTTATTTTAATAATTGTCTACTTACAAGATCCATTTCACCAAACTTTACCACATCCTTTGCAATCAAATTTCAAGACCAAATCAGTTATGAATTCCCATAAGTCAAACCATAATCTAAAACCTATATATACCCATATTTTGTACATTTCCTCACTCCCCGAATTTAATAATTTTTCTAAAGTTTCACTTGGAAAAAATCTCACACTCTTCTCCTAACCCATGTTTGATCTCCTCATGACACTAATTGTTATAGTTATAACAAGATCAAAGGTCGAGGAAGTGTGGTTTTTGACTGGCTCAATATAAAACCCATTTTTTATTTTTTTGAGGGTGTACAATAGTCAGATAATAGGTACAGACACATAGGTCAATCTAGTATAGTAATGAAATAGACCGCATAAGGAACAAACGAATGGAAAAATTATTTTTGAATGTAGAGAAACCTCAACCTAACTTATATTTACCTGCCATTAAGTAATAAATTTTTACACATCATGGTTGGGTGAAAAAAATGCATGGAGAGATTAAGTGACACAATTTTCCTTTAAACTATTCAAAAAAAATGGGCATCATTCTTCTCAAAGTTTTCTAAATGATACAACCATTTATATCATCGAAAAAGAAATAAAGGATGTAACTGTAAAGTTTTGCTTGGTTTCTTCATTTTGAACCTGGACAACACCAAATAGAGAGACATTCGTAATATTGTATGGTCCATACTAGCAGGAATAGAGCTTACCAGGATGTAACTTTAGGCGTGCATTATAGAGGAGGACCTTCTGTCCAATGTGGAACTGACAATAATGGATGAGACGGTCATGTGCAGCCTTGGTTTTCTCCTTATAAATCATGGAGTTCGCATTTGCATCTCTTCTCATTTCCTCCATCTCATGAATTTGTAGCTTCCTTTGATCACCTACACCAGAAAGATTGGAGTTGCATTGTTTGATGGCCCAGTAGGTCCGGTGCTCAATCTCAATAGGCAGGTTAAAACTCTTTCCAAACACAAGCCAACAGGGTGAAATTCAAATGGGAGTGTTGAAAGCAATACAATATGCCCATAATGAATCATCAAGTCGAAGACTCCAATATTTTCTATTGGGTTGAACCATTTTTTCAAGAATCTATTTTACCTCCCTATTTGACACCTTGCCTTGACCATTGGTCTATGGGTGATATGCTTTAGACACTCTATGACTGACCTAATACTGACACAAAAGTGATTTCATTGTTCGGTTGTAGAAATGATAATCGTGGTCACTGATGATGAACCTAGGTTATCCAAACATACAGAAAATTTGGGTCCTCAAAATTCTAAAACTACCTTAGAATCATCAGTCTTTATAGATCGTTTCTATACCCATTTGGAAACATAATCCACTTCCAAATGAATATATAGGTTACCAAATGAATTGGGGAATGGTCCCATAATTTCAATGCCCCAAACATCAAAAACGTTATGGAAGAGAAATAGTTTTTGTGGCATCTCATTTCTTTTAGAAACATACCATATTATTTGATAGTGAGGAAAATATTTACATAATTCATGGGAATCCCAAAACAATGTGGGCCAAAAGAGACCAAAATCGAGGACCTTGCGAGCAGTCTATTGGGGACCAAAGTGGCCCCCACAAGAAATAGTGTGGCATAACCTAAAAACAGGTTGAGACTCGCTATCAGGAACAAAATGCCTAAGGACTTGATCAATACATGTGTTCCAGAGGTAGGGGTCATCCCAAATGTACCAACGAGACTCATGTTTTTAACAGTCGGCCTGCTTTTTGTTGAAATCAGTAGGAATGCAAGATTCTACCAAATAATTTACAATTTCAGCATACCACGAAATATTATCTTGCACTCGGTATAGTTGCTCATCAGGAAACATTTCATTTATAGGAATACTGGGAGATGAGTCAATGCCCGATGATGGGTGGATCCTACTGATATGGTCAGCCACCAAATTTTATGGTCCTTTTTTATCTCTAAATTCTAGATTGAAATTGTAGAGGAGGACCATCTAATGAATGAGGTGTGGTTTGGCTTCCGGTTTCTTAAAGAGATACTAGAGGGCTGCATGGTCAAATAATACAATGAATTTCGACGCTAAAAGATATTACCTAAATTTATCCAAGGAAAACAATATGGGAAGAAATTATTGTTCATTTGTGGTGTAGTTTACTTGGTAAGGGTACAAAGTACTTGAGTCATAGGCAATAACATGTGGATCTCGATCGACCCTTTGTGACAAGACTTCCCCAACTGCACAGTTAGAGTCATCACACATGAGATCAAACAGTAAATCCCACCGAGGTGGTTGGATTGCCAGGGGTGACATGAGACTCCATTTTAACTTATTAAAAGCTTCATGACATTATTTAACAAAAAAATTATTTTTCTTTTTGAAGTAATCAAGAGAGGGGGAGTGAAAGTTTACTAAAGTCACGAATGAAAATATGGTGAAATATAGCATGACCTAGGAAAGACTGCACATCCCGTACATTTTTTGGGAATGGTAGGAAAGAGTTGACATCCACATTTGATTTATCTACTTGGATTCCATCCCCAAAAATGACATGTCCCAAAACTATACCTTGTCGCACCATGAAATAGAATTTCTCCTAATTTTATTGAAGATTCATTTCAATATAGCGACGTAGGACTGAAGCAAGACTACTCAAACATTCATCAAAATAATATCCCTAAATAGTGAAATCATCCATGAAAACTTCCATGTAATTCACCAAGTAATCCGAAAAAATACTAACCCTACATCTCCAGAAAGTACCCGGAGCATTGCACAGACCAAATGGCATCCTTCTATATACAAATGTGCCAAAGGGGAAAGTGAATGTTATCTTTTCTTGATCCTCAGGGGAAATATGGATCTAAAAATATCCATAATATCCATCAAGGAAATAATAGTGGGACTTACCCGCTAGCCTCTCTAGAATTTGGTTAAGGAATGGAATAGGGAAATGGTCATTCCTAGTCTGTTGGTTTAGTCGACAATGGTCTATGCAGACATGCCAACTATTCTGCTCCCGAGTTAGAACCAATTCATTTTTTTTATTTTTGATTACAGTAAGGCTACTTCTATTAGGAACTACTTGAACAGGACTTTCCCATTGGCTTTCAGAGATGGGGTAAATTATTCTAATAGCCAATAATTTTGTTACCTAATTTTTTACAACTTCTAAGAATTTTGGGTTCAGTAGATGTTGTGCCTTCCTCATAGGTTTAGCACCATCGTTTAACAATATATGATGTGGAAAATTGGTGGGATAAATCCAGGAATGTCATAAAGTGTCCATCCCAATGCTCGTTTATACTCTCTCAAAAGTTCAAGCAGTCACAATTCATGCTCGGGGGGGGGGGGAGTGAACTAGAAATGTTGATGGGAAACTTGTTTCCATTATCAGGATTTGAATATTTTAAATATTGAGGCTATTGTTTTAGTTCCAATTAAGGTGGATTTTGGATTGATGGGGGTGTTTGTAAAAATAAGAGGTCACTGATCTCATCTAACTGCTTAATGGTATCATCCTCAGATGAGGAATGATATTTTACAATCTTAGAAGTATCATCGATGGTCATTGGATACTTGGTGTTCAACAAATTATCAATTAATAAACATTCATGACATTTTTCTAATCCACTACAACAATCATTAGATGACTCATTTCCTAGAATTTCAATTAATGAAGAAAACTCAAAAAATTATTAGGGGAATGAAATGAAGTTTTTTCAAGGGTAGGGAGTACATCTATTGAATTATCAGAGAGATAGAGTAATTTTATTATGAGGGGTGCTTCATGGCATCAAGGATATTGAAGTGGACAATGTCACCACCAAAATCCATAGATAATGTACCATTGTGGACATTAATTATGGTTTTGGAGGTTTTCAAGAAGGGTCTCCCCAATATAATCAGGGCATGCCCATTCATCTTATCATCCTCCATTTTAATCACATATAAGTTAGTAGGAAAAATTAAATCTTGAACCCTCACAAGAACATCCTCTAACACACCATATGGGTGTGTGTTACTCTGGTTATCCAATTGAACAATAATTCTAGAGGTCTTTAGTTCCCCAACATACAATGTAGAGTAAATAGAGTAAGGAATCACATTTATAGAAGAACATAAATTATGCATAACATTAGAAAAATAATACTCACCTATGGTTCACAGAATTGAGAATGCACTAGGATCATTGTACATGGCATATCTTTGCATTTGTTTTACAGCATTAATCAAGGGAATGTTTCCTGCACTTTTTTTAAAGTCTCCAAAATTTCCTTATCGATTTCAGTTTCCTTTTGTTTTCTAGGTTGGGTGAACCTTTTTGGAAATGTAATAGGGATTGTTGGGCTAGGTGACTCATCAATAGACACACTCTTTTATTTGGAGGAGATTCTCTTTAGACAAGGTTCTACCTCATTTATATCATTTCTAGTAGTTGGGATGGTAGTTTCCTTAGTAGGGGATGACTCTAGTGGAGGGATCATTTGGATTTTTAGTTTTGTTCCACTCCGAAGGGTGATGGAACTTACATTTCCTTTATCTATTAGGTTAAATACTGGTTGGGAAGGTAGTTTACCTAACCCATGTCTCTGGATTTCCCCCACCGAGTTGGAAAGTTGGCCTAATTGGGTTTTTAGGTCTTATATGGAAGATTGAGTGGTTTTTTGGAATTGGAAATTGTTGGAAGCCATTTGTTTCATCATGTATTCTAAGCTAGGCTTGGGTTTTGGATGGGTTTTTTGGAAATACCTTTGATATGGTTGAGGATTTCTGGGTGGTGGTGGTTGACTACTCTACCTTGGTTGGTTCTAGGATTTTTGAGGTTGGTTTGAATACCCCCCTTGCCTATAGGGTTGGTTGTCTTTCAACCCAGGATTGGATGGATACTATGGTTCTTGCCTAAAGGTTTCGTTATAGGGGCAGCCTAGAAAGATTGCCTCACAATTCTGAGAAGTTTCTCTTAGTTGGGAGCATTGATCAGAGTATTGGGTTTTAGAAGAACATATACCACAATGGATGGGCGGATATTGGGATTTCCCTTGGGAAAGAGAAATTTGTCGAAGAAGGGTACTTACCTCTTCGAATGTCGCATCCACTTTCCTCTCAAATTCAGTACTTTTCACCTCATGGACACCTCAAATGGGAAAATTAGACCTTGAACCAAATTGTTGAGTGTTTTGTGCCATGTTCTCAATTATGGTCCTTGCAGCGATTGAGTTTTTACGAACTAGAGCACCACCTACAACAACATCAATCATATTTTGGTCAATAGGAATTAAACCTTCATAAAAATACTGAATTAAAAGTTGATCACTTATTTTGTGGTGTGGACAACTTGAACATAACATTTTAAATCATTCCCAATATTCATGTAATTTTTTCCCTTGACATTTCCTTATACCACATATTTCTTTCCTTATAGTTTCAGTTGAAGAGGCTATGAAATATTTTTCAAGAAAAAGGCGTTTCATATCTGTCCAGCCTCTAATTGGTGAATTAACATAATAAATCTAGTATTTTTTAGTGTATTCTAATGAAAATGGGAATGATTTGAGCTTTACTTTTTCTTCATCTACATTTTTAGGTTTTAATATAGAACACAGAATATGAATTTTTTTGAAGTGTTCATGTGGATCTTCTCCAGGAAGTCCATGGAATCTTGGTAATAAATGGACTAGACCTGATTTTAGTTCAAAACTTGGTGCCTCACCTTGCATTTGAATTTAAGTGGGCTAGATATCAAACCCATGCGATGTTAGTTATTTTAATGTCCGATTATTTTTAGCCATATTATGCACATTTATTTCAACTTTTATATTGGTTCCAGAAGAAGAAGAGGAAGGATCACGAAGAGAGTTAATGTTTTGTGTGTCCTCCTTCGATGGGTTTTCTTGTGCGTCTCGGTGTTGCTAACGTAGGATCCTCTATAGATAGGGTTCAAAAGGAGGTAAATATCCCATATTAGAATGTTTCATACACCAAAACTACACTATAATTAAATCATAAAACAAATAAATATTCACAAAAATTACAAAAAATCTTATAAAAAACACGCACTAAAATGAATGTGCTCCCCATCAACGGTGCCAAAATTTGACCGCACTGTCATGACACATCAAATTGATTATTATTTTAAGGATTATTTGTAGTATAGGTAAGACCCTATCTCATCTATCAAGGAGCGTTGGTGGTTTTATAGTGTGAATTTTTAATAAGAAGAACAAAAGAGGGAGTGGTTTGAAAACAATTTTAAGAAAATGACTTGACTTAAATAGTTTAATAGTTGATAAATAAAAGTGGTGTTTTAGAATTATTTGATAATGAGATAACTTCAATTTCACTACACATATTGGATAGTTCATTGTTCAGATAATTTCACATGGTTTTGTATAATTCTTTTTTTGAGGATTTTCAAGATCTTGATTCCCCTCTTGCCTCTCAAAAAGATTCACAATGTACCAACCCTTGACACAACAATCATGTTGTCACGGTTTGGAATTCAAGAATAGATTAATGGCTACCAAAGGATACTAATATATTTTTTATGTTTGAGAGAAAGAGTATCCTTGAGTTTCCCAATCGGAACAACCCATGTTTCCCACTAGAAATTTCAACCAAATTGGTTTTGAAATGAAAATCGATTCACTTAATTAAACACAAGAAATGAATTCAGAGGAGAAACATGTTTATATAAAATAGAAGTGAAATAATATACACAAAATTTATATAAAACTAGTAGAGTATAAAGTGTCGTAACTCCCTCCCAAGTATATGCAGCTCCCTCAAAATGATCATCAACCGTTTAGCTCACCATCGAGAGGAGGAGAAGGTTCGTGTGGAACTCCTTAATTTTTTATCCCACTATGATGATAGGAGCATACATAACTTCTTGGATAAGTAGAGGATTCATTTTGGTCTCACAAATACCATATATTTGTCTCCTGGTCTAACTTACAAGTGGAGATCCCAAGGTTCCATTTTATAGGAAAATGGGAAGGTGTTTTTGAGCACACAGATTTCTTAAAACTATTTGTCACATGGATTTCGACCTCCAGAAAGCCTTATATAGATTTGGAAAAACTAAAAAAGCTGTATCCCCACCTCTTGGATTTATCCAAAAAAAAATTGGTACAATTTCAAAAACTATATTCTGAGATATGGACAGATCACAATACACCACTTTTGACATCGTGCAGATTCGGTGTGCTGGACCGATCAGGTTAGATGGGCCTCTACATGGCCTAATGAGTATAGGGTTCCTTCAGATGAAATGTAGCCACGTGAAATTTGGACCATCCCACAACATTTCATCCCTTTTTGATGGACTATTCAGGAGAATTGTTCAGATGAGTCCACTAGTGTGCATGGATCTTGCACAGTTGGGCCCATTTTTCTTATACATCATCTTGGGTCCTCCAAATCACCCCCTCCTACAATAGAATCATCGAAACAAGTAAATTTTAACTTCTTAACAGTTATAAAAACAAAATAAATGATTAAAAATGGAATTAAAATTGTTATTATTTTTATAATTTTCAATATAAAACAAGTTTAGTACAGGAGTGTAAGGGTGAAAATGAAACAGTGTATCGCGGTGCGATCACACCACCACACCTAAGCATTTTCACTCATGGGAAAAGTCACAATTACAATAATTATGCATGTAGATATTTCCAAATTCATAAATATTTAACATTAAATGAAAATTTAATTCCTAATAGAAATGTGATCAATGCAAAAAACCCACCGAGGAGTTATTCTCAATGATCATTGAAATAGACGTCTCAAAACTTTTATCAAAATAAAATTCAAAGAGATGCATGATACCAATCAAAGAAAATAATCCAAAATTTAATCATGTAACTAATTCTCCATGTGTGTCTCTGACAACTATTTAATGCTATTATTTCCACTTTTTATCGAGTAAATACAATTTGTTTTAATAATTGTCTACTTACAAGGTCCTTTCCACTAAACTTTACCCACATCCTTTGCAATAAAATTTCAAGAACCACTTAGTTAAGAATTCCCAGAAGTCAAAACACAATCCCCCAAACTAGATATCCCCCTATGTTGTGCATTTCTTCAATCCTCCCATTTATTAATATTTCAAAAGTTGCACTTGGAACAAATCTCACACTCTTATCCCAACCCATGTTTGATCTCATCACGACACTAATTGTTATAATTATAACAATATCAAAGGTTGAGGAAGGGTGGTTTTTGACCTGCCCAATATGAAACCCTTTATTATTTTTTGAGGGTGTACCATAGTTAGATAATAGGTACACACGCATAGGTCAATATGGTACAATAATGAAATTGATTGGATAAGGAACGAACAAATGGAAAAATGATTTTGGAAAGTAGAGAAAAATAATCCTAACTTATATTTACCTTCTATTAAGTAAGAAATTTTCACACATCATGGTTGGGTGAAAAAAATGTGTGGAGAGATTAAGTGACACAATTTTCATTTAAACGATTCACAAAAAGGGCATCGTTCTTATCAAATGTTTCAAAATGATACAACCATTTATATCATCAAAAAGAACTAAATTTAAAAAGAAATTCACACCATAGTATTGAATTCTTGCTAAAATACATATTTCATGAGATGTTTTTTGAATGTTAAAATAATATGAAATACATACATTCCACATGAATTTTCAAAAACTTCCATGATTAAATGGGCATAATTTTCTATGATAATGTGGGACTAAAAAAAGTAATATTCTAGAAAAAATGTGAGTGGGAGAGAAAGGGGGAAAGTAACAGTACTTTTCAGTAAGCTAAAAAGAGAAAAAGAAGAAAGATGATGAAAATTCCTAACTAACCCAGGAATATAACCACCCCCCACACCTAGAGTGTGCAGTGTCCTCACTATAAAAATAGAATTCAGGGAGGAAGGATAAAGCCTGGTGGGTGTCATTCATAGACCACTTCTGGAACTTAGAGTTCCCCCATGGGGGACTCCGGAAAGGTTTTGTGGATGTTCTTTTGTTGATTCCCATTAACTATGAATATTTTATTGGTTTCTTAATTTTTATCATAGAAAACACCAAATGGAGAGACGTTAGTAGCAGTGTATGTTCCAAAGCAGCAGGAATGAAGCTTACTTGGAGGCAACTTCAGCCTTGCATTATAGAGGAGGACCTTCTTCCCAATTCAGAGCTAACAATGAAGGATGATATAGTCATGGGCAGCCTTGGATTGCACCTTATAAATCATGGAGTACTCATATGCATATCTACTCATTTCGTCCATCTCCTGAATTTTTAGCTTCCATTGATCACCTACACCAAAAAGATTAGAGTTGCATTGTTTGATGGCCCAGTTGGCCTAGTGCTCAATCTCAACAGGCAGGTGACAAATCTTTCCAAACACAATCCAATAGGGTGACATTCCAATGGGAGTTTTGAAAGTGGTATGATATGACCATAATGAATCATCAAGTCAAAAACTCCAATATTTTTCTATTGGGTTGAACCATTTTTTCAATAATCTTTATTCGACACCTCAACTTGACAATGGGTTTGTGGGTGATATGTAGTAGAGACTCTATGACCGACCCCATACCAACACAAAAGTGATTGCATTGTTCAGTTGTAGAAATGAGAACCCTGGTCACTGATGATGAACCTAGGTAATCCAGACCTATATAAAATTTGGGTTTTCAAAAATTCTACAACTGCTTTAGAATCATTAGTCCTTGTAGCTCATGCCTCTACACATTTGGAAACACAATCCACTTCTGAAAGAATATAAAGGTTACCAAATGAATTGGGGAATGGTCCCATAAAGTCAATGCCCCAAACATAAAAAATGTTATGGAAGAGAAAGGGGTTTTTGTGGCATCTCAATTCTTTTAGAGACATTCCCCATTCTCTGACAGCGAGGAAAATATTTACAGAATTCATTGGCATCCTGAAATAATGTGGGCCAAAAGAGACCAGAATCGAGGACCTTTCAAGCAGTCTGTTGGGGACCAATGTGTCCCCCACATGAAAGAGTGTGGAAGAACCTAAGGACAGACTGAAACTCTCTATCAGGAACACAATGCCTAAGGACTTGATCACTACATGTGTTCTATAGGTAGGGGTCATCCAAAATATACCAACTGGATTCATGTTTTAGATGGTTAGCCTGGTTTTTCTTGAATCAGTTGGAATGAAAGATTCTACCAAATAATTTACAGTTTCATCATACCAAGGAATACCGTATTTCACTTGGTACAGTTTCTCATCAGGAAACATTTCATTTATAGGAATATAGAGAGATGAGTAAATTTTCGATGATGGGTGGATCCTACTGATATGGTTAGCCACCTATTCTCTGCTCCTTTTTTATCTCTGATTTCTAGATTGAATTCCTAAAGTAGGAGCATCTAGCGAGTGAGGTGTGGTTTGGATTTTGGTTTCTTAAGGAGATATCAGAGGGCTGCATGGTAGGAGAATACAATGAATTTGGACCCTAAAAGATATGACCTAAATTTTTCCAAGGAAAAAATGATGGCAAGGAATTCTTTTTCAGTTGTGGTGTTGTTTTCTTGGACAAGGTCCAAAGTACGTGAGGCATAAGCAATGACATGTGGATCTCAATAAACCCTTTGTGAAAATACTACCCCATATACATAGTTAGTGGAATCACACATGAGCTCAAATGGTAAATCCCACCAAGGTGGTTGGATCACCAGGAAACAACAGTAAAATCCAACATAACCTAGGAAATACCGCACATCCAGTACATTTTTTTGGGAATGGATAGGAAGAAATGACATCCATTTTTGATTTATCTACTTGTATTCCATCCCTAGAAATGGCATGTCCCAAAACTATACCTTTTCACACCATGAAATGGCATTTCTCATAATTTAATATGAGATTGTTTTCAATATAGCGACATAGGACTGAAGCAAGAATACTCAAACATTCATCCAAAGAAGATCCATAAATAGTGAAATCATCCATGAAAACTTCCATGAAATTATCTAGGTAATCTAAAAAAATACTTACCATACATCGTTGGAAAGTACCCGGAGCATTGCACAGACCAAATGGCCTCCTCCTATATGAAAATGCACCATAGGGGAAAGTGAAGGTTGTCTTTTCCTAATCCTAGGGGGAAATATGGATATAAAAGTATCCTGAATACCCATCAAAGAAATAGTAGTGGGACTTACCCGCAAGCCTCTCTAGAATTTTGTCAATTAATGGCAAAGGGAAATGGTCCTTCCTAGTTTGTTGGTTTAGTCGGTGATAGTTTATGCAGACACGCCAACTATTCTACACATGAGTTTGAACCAATTCATTATTTTCATTTTTGATTACCAAAAGGCCAGTTTTTAAAGAACTACTTCAACTGGAATAACCCATTGGATGTTAGAGATGTGGTAAATGATTCCATCAGCCAATAATTTTGCTACCTCATTTTTCACAAATTCTAGGAGGTTTTGGTTCAGTCGACGTTGTGCCTGCCTGCCTGGTATAGCCTCATCATTTAACAATATATGATGTGTACAAATTGATAGTCTAATAGCAGGAATTTCATCAAGTGTCCATCCCAAATCTCGTTTATAATCCCTTCAATGTTCAAGCAGTCGAAATTCATGTTGTGGGGGGAGTGAACTAGAAATGATGATGGAAAACTTGTTTCCATTCTCAAGATATGAATATTTTAAATATTTAGGTAGTTTTTTTAGTTTCGATTTAGGTGGATTTTGGATTAATGGGAGTGTTTATGAAAATGAGAGGTCACCGATCTTATCTAACTTCAAAATAGTATCATCCTCAGATGAAGAATGAGCTTTTACAAGCTTAGTAGTATCATCGATGGTCATTAGATCCTCGGTGTTCAATAAATTATCAATTAATAAACATGGATGACATTTTTCTAATCTAATAAAACAATCATTGTATGAATCATTTCCTAGAATTTAAATCAATGAAGAAAACTCAGAAAGAGGATCAAGGGAATGAAATGTTGTTTTTTCAAGGTAAGGGAGTAAAACTATAGAATTAACATAGAGAGAGGAATGTTCTTCTGAGGGGTGATTCTTGGCATCAAGGATATTGAACTTGAAAATGTCACCACCAAACTCCATAGATAATATACCATTTTAGAGTGAGGCATCACATTTATAGAAGCACCTAAATCAAGAAAAACATTAAAAATAATAATACTCCTTTATGGTGATGGCTCTATCAATGCTGAAACATTCCTCCCCAATCTCACCTTCTCATCACCTAGAAATCACCTTCGGTGTATACACATCTACTTTAGATACTTGGAATATCATTTCATTTGATTCACACCATCAATCAAGGGAATGTTTACCTGTACTTTTTTGAAAGTCTCTAAAATTTTCTTATCAAGTTCATTTTCCTTTTGTTTTTTAAGTTGGGTGGCCCTTTTTAGAAATGGAAGATGATTGTTGGGATATGTGACTCATCAATAGACACACTCATTCCTTTTAAGTGGATTCTATTTGGACAAGGTTATACCTCATTTGGATAATTTACAGTAGTTGGGATGGTGGTTTCCTTAGTAGGGGATGACTCTAGTGGAGGGGTCATTTGGTTTTTTAGTTTTGTTCCACTTTGAAGGGTGATGGAACTAACATTTCCTTTAGTTTACCCACGCTATGGATTTGGATTTTCCCCACCAAGTTGGAAAGTTGGCCTAACTGGGTTTTTAGGTCTTGTATAGAAACTTGAGTGGTTTTTTGGAATTGGATATTGTTGGAAGCCATTGGTTTCTTATGTCTTCTAAGATAAGATCGGGTTTTGGATGGGTTTGTTGGAAGGAACATTGTTGTGGTTGAGGATTTCTGGGTGGTGGTGGTTGACTAATCTACCCCAGTTGGTTCCATGGTAGTTAAGGTTCGTTTTAATACCCCATTGCCTATAGTATTGGTTGCCTTTCTACCCAGGATTGGGTAGATAGTTTTGTTCTTGCCTAAAGGGTTGGTTATAGGGGCATCCAGGAAAGATTGCCTCACAACTCTTAGAAGTTTCTCTTAGTCGGGTTCATTGATTAGAATAGTGGGTGTCAGAAGAACATAAACCACAATGTATGGGAGGAGGAGATTAGTATTTACCTTGGGAAATAGAAAGTTGTTGAAGAAGGGTACATACCTCTTCGAACTTCGTGTCCACCTTCAAATCGAATTCAATACTTTGCACCTCATGGACACCTCGAATGGGTATATTGGACCTTAAATTGAATTGTTGAGTGTTCTGTTACATTTTCTCAATTAAGGGCTTTTCAGCGATTATAGTTTTATCAACTAGCGCACCACCTTCAGTAGAATCAATCATATTTTGTTCAATAGGAATTAAATATATTCATAAAAATACAGAATTAAAAGTTGATCACTTATTTGGTGGTGTGGCTAGCTTGAACATAACCTTTTAAAGCGTTACCAATATTCATGTAATGTTTCCCCTTGATATTTCTTTATACCACATATTTCTTTCATTATAGTTTTAGTTCGAGAGGCTGGGAATTTTTTTTCAAGAAAAGGGAGTTTCATATCCGCCCATCCTCTAATTGGTGAATTAACATAGTAAATCCAGTATTTTCCAGTGTCTTCTAATGAAAATGGGAATTCTTGAAGATTTACTTTTTCTTCATCAACATTTTTAGGTTTTAATTTAGAACTCACAGTATGAAATTATTTTAAGTGTTTATGTGGATCTTCTCCAAGAATTCCATGGAAAATTGGTAATAAATGAATTCGATCGGATTTTAGTTCAAAATTGGGTGGCTAGCCTTGCATTTGAATTTAAGTGGTTTGGATATCAACATCAGGCGAGGTTAGTTCTTTAAATATGTGGTTATTTTCATCCATATTATGCAATTTTATTTCAGTTTTTATACTGTTTCTAAAATAAGAAGAGTAAGGATCAAGAAGAGTGTCGATGTTTTGTTTTTCCTCCTTCAATGGTTCTCTTTTGCATCTCAGTGTCACTGACGTAGGGTCCTCTCTAGTTCGGGTTCGAAAGGAGGTAAATCTACAAGATTAGAATGCGTCATGTAACAAACCTACACAATAATTAAATTAGAAAACAAAAATATAGGTAAAGGTATAATATAAAACAAATAAATATTCAAAAAAATTAAAAAAATCATATAAAAACACAAACTAAAATCAAAGCTCTTGAAACGCGCTTCTGATTGTCGCCTATTGACCGATCAAAGTTCCGATGCTCTGGTAATGTGTATAACAACACTTGGGTCAAATCCTTGGCGATGATACTTTTTAAATAATCGATTGTTTTTAGTTGATTGTATTTTGATTAGGGGGTTTGTTTGCAGAGATTAATTGGAATGATTGATTGATTATGATTGATTTAAAAAATTGATAAATATTGGGGTGAGTTCATTTTTAGGGAGTTAATCTTGTGATATCCCTGATCTTTTCTTTATATTGCATTTAAATTAACAACCACTTCACAAGATAACGTTGATTGGAATTCCTAAGTGTTAAGGATTTAATAAAAGCATTAACTTAACTTAGGGTAAAAATCTAAATTATATATTGTTTATGTTAGTGTATTTATGGTTCCAATAATCCATGGAAACCACAAGTTAAACAAAACAAGTCATTAACCCAGGACATGTTAAGTCCGACATACACAATGTTAAATTAAAGAATATTCATTGACCAAATACTCTCAATCACTTAACATCCCTAAATTTTGAATCACCCCAATATTAGATTTACTCATCCATTTGGGTGTTTAATAATCTGGTTATAATTATTATGATGATTAATTATGAATGGAATAAAAAGAAATAGATATTAGAAGAGTGGTGCATCGAACACACACACACGAACAATGATGATAATTAAAAATAGACTTTCGATTGAATGAGGAAGCAAAATAAGGGAAAGGGATTAAACTGTATTTAAAATATTTTAAGAACCTTAATATGAAACTATAAAAGTTTTATGAGAATAAGAGATATTGAAGAAGAAACTTTCATTGAAATATAATTACAAAACACAAACACTTACACGATTACAAATGAAGTACAACACAAAAGTAAATGAATGGAAGCAAGGAGGAATGGTTTCTAAAGTAAAAACATGAGTATGGAAGATCCTCCCAAGCCTTTGGAAGAGCCTTGGTCATGAAAAACTATCCTATTTTTCTCTGAAATGCCAACCCCTTTGAAGGAGAGGAGGGGAATTTATTTATAGCCCAAGGAAGTGGACTGTCGGCATTCCCAATATGTCCCTCCACTTGAATCGATTCTTTGGACATCAAGATAGCCGAATCTAGATATATATCCTTATTCAAAGTTGTATATAATAATGTTTTCCTACCTCTCTCAAAATTTGGAGTCATTTTTACATATATAGGCAAAGTTATGTTAGTTTGATTAAACATAGTTAAACTGTCCATTTCAATCCATGCTTTTTCGAGGGCCAAAATGTGAATGGATTTTGGAATGGGAATATGCCTTCAAATACGAATTATTTCTTCAAAAAATTCATCCACCTATATCTAATCTTTCACAATAAAAAATATAATCTTGATTTGATGACTAGATCAGGAGACATGTCATGCATAGTTTCCAAATTTTAATTTCCGTCCGGAATGGTGGGCTGGATTTCATGGAATTATTGGGGCCCATTTTTCTTGTAGTTGGACCTTAATATTTTTATCCACAATTCCCTTGTATAGTCTAGAACATAATTAATAGTTTCATAAAATTTGGGCTTCATGATTTAGACCAGTAACCCAATCATCATGGATGGTCTAGTTTCATCACAAATTATTTGGGTCTTCTTGTGTGGTCCATATTGTCCTTCAAATGGAATAATTGGACAATTATTGATTCTAATGATATGTGAGAAATTGAATAATGAATCCTAAAAAACAATAACCACACAAGTTAAATCATTAGGGTAGGAGTTATAAATAAAATAGTAAACTGACTCAATTGGACTACTTCTAAAAATGCTCAAAAATTATACTTAGTATTAAAACATTAATATTTCACACAAATTATGCACATTCAATATAAAATAAGTAAAGGGAGTATATAATAATTCATGAAAATATTAATAACATCAAATCCCCCACAATTTGTATAGTGCATGTCCTCATTTGTAACAAATATAAAAACATGAAAAAATCATTTTCACTCACCAACAAATATTAACATTTTGTTTTCTTCAATCAGGGGAGGTTTAGACTATTTCACTCATCCATATTGAATTACACCACTTTTTGTTACAAAAACAATGTTCCAAAAACAATTCATTTTTTTCATGTTCAAATTTAGAAATGGAAAATGTGGACACTCAAAACTCACACCTCTCAAGATGATAAAATTCATTTGAGGAGGTTCACTCTTTCACCAACCAAAAGTGAAAATCTTTGAGTTTGAAAGAGCTCTCAGCTTCCAATCCCTATCCAAAGTGCACAAGAATCAAGAGGTATTTTGAAGGGGGGGTTTTGTGGCTATGGGACGATAGGAATATAATGTCCAAGAGAGAAAAAAAGAGGGGGTAAAACATCAACATGGAAAACACAATGCACAATATTTATGAAATAAAACATGAAAGGAAATGGAAACACATATTTACGAGGGAATGAAAATATAAAATAAGACACAAAAGTGGAAAGAAATATGAAGGGAATGAGAAGATGTAATATTTAAAAAACACAAAACTTCTCCCAATAAGAATATAATGCAAGTGTTCTTTTTTTATTTTATTCTTTGTTTTTTGGAAATTTGACCACAAAACAGATCTCACACTCATATCCCAACCCATATTTTATCTCCTCATGACACTAATTGTAATAGTTATAACAAGATCAAAGGTCGAGGAAGAGTGATTTTTGACCAACCCAAGACACATCCCATTTTTTTTCATTTTTTTGATTTTTTTGCATCATTTTTGATTTTTTTTGAACACTTGTCAATAAAATTTACAAAATTACATAAATGGTAGTACATTATATTCCCCAAAACGCACTGAATGAAAGCATCTCCCCCACACTAAAATGGATTCTTGCCCTCAATCATATGATAACATGGTGAAATCAACAAAGGGTACCCAAAATGAAATCCATTCCCCCCACACTTAAATTTCAAAAAAAAATATGCAATAAAAAATCCATGTTGATATTGGGTCGGATAAGGTATTGGGATTTTAATGTGGATAAAAAAGAAAAGGTTTTCATAGGCTTGAAGGTGATTTCAAAATGAGGATTTATGTATGGTTAATGGGAGGCTATTTGGCTATTGTGATTCTCATGTGGTTCATAAAATGCCTCTATCATATTAATGCACTCTAAAGTAGGAAATTCAGCTCGAAGGTCCAAAAACTCAAGATTAACAAATAGAGGTGAAACAAACACTCATTTTGAAAAGATGTCCATAGGTAGACTTGTCATGAAAGATAATTTTGGTTCTCATGGTTGGGGAAAATAAGTTTTCGAAATCAAAAATTGGGAATTCAATTTTTTTTGGTTTTGACACAAAATTATTTAGCCAAAGTCATGATGAAAATACAATATTTTTGAGATGAAAACATGCCTATTGACTCCCCTAAAAGGTTGGAAATTTTTTTAAAAATCGATGGTGAGTAAGCACGACTCTTGTTTTTTTGTATTTTTTTTGTTATGATTATTTTTTGGTATGTTTTTTAGAGTGTTTTTTAGTTTTAAATAAAGAAACACTCACACAAAAGATAAAGAGAAAAATAAATGGTTTGAAAAATAAAGTGGTAAAAAAATTAAAGACAGAGGAAGAAGAAGAAAGAGGTAGAGGGAGGAAAATATAGAGAGAGAGAGAGTTAAAGGGAAAGAGGTGCCCCTAGTTTGGATTTGGTGGGTTGCCATCTTTATCTAATAGTGGGTCGACTACAGAAGTTGGGGATCCAATGGAAGTCAATGTTGATCCTGGATTGTGCGTCCTCTCATGGTGATTCTTTAACTTATTTCCATTAACCATGAATGTCCTTTTGGAAGAGGGGTCTTGGACTTGCACTGCACCAAACAGGTAAACATTAGTAATAAAAAAAGGACCTTCCCAATGAGAATTATGCTTACCTGGGTGAAGCCGAAATGAATAATTAAAGAGAATTACCTTATCACCTTCATGGAATACCTTTCTCGGGATGTGTTTGTCATGGAATGCCTTGGATTTTTATTTATAGAGATTATAATTCTCATAATAATCAAGTATAAACTCCTCCAGTTCATCCAATTGCAACAATATTTCTTCACCAGATTTTTCACAATCAAAATTACAGGTTTTCACAGCCCAAAAAGACTTATGTTGTATTTTAATTGGTAGATGACATGGTTTACCAAAAACTATCCTAAAAGGAGACATACCAATGGGTGTTTTATAGGAAGTTCGATAATCCCAAAGTGCTTCACCAAGTCTTTCAGGCCAGTATTTTCTGGTGGGTTTTACAATTCTCTCAATCACTCTTTTCACTTCTTTATTAGAAAGTTCAGCCATGCCATTTGTTTGGGGGTGATATGCAGTTGAAGTTTTATGTACAACCCCATTCTTTTTTAAAATATATTCCATGGTTTTATTACAAAATGGGTTCCTAAGTCACTTATCAAGGCACGAGGTGTGCCAAATTGGTGGAAGATGTGTGTCTTTAGGAACTCACTAACAGTATGTGAATCATCCTTTCTAGTGGGTTTGGCCTCGACCCACCTAGAAACATAATCAACTGCAAGAAGAATGTATGAAAATAAATTAGAATGGGGGAATGTTCCCATGAAATTGATGCCCCAAACATCGAAGATCCCACATAAAATTAAAGGCTTTTGGGGCATTTCATTTCTCTTTGAAATTATGCCAAACTTTTGTCATGTGGGACATGATTGAAAGAACTCATGTGAGTCCTTTAAGAGTGAAGGAAACAACAATCCATAGTCTAGAACCTTTCGGGAGGTTATTTTTGGTCCAAAGTGGCCACCACCAGGCATTGAGTGACAAAATTCTAATATGGAACAATGTTCATTTTCATCAACACATCTCCTTATTACCATGTCATCCCCAGTTTTCCAAAGTTTATTTTCTTCCCAAAAATAGTATTTTTAATCACTTTTCAACTTCATTTTTTGTTCTTTTAAAATATTTTTAGGGAAAACACCAGAAACAAAGTAATTTACAATTGGGTCATACCATGGTATTTTTGGAGCGAGAAATGAAAGGTGCACAGTTGGAAATTATGGATCAATTATTTTAGAATGAGAAGAATTAGAAATTTTACTCAAGTGATTAGCCACATGGTTTTCTTTTCCTGGTCTATCTTTTATATCAAGGTCAAACTCTTGGAGAAATAGGTTCCATCTTATTATCCTTGGTTTGGAATCACTTTTCTTGAATAAGAACTTTATAGTAGAATGGTCTGTGAAGATAATGATTTTGGAAGCTAAGAGATAGGGTCAGAATTTATCTATGGCAAAAACAACTGCTAAAAGTTCTTTTTCAGTGACGGTGTAGTGAGATTAAGTTTCATCCAATGTTTTTGAGGCATAATAGATGACATGACGAATTTTTTCTCTTCTTTGACCAAGAACATCCCCAATGGATCTACCAGAAGCATCACACATCAACTCAAAGGGTAAGGACCAATCTGGGGGTTGGATTATTGGGGAAGATGTAAGAGCAGTTTTGAGTTCAATGAATTCTCTCCTGCAAACCTCATCAAAATGGAAAGTGACATCATTTTGGAGCAATCGGGTGAGTGGGAGGGAAATTTTACTGATGTTGTGGATGAATTGCCGATAGAAACCGACATGACTGAGGAATGAATGTTCTCGAACAGAAGTGGGTTCAGGAAGTGATTGGATCACTTCAATTTTGGAAGGATCATCTTCAATACCATCTTTTGAAACTATGTGCCCTAGAACAATCCCATTTTCAACCATGAAGTGACAATTTTCAAAATTTAACACAAGGATACACTTGGCACACATTTGAAGTACTAGAGAGAGTGAATTCAAGAAAGATTCAAATGACTCACCATAAATGGTAAAGTCATCCATGAAGACATCCATGTAGTGTTCAATGAATTTAGAAAAGATAATCATCATACACCTCTGGAATTTTGAAGGAGCATTGCAAAGGCCAAAAGGCATTTTCTTATATGCATATGTTCTAAAGGGGAAAGTTAAAGTAGTATTTTCTTGGTCCTGAGGTGTGATTAGGATTTGGAAGAAGCCAATGTATCCATCAAGAAAGAAATAGGGTGACTTTATGGCTAATGTTTCTAGCATTTTATCAAGGAATGGAAGAGGGTACTGATCTTTTCTTGTTTCAACATTCAATTTCCTATAGTCGACGCACATACGCTATTTGTTTTTAAATCGAGTTGTGACTACCTCCCCTTGTTTATTTGTAACAATAGTTATCCCACCCTTCTTAGGTACAACTTGAATTGGACTAACCCATTCACTATCAAATATTGGATATATAATTCCATCTTGAAGAAGCTTAGTGATATCTTCCCTAACAAACTCAAGTATGAGTTGATTGAGTCTTCTTTGTGGTTGTCTAATTGGTTTGGTTGATTCCTCAAGATGGATGTGATGCATGAAAAGAGAAGGGTTGATTCTTGGTATGTCATCTAGGGTCTACCCTAAGTCCTTTTTGTTTTACTCTAACACTTGAACAAGTTTGGACTCCTCAGTTTTGGTAACTGAAGAGGAGATAATGACATGCTAAGAGTGATCATGGAAACGGAATGCATATTTCAAGTGTTCAAGAAGAGGTTTTAGATCAGTATCATCTCTCATTTATGGGTTAGATATCTCAGGAATAGATAAAGGGACTTCAGTTACTTTAGATTCATTTTCCTTAATACTGTCCAAGGTGGAGGAGTAGAGATCAGAGTTGATGTGGGATTCAAGAGAGTTTTCAAGTTTCTCTAGATTGATGGAGTCTATAAATGAGAGGTCCACATCAACTTCACAATTTATTACTTGGTTAATCATGATGCTGATTTCACAAGATCCTTTATCATCAGAACAAGATGAACATGATGGAATGGGTTTCAATTGACTCTTAGAGGTGTCCTTGGAATCATGGATTGAGAATGCAGAGTAATCCTCATATGGGTATCACATGGCTTGGAAAATGTTGAATTTGACCAGTTGGTCACCAAATTACATGGATAAGATTCCTGAATGGATATAAATTTTGGTTCTAGTATTCATGAGGAATGGTCTTCCTAGAATTAGGGTAGATTGAGAAGAGTTTATCTCACCTTCCATGTCAGGGAGATAGAAATCAGCTAGGAATATAAGATCATTAACACAAACAAGGACACCCTCAATTATACCCTCAGGACTAGCAGTGATTCGATTGGATAACTGAATGAAAAAACCTGTTGGATGTAAGGGAACTAGAACAAGGTTAGAGAAGATGGATGGCATGAAATTAATTGAGGCTCCTAAGTCTATGAGTGTATCATCAAAGTTAAAAATTAAAATTTTTCATAGAACCATAAAGGTCCCTGGATCTTTGCACTTTATGGGAATAGACTACTAGGAGGAAACATTTTTAAAGGTCCTAAGTTTCCTCTTGTGGTTGCACAATTCCTTAAGAAACTTGGCATACTTAGGAATTTGTTTGATGACATCTAAGAGAGGAATGTTGACTTCAACATTTCTAAACATGTCGAGCATTTCAGGATCAGGTTCAAATCACTTCTTTGGCTTAGAGACAGCTTCTGGAAATGGAATTGGATTTCTAAGTGGTATAGAAGGAGGTGAGGGAATGGATTCAGGTTCCTTTTCAAGTTTCTTTTTCTTTTCATTTTCTAGGTCAACATTAAAAGGAGGGTTGGAGGACTTATCTTGAGGCATAGAAATTTTCTTTCCCGATCTAAGTGCAATTGCACTTACATTACCCTTGGGGTTGGTTAATGGTTGAGCTGGGAGTTGGGAAGAGTTGGATGGTTGATACTGACTAAGGTGGGATGCAAGTTGACCAATTTGAGTTTTAATGTTCTTAAGACTAGAACGGGTGAAGGAGGCAAGATCTTCAACAACGCTTTCTCATGGATTCTAGGAAGAATAGGCTTGTCCCGGATTGGGATTACCTTGATTTTGGTTCTTGGGAAAGGGATTTTATTGGTTTTGGAATTAGGAAGGCTCATTAGGATAATGGAATCCAGGAGGAGGATTGTTCCTTTGAGGTTGAGGAACAAAAGTATAAGGCTGTTGGAAGTTACCAACACCATTAAAATATTGGAATTGGTTTGGGTTTGAGGAGGGAATTGAGGGGGATGAGATACATGATTCCAATATCTCCAGTTAGGGTTATATGTAGAAGAGAAAGGCTCAGAATGGGGTTGGTTAAAGTTTCTAAAAAAATGACCTAATAGTTGAGGGTTGGTGTTCCTCTAAGCATATGCTATATTGAGCTCCATTGGTAAATATGAATCAGATTGATCCTCTTGAAGTTGTGGACATGTGTCAGTTGGATAAGATGGAGAGTTACAGATTCCACAATTTTTGACAGGTCCAGGAAACATTGATTGTGGAGAAGATGGGGTTGGGGATTTGTATTCCACAGTTAGTTGCTGCATAAAACCTGTAAGTTCAATCATCCACTCGGTCATCCTATTCGGATCTATGGATTGATTTTCTTGAACATGTTTGACTTGAGCATGTTCTCGAGTTTGGAATTGTTGTGTGTTTACAGCCATGTTGTTTATAAGATCTCTTGCAGCTGCAGGAGTTTTATCAACAAGAGCATGACCACTTGCGTCATCAATGAGAGTTATGTCCATAGCCAATAACCCATCATGGAAGTATTGGATCAAGAGTTGGTCATGGATTTAGTGGTTTGGACATGTTTCAACAAGCTTTTTTAACCTCTCCCAGTAGTCATGGAGTGATTCACATGGTAATTGATGAATACTGCTTATTTCCTTTCGGATAGAAGGAGTATGAGAAGTAGGAAAGAATTTCTCTAAAAAGAGTCACTTCATGTCATTCCATGTGGTTATAGAACCGGGATGAAGGTAGTAAATACATGAATTAGCAGTGTCAGCTAGGGAAAAAGTGAATTTTGAGAGTTTTATTTGTTCCTCAAAAACCCCTTGAGGCTTTATGGTAGAGCACACCATTTGGAACTCTTTAAGGTGGAGATGTGGATCCTCACTGGCTAGCCCGTGGAAATGAGGGAGAAGATGAATCAAACCCGATTTTAGTTTGAAGTCAGATTATATGTTTAGATATTGAATACCAAGAGGATGGTAATTCATATCAGGGGCATCAAGTTCTTTAACTGTTTATTCCCTATAATTGTCCATATCTAATTCAATTGGTTGGCCAAGGACTGGTTCTTTAATGTGTTGATTATCTCTTATGTTCCTCCTAAGTTGGTGAAGTGTTTTCTCAATATCAGGGTCAAAAAAATCTGAGGTATTTTTTGGGAGGCTATGGGGAATTCAGAGAGATGTTAGAAGGAAAAGGATGACAGATTTTTCTTTGTGTTTTTTCTGTTTGTGATTTTTAAGAGAAGATGAGTTTTTCTTTGTGTTTTTTAATCAATTTTTTTAAAATTTTGGTTTGTTTTTTATTTTGTTTAACAATAACGAGAAAATAATGACTAATTAAAGAACCATCCCTAGAAATGAATCCATTTGAAACGCACGGTCGATTGTTGCCTATTGACCGGTCAATGTTCCGATGCTCTGCTAATGTGTATAGCAACACTCGGGTCGAATCCTCAACGATGATACTTTTTAAATAGTCGGTTGTTTTTAATTGATTGTATTTTGATTAGGGGGGTTTGTTTTCAAAGAATAATTGAAATGATTGATTAATTATTATTGATTTAACAAATTGATAATGATTGGGGTGAGTTCATTTTTAGGGAGTTAATCTTGTGATATCCTTGAGCTTTTCTTTATATTGCGTTTAAATTAACACCCACTTCACAAGATAACATTGATTGGAATTCCTAAGTGTTAAGGATTTAATCCAAGATTTAAATTAATTTAGGGTTCTAATATAAATTAAATATTTTTGATGGTAGTGTATTTATGGTTCCAATAATCCATGAAAACCACATGTTAAACAAAACAAGTCATTAATCCATGACATGTTAAGTCAAAAATACACAATGTTAAATTAAAGAATATTCATCGACCAAATACTCTCAATCACTTAACATCCCTAAATTTTGACTCACCCCAATAGTATATTTACTCAGACATTTGGGTTCTTAATATTATGGTTATAATGATTATGATGATAAATTAATAAGATAAGAAAAAGAAAGTGACATGAAAAAGAGTGGTGCGTCTAACACACACACACGAACAATGATGATAATTAAAAACCGAATTTCGATTGAATGAGGAAGCAAAATAGGGGAAAGGGATTTAATTGTATTTAAACTATTTTAAGAATATTAATATGAAACTATAGAAGGTGGATGAGAATAAGATATATTGATGAAGAAACTTTCATTAAAATAGAATTACAAAACACAAAAACTTACACGATTACAAATGAAGTACAACACAAAATTAAATGAAAGGAAGCAAGGAGGAATTTTTTATCAAATAAAAAACTTGAGTATGGTAGATCCTCCCATGACATTGGTATATCCTTGGTCGTGCTAACCTATCATAATTTGCTTTGAAATTCTAACCCCTTTGAAGGAGAAGAGGGGAATGTATTTATAGCCCAAGGAAGTGGACTGTTGGCATTCCCAATACGTCCCTCCACTTGGATCAACACTTTGGACATCCCGATAGTATAATATCTAGATATCTCCTTATTCAAAGTTGTATATAATAATGTTTTCCGACCGCTATCAAAATTTGGAGTCATTTGGACCTATGGAACCAAAGTTATGGTGGTTTGATTAAACAAAGTAAAACTGTCAATTTCAATCCATCCTTTTTCAATGGCCAAAATGTGAATGGATTTTGGAATTGGAAGATGCCTTCAAATCCAAATGATTAATTAAAAAAATTCGGCCAACTATATCTCCTATTTCATAATGAAAATTATCAGCTTGATTTGATTACTAGATTCGGAGACATGTCATGAATATTTTCCAGATTTTAATTTACGGCCATAATGGTGGGCTGGACTTCATGGAATTATTTGGGGCCCATTTTTTTGTAGTTAGACTTTGAAATTTATATCCATGATTATTTATATAATATAGAACATATGGAAGAGTTACATAAAATTTGGGTTCGGGGTTTAGACCAGTAACTCAATCATCATGGATGGTCCAGTTTCATCCCAAATTATTTGGGTCTTCTTGTGTGGTTCATATGGTCCTTCAAATGGAATAATTTCCCAATGATTACTTCTAATGATATGTGAGAAATTGAATAAGGAATCCTAAAAAATAAGAAACACACAATTTGAATCAGTAGGGCGAGATTTATACATAAAGTAATAAACTAACTCAATTAGCCAACTTCTAAAAATGCTCAAAAATTATACTTAGTATTAAAAAATTAATATTTCACACAAAATATGAACATTTAATATAAAATAAGTAAAGGGAGTATATAATAAGTCATGAAAATATTAATAACATCAGCTCTCCCTGGTAAAAACGCCAAAATTTGGCCGCGTTGTCATGACACATCAAATTGATTATGATTTTAAGTTTGATTTGTAGTCTAGGGAAGAGCCTAGGTCGTCTATCATGGAGTATTAGTGGTTTTATTGTGTGAATTTTTAATAAGAAGAACAAAATAGGGGGTTGTTTGAAAACAGTTTTAAGAAAATTACTTGATTTAAAGAGTTTAATAGTTGATAAATAAAAGTGGTGTTTTAGAATTATAAGATAAGAAAATCGCTTCAAGTTCACTACACATATTGGATAGTTCATTTTTCTGAAAATTTTACATGGTTTTGTTTTATTATTTTTTTGAGGGTTGTCAAGTCCCCGATCCCCCTCTTGCCTCTCAAAAAGTTTCACAAAGTAGCAACCCTTGACACAACACTAGTGTAAAAAAAGTCATTTACATCAGTTAATTTTTATTTTTTACGTCGGTTTTTAGCCGACGTTAATATGGACGACATTATAAATATTGTTTTTTACGTCGGTTATTTAAAAACAGATGTAAAACACATAACATCGCGGTGTTTATCACATCGGTTATTAAATAATAGACATGATAAACAATTCCCCAGGCTTTTATCATGTCGGTTATTTAATAACCGGTGTGAAAAACCAGGGGGGAGGGTTTATCACATTAGATATTTAATAACCGACGTGGTAAACCGAGGGGGGGGAGGGTTTATCACATCCGTTATTAAATAAATGACTTGATAAACCCATGTGGGTGGGTGTTTATCACGTCGTTTATTTAATAACCGATGTGATAAACACCTGGAAAATGCTTTATCACGTCGGTTATTAAATAACCGATGTGATAAACCAGTACGAGGGGTGTTTATCACGTTGGTTATTAAATAACCGATGTGATAAACCCCTGGAAAATTGTCTTTCACACCGGTTATATAATAGAGGATTTGATAAACCATTTAACATGTTTCTATAACATCTGTTATTAAATAACCGACATGAAAAACCAGTTTTCTTTAAAAAAGAAAGCATTCCTCAGCTCTCCCTAGAAAAAACCAGAAACCAAACCAAGAATTCGTACCAGAAAAACATAAGTAGACCCAAATAAGAACCAAAGAAAAATTAAGAATTTACATTGGAAACATTTTAAACTTACCTCACTAGACAGCCCCCACCACCCCTTGGACAGCACCCCTTACCCACTGGACAACCCCCCACCACACCCCTGGACAACCCCCCTCACCCCACTAGACAGCCCCCACCACACCCCTGGACACCCCCCACACCCATGGACTTCCCCCCGACCCCCTGGACACCCCCAAACACCCATGGACATCCCCACCACCCCCTTGAAATCCCCCCCACCCCTAGACAACCCCCCACCCTCATGTAGACCCCCACCCCCTGTACAACACTCCTACACCCCTGGCCAGCCCTCCCACACCCCTAAAACATGACCAAAAAGTTACCAAAAACATAGCACAACCCCCTCACCCCACTGGACTGCCCCCACCACACCCCTAGACACCCTCACACCCATGGACATCACCACCACCCCCTAGACACCCCCCACCCTCCTGTATACCCCCACCCCCTGGAAATCACTCCAACACCCATGGACAACCCTCCCACACCCCTGAAACAGACCAAAAAGTTACCAAAAACAGACCAGAACCCCCTCACCCCACTGGAAATCCCCCACCACCCCCACACCCATGGATAACCCCCACACCCCCAGACATCACCACCACCCCTGGACATCCCCCCACCCCCATGATCCCCCCACCCCCTGGACAACACTCCCACACCCCTGGACAGTCCTCCCACACCCCTGAAACAGACTAAAAAGTTACCAAAAATAGACAAGAACCCCCTCACCCCACTGGAAATCCCCCACCACACCCCCACACCCCTGGACTGCCCCCACCCCCTAGGCAGCCCCCAACACCACTGGAAAACCCCTCCACCCTCTTGAACACCCCCCCCCCACACCCATGGACTACCCCACCACCCCATAGACACCCCTGGACTGCCCCCCCCCCCCACCCCCTGGATAGCCCCTGGACAGCTGGTGTTGGGAGAGGAGGCGTCGCCACCCATCCGGGGGCATGCCGCTAGAAGGTACCCATCACTCCCACATGCTAAGCTTGATATCTCAAAATGTTTCACATGTGGGAGTGATGAGTACCTTCCAGTGGAGTTCAGAAGCCCGAGGGATGTAGGTTCCTCCTCTCCCACCACCCTAGACTTCCCCCCCATCCCCATGGACACCCTGGACCCCCTCCCCCCCACTGGAAAACCCTCCCACACCCCTAAACACCCCCTGGACAGCCCCCCACTCCCCTGGACAACGCTTCCACCCTTCTGGAAATGCTCCCACCCCCTAGACTGCCCCCCCCCCACTCTAATGGACACCCAGTATTCCCCCACCCCACTGAACGTCCCTCCTACACCACTGGATAGCCCCCCACCCCATTAAACACCCCCACACCCTTGGAACCCCTCCCCCCAGACCAGAATCCATACTAGAAAAACCATCATAAGTAGATCAAAACAAGAAGTATAGCAAAATTAAACATTCATATATATAACATTCAAGACTTACAATTTAGACTTAAAAAAACTAAATCCAACCTAAACTACTACCAAATACACAATTACAATGACATTATTCAAAATTACATTTTACACTACAAACAACAAAAAATCAATCAAAACTGTAAAATAATTTGACCATTCCACTTGTAAGAGTTTGACGTCTTCATCACTATAGGGTTGAGGGTCATCAAATAGGTTCAAATTAAAAGGATAGTAGTTAATTTGTATAATGAAAAAATCAAATGAAATATTATGGAAATGTTTAAAAGGAAATATTACCAGGTCAAAGTTCATAACTGTCCCAGTTGATATTATTTCATACATAAATCTTAACATATAATATCTGCATTCGATGAGGCCTTGTTGTTCATGAAAAATATGTTTGAATGAGTGTAAATTTAATATATTATTTTTATATAATAAATCAAATAGTACAAATTATAAATGGATATTTACCTTTACATTTACAAATTTGAGTTTCACACTCCTTTTCTTTGTGTTTTTTCAAAATTAGACCCATCCCCTGTTAGAAAATAATACGAATGGGAAAAATTTAAAATTCATTATAATATATAAAACTATTGAGAAATTGAAACTTACTTTTCCTACATTTTCATAAAACTTTCCCACACATCACCATAGACAGAGCATATCCAATAAAGTGTCTTCTCCCTTGGCCAAAAAACCCATAACATCCAATGATCACTGATAAAAAAAATTTAAGGTTAGTGTTTTTTTATGTTAAAAGATAATGAACTCTTTGAGAGATATTTGTTTCATACCTCTCACAAAAAGGAATCATCAAATATTTTGTGACTATATTCTATTCAAGTCTTTCAGCAATATAAACCATTATTTGTTCCTCATCCAATGCACATCCTTTAGGGGAAATCAAATGCAGGTCCATGAACCCATATACACCTATCCACTCATTCTGATCACAAATGTTAAAAAGATACCTAATACAAAACAGACATAAGTATACATTTTTAATAAATATATTGCAGGTAAAAAGGTTTTAATACATACATGGAAAAAATCTACACCACGTTGATTCCCAACTTATCTCCAGTAACAAGCTCCATGATATCAGCTTTCATAATCCACACAGTTATTGCACGTCCACAAACATGAGCTTCCATTGGAAACTCATAATGATCCGCCAAAAAATTTGAATATCTTGACAATATGTCAAAACAACTTGAATATATATCTGATGTCATAGCCATTTGTCTTTTTTGTTGTCTATACAGTATTTCTTTACCTTTGAAGTATTCCTGTAAAAATAAAAAAATATTAGTTTTCAAATGATAAAACAACTTTAATAAAAAAATAAAATAGAAGATATAACATACCTACCTCTATGGTAATGAGTTGAAGAATTCTGGATAGAAAATTTAAAAAATGGCCGATATTATGTCCAACTATCATCACCTCATCTGTAGGTAATGGTACTCGAGCTGATCTATCTATAATATCCTGTAATATCTACATCAACCAGTGATTTTTCTTTCACCTTATACCGTGACATCCCACATTTAGGGAACTCTGATATAAATTCATATTCCTTCATATATATCATACAATCATTCGTACATGCATATATTTTATTGTATCCCAATCCCATCGGGCATAATATTTTATTGGCCTTATAATGTGAATATGGAAGATCATTATCTTCTGGAATAATGTCTTTCATCAATTGTAGCAGCTTTGTAAAACTTCTGTCACTCCATCCCTGTTTCACCTTCAGGTTAATCAATATTAACACTGCCGAAAAAACCGTAAAATATGTACAACCATGATATAATGGTTTTTCAGCATCGCCATATAGACACGCAACTATCGGTTCAATCTCAATTTGTTCTACTGCAATATCGCGAATCATTTCTTAAATTCCATCGGAGTCACCATCTTGAAAATCATTATCATCAGTGACATTCTGTCTAGTTTCACCATGCCAAATCCAAGGGATAGAACTCAGATTAAAACCATGACAAATCAGATGATCTTTTATCTCTTTACTTTTCAACTTCTTCATATTCAAACATTTTAGGCATGGACAGAAAAAAAATGTCACTACTTGGAACATTTCATTTAGAAAATTCAAAAAAAGGAATCAACACCTTCCTCATATTCATTTCTCATTCGATGTGCCGTAATCCAACTTCGAATCATTATTACCTATAACAAATATCAAAATTATACATCTTTTTAAGATGAAAAATATATTTTTATATGAAAAAATCATAATTTTACTGTAATTGTTTTGAAATATAAAACAAATCTATGCGTATTTACAAAAATATGCTCGAATATGATTTTAAAAAGAAAATATAGTTAGATATAACAGTTTTAAATTCCATGGAATCAAAGAAAACCATGGGGCCTCCAATCGTTGATAGAAAATTGGAGAAAATGGAATAAACCTGAGAATCAAATCAAATTTAAAATAAAAACTTGGATGGTGAAAATCACAATGTAAATCCAATCATCACGGCACAATGAGGTCAGGATAACTACACATATTTGAAAACCACGACATGGTCTCCCCCATAACCCATAATTTTCCCATAGTAGATAACTGGTCAAAATATATATAACCAAATAGAATAATATTTCAACACTAATATCCATGAAATAATACAATCATCATGTCATAATCTCACAAACCACGATGCAATAGTCAATCCCAACTAACACTTATCCCCTACCCACTTGGACACCCCTTGGACGCCACCACCCCCTTGGACAGCCCCCACCCCTGGACACCACCCCCCACCCCCTTGGACACCCCCTAGACCCCACCACCCCCTTGGACAGCCCCCCGCCCCCTGGACACCACCCCCACCCCCTTGGACACCCCCTAGACACTGCCACCACCTTGGAAAGTCCCCCCACCCCCGGGAAACCACCCCCCACCCCCTTGGACACTAAATGGACACCACCACACCCTTGGACAACCCCCACCCCTCTGGATAGCCCCCCACCCCCTGGACATCCCCCACCCCAGTAGACAGCACCCCCACCCCCTTGGACACCCCCACCCCTCCTGGACACCACCCCTACCCCCTTGGACACCCCTTGGGCACCCCCAACCCTATGGATAACCCCCACCCCCCGAAAACCCCCCAAACCCTCTGGATAGGCTCCCACCCCCTTGGACAGCCCCCACCCACCCACCCCCTTGGACAGCCCCCCACCCCTTCAACACCCCAACCCCTTTGACCCCCCCCCCCCACACACACACCTGAAGACACCCACCCACCTCCATGGACACCCTGGACACCCCCCAACCCTCTGGATAGCCCCCCAAACCCTCTGGACACCACCCCCACCCCCTTGGACACCCCCTAGACACCACCACCCCCTTGGAAAACCCCCACCCCTCTAGACAGCCCCCACCCTTGGACATCCCCCATCCCTCTAGACATCACCCCCACCCCTCCAGGAAACCACCCCCACCCCCACCCCCTTGGACACCCCCTGGACACTTCCCAACCCTCTAGACATCCCCCACCCCCCGGAAAACCCCCCAAACCCTCTGGACGGGCCCACACCCACTTGGACAGCCCCCCACCCACCCACCCCCTTGGATAGCCCCCCACCCCCTTCGACACCCCAACCCCATTGGACCCCCCCCCTCTACACACACACCCCTAGACTACCCCCCCCCCCCCCCACCTCCATGGACACCCTGGATAACCCACAAACCTCTGGACAGTCCCCTGAACCCTCTGCACACCACCCCCACCCCCTTGGACACCCCCTGGACACCACCACCCCATTGGAAAACCCCCACCCCTATAGACTGCCCCCACCCCCTGTACAGCCCCCACCCCTTTGGATAGTACCCCCACCCCCCTTGGACACCCCCACCCCTCCAGGACACCACCCCCACCCCCTACACCCTTGGACACCCCCTGGACACCCCCAAACCCTCTGGACAGCCCCCCACCCCCCAGACAACCCCCTAAACCCTCTGGACAGGCCCCCACCCCCTTGGACTGCCCCACCCACCCACCCCCTTGGACATCCCCCACCCCCTTCGACACCCCCACCCCCTTGTACCCCCCCCCCACTCCCCGAGAATGACCCCCCCCCCCCCCCCCACCTCCATGGACACCCTAGACAACCCCAACCCTCTGGACATCCCCCCGAACCCTCTAGACACCACCCCCACCCACTTGGACACCCCTTGGACACCACCACCCCCTTGGACAGCCCCCACCCCTCTGGACAGCCCCCCCCCCCACACCCATGGACACCCCAACCCTCCTGGACACCACCCCCACCCCAACCCTCTAGACATGCCCCCCCCCCCACACCCCTGGACTGCCCCCTACCCACCACCTCCATGAATACCCTGGATAGCCCCCAACCCTCTGGACAAACCCCCCCCCCCAGAACCATGGGATTTTAACCTCAAGATACTAGATTTGGCATATATAGGGATTTTAACCTCAAGCTACTAGTTTTGGAATAATGCCATTATTCAAAATGAGGACCATGAACTGTATCTCATACTAGTCTAAAATGCTCTATTGTTCAATGAATCAGGTTTTAATAGCATATGAAGACTTATAATAGTCCATAAGAATAAGCGATGTAAATAGTTTATGGAACAACAAAAAGTGATACCCAAAATAGAAACAACCAAGGATCCAAAACAAACATTCCACCATGAAAAACCATATATACTTATAAAATAAATCACACTGGTACATGGAATGGGTGTATCACAATGGTTTAGATATAAATTGCAGTAATATAGGTGAATGAGATCATTAGTTGTCAATGAAAACAAATATTACCATAAATGTAGGGCATCCGCGAAACAAAAACAAATGAAATAGAAGTAGGCGAGGCTTACTTGAATATTATGAGTCGATCTAATAGCTCTGGTGATAATAAATAATATGATGATGGAAAAAAGAGGTAAGAGTGTTCGAAATCAAATAATCTTACCTAGTTTAAACAAAAAAATCACAAAACGTAAATATAGACTATCCGGAAAAAAGAATGAAGTAAAGTCATGGGAGGATTACTCGAGTGTTGCGAGTAGAGATGATAAATACGATGAGAGTAAAGATGATAAATGATGATGAAAAAATACGTATAATGAAATGAGATCAAAGCGTCGATTCTAGGTTTTCCGTGCGAGAGAGACGAGTCGCAGGTATGTCGATCGAAAAATCAGAAAAGACAATCCACAGGGTGTGATAAATTTTTTAAATGTTTATAACATCGGTTATTTAATAACCGATGTTATAAACTATTTTATTACATTTATAACGTCAGTTATTATAATAACCGACATTATAAATGTATCAGATACCGCATTTTTTACGTCGGTTCTTTTATAACCAACGTAAAAAATAGACGCGTGTTGGTTTTTTATGTCGGTTATTCTATAACCGATGTAAAAAATACATCAGAAACCACAGTTTTTACATCGGTTATTTTATAACCGATGTAAAAACTGTTGTGTGTTGGTTTTTTACTTCGGTTATAATATAACCGACGTAAAAAATTCTGCGGGTTGGGTTTTTACGTAAGTTATCAAATAACCGACGTCAAAAATGCCTCAGCTGCCGCTTTTTTTACACCGGTTAGGAAATAACCGACGTAAAAAATGTTGCACGTTGGTTTATTACGTCAGTTATTTTATAACTGACATAACAAAGTTGTTAGATACCTGATTTTTTATGTCGGTTATTTTGTAACCAATGTAACAAATGCCGCGCGTTGGTTTGTTACGTCGGTTATAAAATAACCGACGTAAGAAACCAACGACCAGGATTTTGTATGTCGGTTATTAAAATAAATGACGTAAACAATTTAATCTAAGTATTTTTTACATCAGTTATTTTATAACTAATGTAAAAAATCACATATCACAGATTTTCACGTCGGTTATATATAACCGACGTAAAAAATGGTGATGTTAAAAACGTTTTCTACACTAGTGCAACAATCATATTATCAAGGTTTTTACTTCAAGAACAGATTAATGGCTACCAAAGAATACTAATATCTCTTTTGTGTGTGAGAGAAAGTGGATCCATGTGTTTCTCAATCAGAAAAACCCAAGTTTACCACTTGAAATTTCAACCCAATCGGTGTTGAAATAAAAAGTGGTTCACATAATTAAACCCAAAAAACGAATATAGAGGAGAAACATGTATAGATAAAACATAAGTGAAATAATACATAGAAAAATTATACAAAACTAGTAGAGTATCTGGTTCCAGAACTCACTTCCAAGTATTTTTAGCTCTCTCGAAATGATCGTCCACTGTTTAGCTCATCATCAGGAGGAGAAGAAGGCTCGAGTGGAACTCCATCATAATTATTGATCCCCATATGATGATAGGAGCCTCCAGAACGTCTTGGATGAGGAGAGAACTCCTTTGGGCCTCCAAAATATTAGAGAACTTTCCTTTTGGTTGAACTTACAAGTGGGGATCCCAAGGCTCTATTTTATGGGAAAATGGGAAGGTGGTTTTGAGCACAAAGATTTCTTCAAACCACTTGTCACATGGGATTAAACCTCTAGATAGCCTTATCTCACTTTATTAAAAATAAAAAACTTTTATCCCCACCTCTTGGATGTCTCCTTATAATTTTTGTCACAATTTGGACAACTAGAGCCCGATATATGGACAGATCATAGCACACCACTTTTGACTTCGTGCAGATTTGGTGTGCAGGACAGATCAGGTTAGCTGGGCCCCCAGATGGCCGAATGAGTCTTGGGTTCCTTCATATGAAATGTATCCAAATTAATTTTGGATTAGACCACAAAATTTCAATCCATTTGGACACCTATTTTAGGATCAGGGTGTGGATGCATCCCCTGGTGTGCCTGGATCTTGTGCGGTTTGGCCCATTTTTCTTGGACATCATCATGGGTCCTCCAAATCACCTCCTCGTACAATGGAATCATCAAAACAGGTAAAATTTTCCTTTTTAATAGTGATAAACACAAATAAATTAGTCAAACATAGAATTCAAATTTTTATTATTTTTATAATTTTAAATATAAAACAAGTTTAGCACAATGGTGTAATGGTGAAAATGAAATAGTGAATCGTGGTGCGATCAATAATCTGTAGAAGTTTTTTTTACCCTTATATAACATTTTTATCGTTAAATTAATTATATTTACCCTTCAATAACTTTATTTTACCCTTAATTAACTTTGTTTTACACTTAACTTATGTTTACCCTTATATAATGTTTTTTACCCTTACTTAACTTTGTTTTATCCATAATTTACTTGATTTTAACCTTAATTGGATTGTAAAATTTATTTTTACCCTTATGTAACTTTGTTTTAACATTAATTTGGTGTGGTTTTCCCTTACATAACTGTTGGAGCTAAAAAATGTGTCTTGCTCAGTCTGCAGATTCAACGATGCGATCAAGGGAATCAGCCCACCGAAAGGGTCTAAGTTCCTCCAAGCCATCCCAAAATGACCCCTTCATGAAAATATCCACATTGAAGGCACGTTTGTGCACAGATGCCTCTACGAGAGTCTCTATGGAATCATCCCCTCTGTAGGACACTCCGTAGCGGCCACATCGATCGACCTCTACGCGGTGTCTTGCACCCTCTATGAGGCCGATACAGAAGACGGAGGGGCTCCTTTCTATGGAATCACCCATCTCTATGGTAGGTTCTATGACCCTCCCGACCATGGTTTCCTATAAATATAGGTCTCACACCCTCTTCCAAAAAATGGTGACTCCTCCCTTTCAACTTCCAAGCTCCCATTTCACACAAACCATTGTGAAACCCTCAAATGGATTTCCAAATGTAAATGGCCTCTACAAGCTGTACCCCTTTGAATTCTTTCTATCTTTCGACTATGATGTATATTCCCTTCACGAAGGAATATTCCCTTCGTAGAGGAAGGTCCCCCTTCAGGGTGCTCAAGGTTTCGTTAAGCATAGATCCTTCATAAAACTCTCTCTAAAGAAATAGGGATTAACTAAGGTGAATCTATGATTCATCAAAGGTTCTTCTTCGCAAACCCATTTCCCTTCATGAAGGCACTCCTCTTTGCAAATCCATTTAATTTCATGAAGTCCCACCTCTTTGTGAAGTCCTTTCCCTTCACGAGGTTCATCCCCTTCATGAAGCATCCATCCTTTGTGAAACTCAACATTTTTGTGAAGTGCCTCTTTCCAAGATTGAATGCTTTACACAACCCTTTACTATAAGGACCACTAGTATCATGCGAAGATATTTCAAGGTCCCTTTGGTGGTGCTTCATATTGAATTTATTAGCTTCATGCTTCTTTGAATACGCACACTAATGACTATTTCTTCTTCACATAGCCACGCTAACGTGATACCCTTAATGGATCACTCCACAACCTCATCTCACTATGGAATTTCTGATGCCTTACCTTCCCCAATGGTGGGTGGGTATCAGTTATGTAATTCCTAGGTGTGTGGAGTGAACCAAACTCATCCGAGCAGCAAGACATTACAATTCCAAGCACTATCATCCTCAGCACATGACGTTAGACTGTGGCCTTGCCCCATTAAATATATTTCCAGTGCCCCATCTCATATATTCTCCACAACCACTGGTCTCAATGAGAGTGAGATATTACTCACATGGAATGAGATCCTCTTTACTAAAACAATATCTGTCTGCGGGGAAGGGAAACCATCTTGGTGTAATACCCTAGACTTTCTTGTGGGAGGTAGCATTATTTCTCCTCCTCTATTCTTCACTGCACAAAGACCAGAGGAGAGATGGGTACATGGACCTTCATTACCCTATCCCTCTCCCTTTGATATTTATCACTATCAGGCCTCCATACTAGAGTAAGTCCCAATCTCTATCTCACAGGGCCACAAACCAAGCATAATCCCCACTCTATTCCTCGTGGACACACCTTTCATGATGTGAATGTCATGTCTTTTCTACCTCTTATTTATCACACTGAGCATGACTCACGTGGTCCTAGAGTAAGAATCGACCATGGAATCCTCCCTGGGATACCTTAGTGTGTAATCCCTAAACACCACTTCTGAACTATGTGGACTTTGATCCTTGCCCTTCCAAGAATGGTATGTAGGAAGCCTCCCTGAGGTTCAAGCCCATCACCCATTGGTCCCAACCACTTTAAGTTAGTTCACCCTCATCATTCATGACGTTAAACTATATGCCACACTTTCTTCCCACATGACAGTAAACTATATGTTTTAGAACTATGTGGGTTTTGATCCATGTCTCTTATATAGGGTACATAGGAAGCCTCCTAGAGGTTCAACCCCAAGAAATATTAAACTTTGGTGTCCCATTTACTGGGACCCATGTCTCTGGTCCAACCCTATGGCATCAGGACAATTCTAGGGCTGCTAACCATGCGTAATCCACAACGTGTCTTCAGATCGCTATCCTCCGTGTGCACCCCAATTTCATCCCTCACCTCAAACTACATGGGTTTTTGATCCCTGTCTCCTGGACTGGGTATGTAGGAAGCCTCTCTGAGGTTCAACCCTAAACAATGGTAAGCCATTGTAGTCCCCTTTATTGGGACCCACATCTCTGGTCTACCCCCAAGCGTCAAACATACTATCGGGCTTCTAACCACATGTAAGCCCATGTATGTCATCAAGTCACTATCGTTTGCATACACCCTGATTCCATGCCCCATCATGAACTACATGGAATTTGATTCCCTACCATGGGGATATGTAGGAAGCCTCCTTTAGGTTCAATCCCATCACATATGTCTTATTCGGGCCTCTAACTTGAGCCTTTGTCTCAGGAAGGTCATTCCCTAACTCAGAGGTTCTACTTCCTTTGGGTCCCATCCATACGTCCATTCTCACGAGCTGTCTACTAAAGTGTCCCATTTCCCCTCTAAACTATGTGGACCTTGATTCTCCTCCTCGGGGATATGTAGGAAGTCTCACTGAGGTTCAATCCCAACATCACCATCATATTTACTTCGGCTCCATCTCATTCTCCATCCACTTCACTCAACCATCCATATCCATCCTAATTCTTACCCGGTTTTCCACATCCCAGGGAGATCATGTCACCCACATCCTTGCTACTCCTAGAAGAAATCAGGAAACTAACCACACATAATCACCACACAATCCGTAACCATCCAACCAAGAGCGCCCATCTTACGATGGGCCGCTACCCCATGTAATCCCCAACATGTCTTCGGGTCGCTATCATCTGTACACACCCCGATTCATCACCCATTTTAACTATGTGGGTTTGATCCATGTCTCTAGGGATAGGGTACATAGGAAACCTCCCTTAGGTTCAATCCCAACTAATGAAAATCCCTGGCATCCCCTTTATAGGGACCCAAGAATCCTTGGACCCATCTTCATTGGACGTCTTGATTTTCCCATCTAGAAGGACTCTCAGGTGCTCCCTCCTGGGGTTGAACCCATATGATGCACTCCCATCAGTGTTTTGATCAGTTAGATCCGTCTTCGCAAGACGTTAAACTCACGACATACCCTTTGTTAGACATGAGAAGCTGAGGAAGACCTCAGAGACATGCCTATGACATACAATTTTCTGCACTCGATGTAGGATACCTCGGGCTTCTGCGCCCTCAAGAAGCCCTATCATAAGGGAAATAAACCCAGACACATCAGTGTTCCATCATCCAGACACACCAGCAATTTACATTGTGACTAGTCCCCCAATTGAAGGTTTCTTCCCTGACTTGACCCATTGGAATGTCCCAATAGAAGCATCATAATTAACCGGTGTCTACAAATACATGGAACCGATAAGAGTTTAATGAACAACGTCTTAATCTTTAAGAGAGACCCATACTAGGTAACTATTTCTTAGGATGAATCCATGAAAGGAGAAGCTAAAATCTCATCATCTCATTTAGATCAAGGAGAAAACATCCTTGAATAAGCAATGGATGTCCCTCACCTTTGGGAAGCAGAAATGAGGGGCCACACTGCACAACTCATCATCCACATATGGATGTGTGCCCTATATAAATATTTAGAAACAATATCATTATTTTTTCATTACATAACTTTTTTTACCCTTAATTTTATTTTTTCCCTTATATAACATTGTTTTACTCTTAATTAACTTTTCTAATATTAATTAAATTTGTTTTAAAAGGACCATGCAATATTACTATAATCACATAGGGGGTGGGGTGAAGTAGTGATTTGGTTTCTTTTATGATATATTTACTAGTAAGAAACCTTCACCTCATGTTAAATATTAGTCACTTTTCTAAAAACCAAACATTCAAACACATCCATAGGAAACAATAATAATTTAAAAGGTTCATTAATCAACATTAGTATAAGTTCCTTAGCATGGTTTGAAAATAATCCAATTCAAAACAATTCACAAGGAAAAATTCTTTTTATGTGGTTACATAAAGTAGGAAATATCCTTACAGTTTCATATCACTATGATGAAAAACAATGCATGTTTTTCTTCAAGAATTAAAAATATAGATATTATTTTGTAATAAGTGTATAAACCTTCACCAATAGGTTCAAAACCTTTTCACTATAAATCTTCAAAAAATATTCATTTTTGGTTCTTTTAAAGTGATTTGTCACTTTCTTACCCAATAGCTCACAAGAAATTCTTATTTTTAATTATTATAAAAAACATTTTCTGTGTTGCTATCCGATAACTACATCTATTTCCCTCTATCTAAAATTTTGTATGACTTCCTCGACACATTTCACTTCCTAGTTACAGAATCTGGTCAGCCACATAGCCTCAAGCATGCCTTCTCCTAGTCCAGAAGATGTTGACTAGCAGTGAGGGCCTAAGGTGTGAAAGTGGGGTGACTATTCCCTTTGGTCATAGTATATCATTACAGTGATATAAGATATAGATAAATAGTTTAACAAGTATAATAAATAAATAATAATATAAGTGTATGATAATAATAATAAATCATGTAACAAACAACCACTTAATAACCAAAAACTATATTATATACAAAAGATGATGATGTAATGTCAGGTATATACAAAAAAAGAAAAGTAGAAACACATGGTAGTATAGAATCATTGGAATACATCATATAAAAAGGAATCAAATGAAAAAAACTATCCAAGCGTCTTGATATTTGTCTCAGTCTTCTACTACCAAGATCCCATCTTATGCAAGCACATCAGGCATCCAAAATGGGGAACTTCCCATCATCCACATTTGAGATCATATAATCTGCAAAAGTATGAACAACAACCCAGATATGATGTGAGATAAATCTTAGTAGGCCACCACTTATGACATCTATACAATCCATTATGTGAATATAAAATATAGAGCGTGAAGGTATATAAAGGTAAATAAATTCTAGAATAAATAACTTATACCTACTTCATCCTTATTTATTAATGTCCATGAACATGGTATTACTCAATTATTTATGATTCAATTTATATAGATAAACCAGGTAAAGGTTTCAATAGTTCCCAGATAGCTCATCATAACAATAAAGGAGGATCGAAGGTGAAACCAAGGAATCCTTAACCTCTAGGGTCATCCAAACTATATTAATAACTCATGTAGTCTAAAAAGGGGATTGAGCGTAATCCAAGGGTCTCTCCCAAGTAATTACACTATAAAGAGTCTAACTGAGTATATGGAGTGAATCCTTAGCAACCAAATCTAATATTCCTAGGTCTAATAGGTAGAATCCATGGTGTTGTGTCTATGAAGAAATAAAGTTGAATCTAAGGAGTGTATCTAAGGAATTCTAACATCTAGAAAAAATGTCTAGTTAATCGTCAGTATATTTATAATGCATTCAAATAATAAGATAATGACCATATTCCTCGGTTGTTATCTCCCAAAAAAATTGGATCAATGAATATAAATGGTATCATTTGAGTCCTCAAAGAATTCCTTTAGGAATCCAAGAATCCAAGGCTGGCTCAAGTCTGAACATTCTTATAAAGATGAAAATTCCAATGAAATAAACTCCTTATATTCATTCCATTTATATCATATGTAATCTAGGTACATATAATACTCAATCCATTAAATAATTTAATTATTCCATTACAATACCTTTCATTAATCATGACAAGGTATATCAAGGACTTGAAACCATTTTCCACATTAATCTATAAACATTTAATATTTTCATTCCATACCATTCATTAAACATGACTGGGGGTAGAGGAAATGAAACCAATGGAAATTCATTTATAATTAACTAGGCCAAGTGATATATATAAATATAATTTCAAATTAAAAATTTGAAGATTCATTTTATTATGACGAAAAACTTACCTTAAAAGGTCCAAGTTAAATCACACTTGAACAGTGTCTCAAATAATCTCAAAAGGGTAAACAAGGATTAACTTGGTATGAACCCTAATTGGGTGGAAGGCGGTGATATGGAAACCTCTAATTGCATGAAAAATTTTTATAATTAAGGATTTTGAACACAATATAAACAATTATAATTAAGGTAGCTAAATTTTAGAAGCATTACTCAATGGCCTATACCCAAAAAATAAAATTTATAAATGAAAAGAATTTTGGGGAAAAGTTATAGATCACCTACCTTACACATGTAGTTGATAAATTTTCTAGTATTAACCCTTAGTTTGGAATTGATCATAATAAATTGAAATAATAGATGAACACCCTAAAAACAGGTCATATGAGCCTACATCGAATGAGAATCATCAATAAAAAATAAAAATGATGAAACAAGCCTAAGGACTAAATAACTTACCAATGGTTATATAAAGAGATGATCAGATCTCAAATCGGAGGTCAGAATATGAAACAGGAGAAAATTATACCACAAAGGATTGAAAAAGATCTCAAAGAAGGCGAATAATACATCCTATCCTCTAGATGTGGAAATATAAAATAGTGGTATATTTATGAGAAAAATAATGGCGAAATGATAATTTTACCTAAAAATAAGGAGTCTCATAGTTTTTCCACATGGTTGGCCAAACTGTGCACCAAATGTGCACCATGTACTCTCCATAGAGGAGAATTTCATGATTCTTACACATGGTTAGGGAGACCATGCACAATCCTTGTTTTTTTAATCTTTTAAAAATAGAAGATCCCCTGCATTGGTTTGCACAATGGGTCACACAGTTAAGGAAGACTATGAAACTCACTTCTACTCACTAAATACTCTACACGGTTAGGAGAAACAGCATGGAATGGGTGGAACAGTTTCTACCAACCATGAGGTCTAGTGGTTTCTTACACTAGTTATAATTCTAGGATCTGAACAAGTCTCATACGCCGTCATTTCCTCAATATACTCATTACTCATTCATATTATTTCAACAAAAAGGAATGATACTAAAAATTAAAGGGTCCATACCTTATAAAACAACTGGGTTTCTACATTCTTCTCTCTTTAAAGAAAGTTGTCCTTGATTTTACATTACAGTGGTTGTAGAATACTATTTAAGAACAACTCCTTCCACTAATCATGTATGTTTGCCTCTTTCTACCAAGTCTCATATCGTACATGGTTGGGCTGTGATAACATCGATACTAAAGGGATAGACCTTACTTATAGAATCTTTGTGTTTTGGTCAATGATACATATGGGATACTCCTTAAAGGAAGCATCAACATCTAACTCAACATCTTCAGGGTCAAAATTATGAGATGATTTGGCCTCATAATGGTTATTATATAAAATATGGATGATTTCTTGCATGGAACGATACCTTTTTGGTAATAGAAACAGATAGGCTACTGACCCGACTCTATCAAAAATATCAATGGGCTCGACAAAGAGACGTGATAACTTCCATTTCCTCTGTATTCTTTTATGACCATGTCTATGTGATACCCATAGGGAAACATGATATCTAACCTTGAACTTAGGTGGTTTTTAAGGGAGGCATACATAAAATTTATATCTAAATTTTTTAGTAGAAACATGCTTTTTGATCAACTTCACCTACTCTAAAGTTTCCTACAATGGATGAGGACCTAGAAGCACTCGCTCTCCTACCTCAAACTAGTATAGGGGTGAATGGGGTAACCTTCCAACCAAGGTCTCATGAGGATCCATTTGAATTGTTTCTTGATATATATTATTGTAGGTTAACTTGATGAGAGGGATATTCTTCTCCTGATAACTTTTGAAATCAAGGATGCATGCTCAACGCATACCATTGAACACCTATATTGTCTGTTATGACTATCCATCAATCAAAGGGTAATAATATATGCCCAGATGCAGATGTGTAAACAATGCACTTTGTAATCCCTATTAGAAACATAATGTGAAATGAGATTCCTTATCTGAAATGAGAGTATGAGGGGCCTCATGCAACCATAAAATCTCATAAAAATACATTATTTCCACCTCATTAACTAATAAATTATCTCAGATAGAAAGGAAGTGGGATGATTTTTTCAGTCAATACATGAATACCCAAACTAAGTCATTACCTTAAGGAGAAATTGGTAAGACAACTAAAAGTACACTATAAAAACTTCCCATTTTTATTTTAGGACTGGTAATGGATATAACTGAAGTTACCAAATCAGGATCCAAGTATCACTGAGAGGGGGAGGGGATGAATCAGTGATATCTTTTTATTTTATGTTTCTTTATTTTTTAAACAACATTACCTACATATTAAATAGTTTTTTCCATTTTAAACACAATCAAAACACACATCCATGTAAACACAAGATATACAAGGTTCGCTACTCAATAAGAGTAGCTACGTCATTGGTATGGTACAGATACAATCCAGTACCACACAATCCACTAGAACACTATTTTTTGATGTAGAATAAAATTAGTAGGATATTACCTTACACTCGTGTAGCACTTTGAAAACAATATGAAAGTGCATGTGCACCCTCTTAGCACAAATAGAACAAATCAACGTTCCAGTGCTTCTTAAACAACTTTCACATTTTGATCTTTCAAAACAATTATTCTCTTTCCTACCTAGAATTTGGTAAGAACTACCTTGCACACAACTTACTTCTTATTCTGAACTCAAATATTTCACACACCATTTTAGGTTTCATGCATTAAAATTTTATACCGCTCACACAATATTTGACTTTTTTCACAAAACACCTCTTGCGAACAAATTCAATCTTGTGTGCAACTTCCTTTATTTTGTGCATTTCTATTTCTTTCATGCAACTCCCTTTACATAAAATTATTCCATGTTTAAGGGCTTGATATTTATCTAAGTGTCGATATTATCAAATGAGAGGGGGTCTCCTATTATTTATAGGCATCTCTGACCCCCACACACAAAAACACTAATGTGTCGCGCAAAACCCCATTTGATGTAGCATTGGGAGTATAAGTCTATTTCACACCAAAATCATCTTTCTTTCACATATTTAATCTTTCATGCACTTCATTCCTTTTCCAATTTTTGATGTTCGGACCTTGAATCATGCCTTACATGCAACATTCCAAACTCACTTCAATATTGCGGGTAAAAACCAAATATTTCATGTGAGTATTTCCTTTTCTATATTTTCATGTTTGGATCTTTGAAAATCACTTATGCAGAGCATACCAAGCCATATTAAACTTTCATGCAATATTATTTTAAAAAAATTACATTTCTCCATCTCCCTATTTTTATCCTTCAAAATTTGGCCAACACTGGAAAATGACACCATCTTAAAATCTACTTCAGCAAGAACACCAATGATACTTCACTATCCTATGAATTATTCAATAGAAAACTAATTTAATCATGAACCATATCTTCCATGATATAAATTCTTTGATCGAATGCCTACAGCATCATCATATTTTCAACAGAAAGTTCTGAAACTTCCCTGTCTCCCACAATCATCTTTGCTTCCAATAAAAAATGAATATGACTAGTAGTACCTTACTCTCCCTTGTCATTTATAACACTTACATCACAAGTTATCCTAACATATGATATTTGTGAAATACAAATCAATAAAGCATCATCTAATTTTACAATCCTTTTATAAAGTGAGTTGATTTATCTTCTTTGACAATAAAAGACAGTAGTCTGCAAATGAAAAACTCTTTTTACTTCTTTTCCATCCAACTTGGCCCCAAAAGTAACAAGCTAGAATTCCTCTAGTCCTCCACCTTCACCTACTGATAGGTGTAACTACTAGTGGTGCAATATTTAATTTCATAATAGGAAAGTAATATTGGTGATGTATTCATGATACATCTGGGAGATCTTGGATGAAATACCCACTGATAAGAATGGGACTCTCGTATCATATCCTCTATCATGTATTTAGGAACCAAGAAATACCTTTGTATATGTATGATTCCATCTTCGTCAAAATACTAATTTGGAAGAGGGGCCTCTCCAAAAATACTCTCGCTTAGGACCAACCCTTCAGTCTTTTAGAATCTCATTCTCCTCACCCTATCAAGGAGATACGCGGTGACTATGAAGGCTGTAAGAAAAGGCTATGTGTGACTCCCATGAAATTATATATGTATATCATAAATAAGTATCATCATTTTCCATTCATCATTAGTGTCCTAATGGCTTGTGTTTGAGTTTTCTAGCTCAGTGCATCAACTACCACATTTCCATTTACATGCATATATTAAAGCTCAAAGTCAATAAACTAGAGATATTCAACCGATATTTTATATATAATATTAAATTCATGATGCATGATGATATATTTTTTCCCTTGTGGTCCACATACACCAAAAATCACTCACCCAAAAGATAGAGCCTCTATAATTTCAAGGCATGAACGACTACTTCAATCTTGAGGCCATTCATCAGATAATTACACTCAAGAGGTCTCAACTGGTATGATCCATAAGAAAATACTATATCCTCCTATATCAGTAATTCAAAAATCCCAATGCTCGATGCATCACAGAAAACTATATATCCTATGATAGGATCTTGAAGAATCAGAATGGATGATGAAGTAAGCCATCATTTCAACTACTGAAAGTCCCTTTAACATAATACAAACCATAAGAACTTCACAACATTCTTTATAAGACTAGTAATAGGTACAAAAATGTGTGATAATTACTATATAAATTCCTACAATATCCATATAGATTTAAGAATATCTTTATATCAAACACATTCTTGGGATGATCCCAAGGAACCAAAACAATCACCTTCTATGGGTAAATAGCTGATTCTAAGACAATGTTACCCATGAAGTGAACATTTTTTATCCAAAAGTTCCACTTAGAATGATTATAATATAATTTATACTCTATTAGTTAATTCAAATCAATATCAAGATATTTATCAGTCTCTTTGAGTATGAGAATTCACCAAGACGTATTCTAAAAAAACTATGATAAAAGAATCTAGACAAGGTTGGAAAATAGTATTAATCAAAGACATAAAAATGGAAAGTAATTTCATAATAATGAACACCATAACAATATCATCCTATAAATCATAATGATAATGGAAATACATACATGGTATGTCTGAAGGTGTGACTCATACACGATGATAGCTTGATCTCAAGTCGATCTTTGAGAACACTATAACTCCATAGATCTAGTCAAAGAGATCATGTATTAGAGGAAAGAGATATTGGTTATTCGCTATAATATTTTTCAATTTCTAATAATCCACACATATCCTAAGGGTCCTATACGTATTCTTGGTGAATATCATAGGTGATCCACATGATAAATTTATTGGTTGGATGAAACCCTTATATTCTAAATCCTCCAACTATCTCTTGAGATGTTGGATCTCAATAAGTTCCATCCTGTGTAGAGGAATATGTTCTATAGCTGATCTTGGAACAATATTTATCATAAAATATTCCTCTATCTTAGGAGGCAATTCATAATAAATTGTCTGTAAAGACATCCCTGAAACTATCTATTACTAGAGTTAAGTTCGCTTAATGTAAACCCTGATCCTCTAAATACAGACTAACAATCTAGAGTTTCACTCCAACCAGCCCATGATTCTTCGGTCTATCTCTACTGGGTTGGATATTCCACTCACCCATGTGAAGATAACTATCTCCCTCAGGTGATGTAAATAAGTCCCTACAATAATAGCAGTCGACATAGGTGTGATAGGGGACAAACCAGTCCATCCTGATAATGAAATTGTAGCCTATCATCTTAAGGGAAAATGTGTCTCTATTTCTAATGAGATTGAATCATGGTGTCTAACCATATGAAGGGAACTCCAAAAAAAATTGTGGTTCACCACTCTATATGGTTGATTGTGGGGGGTTTGAATATTTCACAATCATTCATATTGGGTTCACCATTTTTATCTCACACCCACTTGTGATGGGTCAGTTTCAAAAATGGTTTATTCATAGATTCAGAAACACCTGATGTTTTTCATATCCATGAAGATTCATGGACCTTATTTACAAAGGTAGGCACTAATTGGGTGAAGAACTCCCCACTGTGAAGACCACCCCGCTGTAAGGATGGAAGGCTGAGAAAATCACACCCTTTTGGGGGAACTATTTCCTATTCTGGGACTCTCATGCATATTTAAGATATGTTTTTGAATCTTTTATTCATTCCCAAGTATAATGTGGATCACCTTGAATTAATGATCAATTATGAATGTGAATGGGTTTATAATCATCTGCACATATCCTAGTTTCTCCATTGATGGAGATATATATATTTATATGAAGTTATCAATCAATTATATCCTTTTATGAATGGATTAGATATTATTTTTCCATTCAATAGGATGATGTAGGTTCTATTCCATACAGTGAGGCTCTTTGAAGATTATTATCATCTAGGGATACAAAAGTTGTTTTGATGTCAGGATCAAACCCATGAGATGAGCTTCCAATGTATCCTTGTAAAAGAAATCAGATCCCAAATTGTTCGGTGCCACTAAAGATAACACATCACCTTTTATAGTCATGTGAAAATGACCCAACCATGCAGTTTACCTTCATGTTTCAAGGAAATCCATGAGAAAGGTGTTGAGCCAGTGATGGTGTGGGAGATATTCCCAGGTGGTTCAGGGGACTCTGGAGAGATGTGGTCCCTCGAGTGGGGGGATTGAACTTACTGGAAACATGAATCAATAAGGATGATGATAAAAGGGACCTATAAGAAATATGTTCCTCCAAGATGGATATGACACTGTCAATAATGTGTCACACAGAACATTAGGATTAATTTGGGTGTTGGGTTTTGACCTCAAAGAGGCTTCCATCATATCCCGGTTAATTTGGAATAAAATAGCACATAGTTCAAAAGGGTTTAAGAGTATTCCTATAGATGAGGCCCAATTTAATGGATGTTGGGGCTTGCATCTAGAGAGATCTCCCATAGGATATATGTGATTGGGGGTTTGTAGAAAAAAAAGGCCCATTTGGGTGAATATGACCTTGGGGATTATACCTATATGGAGATCCGGTAGAGATTTTGGGATCACATGGATGTAATTATTCCCAATAACATTCAATCCCACTTGATTCATGATAAATATGATAAAAAAGAGGAAGAAGTAGTTATGAAGATCACATGATCCACATTGTCCACTGGTGGATGTATGATGGAGCCCAAAGGGAAAGAGAAAGGGCTTTTAATGTTCTCATCTTCTCTTTTATTTTGGAAACTGGGATAGTCACATATAATGATCTATCTATCTAAAACCTGATTTGATGAATAAGAGAAAAAGTTCCACCTCCCACAACAAAGACTAGGGAATTACTCCAAGAGGGATGCCTTGAGGGTTTCCGGGGAAGAAAGGAGTATTAGGCACTACACCACAAAGGGAAAGGTAAGTGTAATCCCCCTCTCCCCACCCAGAATGGGAAGGTACACGTTATCATATATAATGTCAGGACACTCATTATCATGGGAATATAGCCTTGAAAACATTCCCATGGTTCGCCTTGTAATAATATTTCGTACTCCAGACTCATGTAATATTCTTTTTTCTTATTTAATAAATTGTGCCTTGGTATTTGACTGAGGCACCACATCTTTCAAAAAAAAGGAGGTTACCACTAGTACTCCGCTCTCCTTGGGTATGTAGACCCGAGAGGACATGATAATGTTCCCAATGATTTGATAATACATTTTAAGAGGCTTTGGAAGAGGCCTTCATCTAATTCCATTAGAGAGCTTATGAGAGGGGCCAACGTGGGGCCCGATATTATGATAGAAGGAAATAATGTATGATGGAGAGAAAAACACCATTGAATGCCCCATTCTACATAGCATGTTCTTATATGGGATGGTATTCCCTTTTCATTTCATGTTTCTATGTGGGAGAGGGTACTATCTACATAACATTGTGATGTGATGACCTGGGTTCCTCCTACATAGTGTTTTGCTATGGGGGATGGGTTCCACCCACACAATATTTTTCAATCTAGGATCGAGTCTCTCCAATTTAGTATTTTTCTATGTGAGGTAGGGATCCCTCTGTATATATTTTTACTATTTTTGGGGGTAGAACACATATCGTCCATCTTCTTATGCTCTACATAGTGGTTTCTGTAAAGATGTCTTAGGTTTGCAGATGACCTGATGATTTTGTTTTCTTCCTTAATGATATACAATGGGTTTAGCTGATGGGAACAAATGGATCTCTCCTAATTCTCATCCATGTCTCAGATCTTGTCTATCTATTCTTAGATCCTCTCATGTTTATTTTATAGAATAATTATGGAACTAGATATCAGGATAGATAGTCGTTTGTTGTGGGTCATGAGACTTCATTTTCCTGGGCCCAAGAAGGATGCCTCAGATTGTGAACAATTTCATTCAAGGGGGAAGTATAATACAGTCAGCACCTACAAAAAAAACATCACCCATGTGTCTGGTCATTTATAGTGAATTTAAATCACCATCCATATAGAAATATGTTTTTTTTATTTTGGGCGCTGGTGGTTCCGTCTCGTTCAATGAAAAATTTCCTTCGTGGGATGCCATATGGAGAAATGATTTATGTACTATTTTTACTTTGTAGGAATGTTGGCACTGAAATATGTACCGTAGGATTATTCAAGGCTGATTTATCTGATTCAGAGAAAATCCAATCCAAAATGGACCAAAACCCCCCTTAAAGGACTACTTTACAAAGCCTAGCCTCTCCGAAAATGACCAGATCTCACGGAGCTCCCATCTCAAAAATCCCCTATGGGAATTCATGAATCTGTGATGGTGTTCCTACATGAGTTATAATTTTTTTTGTGACTACACAAATGATTGATGATATTACTCCAAGAGTCCTACATCACTTTGCGACCATGAAAAGGTATGACAATGTTCTTCATGAGTCTGACAGAGCCAAACCCTTCCATAGAGCCCACAATTCCTTCAAAACCCATTTAAAATATTTGTGAAACCCCTTTCCTATAAGTACCCCACCACTCCAACCCTTGACATATGGTTACTCGAACATTTCAACTTCTGAATTACTCCCAATTTGAAAACCCCTTGAGCATCACAAACCACACCAAAACTAGATCATCCAAGGAACCTAGGATTCAGAAAACCTTCATTAATTTGTTCATGAAAGCATCCACCATGGGTGGAGATTCATTTCATGAAGTCTTACTCTCTTTTCAAATGAAGACGGCCCTATGAGGCACTTGAGGCTTCACAAATAATTAAGCCTTCACGAAGCCCTCATTTCCTAAGTTAGGACTTCATCCTGAGGCAGGGTCACCATGTTTTATAGATAATCCACCTTTGTAAATCGCCTAACCTCCATGAAGAACCTTATCTTTGGTAAGAACCTCTCTGCAGGTCCCTAAGATTTTTGAAACCTCTCTTCTAGGACTCTACATGCTTCCTCCCTTTAGATGATACCTCTTCGCGAAGGTTGAGTGCCTAAATCCCCCAAAACAGTGTTTTATTGGTCCAACTGCACCATGAGTCCCTATGTGAAATGTTCCACCCATTATTGTGGTCCACTACACTTAAAGTGTGGCATGAGACTCCCACATACATTTTTCTTCTCAGTATAGGTATGCTAACACCTATGGATTCTCAGCATAAGAATGATAATGTGGGCATCATGACTGATCAATCCTCTCAATAATTAAAAGATAACATTTCCAAATCCATGCCCGGCACAGAGGTACATGATATATGGCTATATAAGCCCAAGGGGTAAGGATCGAGTCACCAATGTCTGAGCTAAATGATGTAAAACTACCTAGTCCCAACATCCTCAACAGATGACATTAAACTGCGATCCTAACCTATACAATAAGCACAATATTCTCTATTTATGAGTGGAATTGGATTGTATCCTCACCTCTTAACCCCATAGGGAACAAGATCTTATTCACATGTAATGAGATCCTCCTAATATGGAATGTAATCCTCCCTGGAAGGATTCAATGCATAATCTCCACACCATCTCTTGTTAATGATTGTTTCACAATATGTGCACCAGGTCAACTTATTCCTCTTATTTCTCACACCGATCATGACTCACATGGTCTTAGAGGTTAGTAGAAACCATGAAATCCATCCACTCAACCTATGTTCCACTATTATTCTTAATGATAAACATTCATACTCACTCTATGAGCCTTCTCCAAAAATGTAAGCCCCAACCTCCATTCAAATGGTCTACTTCAATGTGTATATACCAAACTCATGGTCCTTGGGCCTCCTCCTCAGTTATAAGCCCCATTCTATTCCAAACTACAAGGGATTTGATTCCCAAAAAACTAAGATATGTAGGAAACCTCCCTGAGGTCTAAAATTAATATCTAAATCCATCAAAATTTTCTCAGGGTCACATCCCTGATAATATCATGCCTCTCATCTGGGAGACCACATCTCCTCCAGGTCCCCCAGGAAGCTCAATGCGTAATCCCCACACCAACTCCATACAATATAAATACTCTTTGGAAATTAATATTCCATTTTTAATCCCTAAACCATCCCTTATCGATCCTCCCTTTACGATGTGTGCATCCTTACCGCATGGTGAAAAACTACATGGACCGATTATGTAACATGACATTAAACTATTCCATTAAACTACATGGGTTTTGATCCATGCATTATAATTAGGGTATGTAGGATTCCTCTTTGGGGTTCAATCCGGACCAATGGTAAACCAAAGTGCCCCCTCCTAGGTATGTACATACTTAATCCAACTCCAAGGGTGTTCTAATTAACCTTTTTGGTTTGACATCATCCCTTTATGGGACACACCTACTGGATCTTCCTTCACTGGTATTCTGGCCCATTTATCAATAACAATTATAGGTACTCACTTTTAGGGACACAAATCATTGATCCACCTCTATGGGTGTTCTGATAAACATTCACAGTGTGACATATTACTTTTCTGGGACACACCTACTGGATCTACCTCCACCCGCATTCTGATCCAACAATCGATAAAACTTTCAGGTCCTCCAATCTAGGGATGTATCTCCTTGATCCACCTCTAAGGGTGTTATGATCAACATTTAAAGTGTGACATATTACCTTTATAGGACACACCTATTAGTTTCGCCTCCATAGATAATATAATCCACCCATCGGTAAACCTTTCATGTGCAACCACCATGGTACACATGAAATCATGTCCGATTGTTGCCTATTGACCATTCAAAGTTCTGATTCTCTGCTAATGTGTATAGAAGCGCTCAGGTTGAATCCTCAGCGATGATACTTTTTAATAGTCGATTTTTTTAGTTGATTGTGTTTTGATTGGGGGGTTTGTTTCCAAAGCTTAAATGAAGTGATTAATGATTGGTGTTTGATTTAACAATTTTATAAAGATTCAGGTGAGTTCATTTTTAGGGATTTAAGTTTGTGACACCCTTAATATTTTATTTATATTTCATTTAAATTAACACCCACTTCACAAGATAACGTTGATTGGAATTCCTAAATGTTATGGCTTTAATCCAAGCCTTAACATTACTTATGGTTATATTATCAATCAGAGCTTGTTGATTGTAGTGTATTTATAGTTCTAATAATCCATGGAAACCACATGTTTAACAAAACATGTCATTAATCCATGACATATTATGTCCAACATAAACAATGTTAAATTAATGAATACTCATCAAGAAAAAGCTCTCAATTGATTAACATATCTAAATAATGAATAATCCCAATGGTATATTTACTCATCCATTATTATAGTTATTAATCTTGTAATATATTATTATGGCGATGAATTATAAATAGAACAAAAATAACAGGATAAGAAAAGAGTCGTGTGTCGGACACACACGGCCGTTGAAGAGAGTTAAAAAAAGACATTCGATTGAATGAGGAAGCAAAAGAAGGGAAGGGGTTTTATCTTGATTTAAACTATTTTAATAAAATTAATATTAAACTATAGAAGGTTGATGTGAATAAGAGATAATGAAGAATAAACTTTCATTAAAATAGAGTTACAAAAAACAAACACTTGCACGATTACAATCAAAGAACAACACAAAAGTAAATGAAAGGAAGAAAGGAATAATGGTTTCTCAAGTAAAAACTTGGGTATGGAAGATCCTCCCAAGACTTTGGTAGAGCCTTGGTCATGACAACCTATATTTCTTCTCTCTGAAATTCCAGCCCTTTTGAAAGGAGAGGAGGGGATGTATTTATAGCCCAAGGCGGTGGGCAATTAGCATTCCAAAACTACACCTCCACTTGGATCAACGATTTGGACATCCATAGAGCTGAATCTTGATATATATCCTTATTTAAAGTTGTATATAATAATGGTTTCTGAATAATCTCAAAATTTTGAGGAATTTGGACTTATGGATCCAATGTTATGTCTTTTTTATTAAACATTGGTAATCTTTTCATTTCAATCCATACTTTTTAGAAGGCCAAAATGTGAATGGGTTTATCAATAGGTATATGCCTTAAAATCCAAACACTTTCTTCAACAATTTCGGCCGCCTATATATTCCATTTCTCAATGAAAAATATCAACTTTATTTGATGATTACATCATGATCTATGTCATGAATAGTGTCTGGATTGTAATTTCCAGCCAGAATGGTGGGCTAGATTTCAAAGCATCAGTTGGGCCACTTTTTCATGTATTTGGATCTTAAAATATTTATCCATGATTCTTTTTGATACTCAATAACATATTGTGGAGTTTCATAAATTTTGGGATTTGGGATTTAGAGAAGCAACTCAATCATCATGGCTGGTCTAGTTTCATCATAGTTTATTTGGGTCTTCTTGTGTGGACCATATTACCCTCAAAATAGATGATTTGGCCAAAGGTTACTTCCAATTAATTGTTTTAATTTGAGTAAGGCACCCTAAAAAATAAGAATCATGGAATTTGGATAAGCAGGGTGAGATTTATTATTAAAACATTAAATAGACTTGAATTTTGATGAATTCAAATAGTGCTAAAAAATTATAATTAATATTTAAACATTAATATTTCACACCAATAATTCACATTTCATATAAAATCAGTAAAGGGAGTATATAAAAAGTTATTAAAATATTAATAACATCATCATACCTCCTTGATCCACCTATAGGGTTGTTCTGATCAACCTTCACAGTGTAGAATTTTCCCTTTATAGGACACACATCCTAGAGCTACCTTCACCAATGTTCTGATCCATACAATGATAAACCTTTTAGGTGCTTCCTCCTAGGGATTCACCTCATAGATCCACCTTTGAGGGTGTTCAGAAAAACCTTCACGGTTTCACATCTTCCATTTATGGGACACACCTTCTGGGTCGACCTCCACTTCTGTTCTGATCCATCCATCAGTAGACATTTCCAGTGATCCCTCTGGAGGATGAACCTCATTGATCCACCTCCAGGGGTGTTATGATCAGACATAATGGTGTGACATATTCTCTTTATGGGAAACACATCATGGATCCACCTTTAATAGCATTCCATTGGTAAACCTTTCCAGTGATAACTCCTAGGGATGTACCCCCTTTATCCACCTCCAGGGGTGTTATGATCATCCTTCATGGTTTGAAATATTCCCTTTATATGAAACATATCTTGGATCCACCTCCACTAGTGTTCTGACCCATCTATCAGAAAACTAAGGTTCTCCATACTATGGATTTACCTCCTTCATCTACCTCTTGGGGTGTTCTAATCATCCTTCATGGTGTGACGTATTCCCTTTGTGAGAAATAACTCACAAATCCACCTCAATTGGTGTTATGATCCATGCATCGGTAAATATTTATGGTGATCCCTCCTATGGATTCAACTCCTTGATCTACCTCCTAGGGTGTTATGATCAACCATGGCAGTGTGAAATCTTCCCTTTATGGGAGACACCTCCTAGATTCACCTCTACTGACATTCCGATCCATCCATTGGTAAATCATTCTGGTTCTCCCTCTAAGGTACTCAGCTCCTTGATCCACGTATAGGGGTTTTACAATTAAGCTTATCAGTGTGACATATTCGCTTTATGGGATACACCTCATAGACCCACTTACAATGTCATTTTGACTCGTTTATCAGTAAAACTTTCAGGTGCTCTCTCATTGGGAAGAAACTCCATGATCTACCTCCAGAGGTGTTCTGATAATCTTTTATGGTGTATCATCTTGAATTTATGGGACAAACCTCTTGAATCTACCTCCATCATCATTAGGATACATTCATCGGTAAACCTATTAGGTTCTCCCTTCTAGGGACTCACCTCCTTGATCCAACTCTATGAGAAATTCTAATAAACCTCAATGTTTTTACAGAAGATGTTAAAAATATTCCCTGAACCTTCCCCATAAGACATTAAACTTGTGACCCAAAAGAAATACCCTATTCATAAGCACGGGATGCTCGGGTGAAATATTTGGAAGATATGCACCTACAACAGTAGTTAAATCATAAAAAACATGGATTCCTAATGTGAAATCCATGGAATATATTCCTTTGTAATTAGATACCTCATGATTGAAACATGATGACTTGGGTTCCATGCCTTAGATGCCTCCATGAAATCCCCTCCTATGAGGAATAATACAGGTGACCAATGTTCTATGCATCCAGACATTAAAGTGATGCCCAATGAGACTACTCTCACTAATATAACTTGGAACTTTATCAGCAATAAAAACCGGAATTAACAGTGCTAGAAAAAGCGCTGTTAATGCCGGCGTAGATAAAAGGGGGGTCCCCTTTATCAGTGCTCTGAGAAGCGCTGATATAGGAGACCTTTATCAGCGCTAAAAAAAAGAGTCGATAAAGGACCCCATTTATCATCGCTTTTTTAGTGCTGATAAAGGTCTCCTTTATCGACGCTTGTCAGAGCACTGATACAGGGTTCTTTTATCAGCGCTCCTCTAGCGCTGTTAAAGGTATCCTTTATCAGCGCTCAAAAAAGTGCTGATAAAGGCACCATCGCCTGCACTTACAAAACAAAACCTGCACACCTGCACACCAAAATACCTGCACAAATTAGCACATGCACACCTGCACACCATAGCACCCGCACACAATATTTTGACCGACAATGGTATATACATTTACTTAACATCATGAATACAAAAAATAAAATTTCTATATACATTTAAAACATTATTTTACATGGTTACAATTAAAATTATTCAAAAACAGTTATAAACATTCAGGTTTCATCCTTTGATATCTGTGATCCGCTCTCGATGGTATTTGTTGCCGAACAAAGCATCTGAACTCAAGGAAAAAAATTCACATATATAAGAAAACAAATATTATTTTAGTAATGCAATAATAAAAGAAATTAAAACAGTAATATGAAATAATACATTAATATGGAAATGTGAAACTAAAATATGAAATTTTAAACTCAAATGTTTTCATTCTCATAACAATGAAAGGGAATAATGTAAAATCAATATGTTTTTGATTGATTTATCTCATTTAATAAATACTGATTATTTATCTAATGAAAAGTTTTACCGGTCACAATGTGCATCAGATTGAGGTGAATTTGATTCGTACATGTCACAAATGACCCATGGATCATTGTCCTAAAGTTTCAAAACAATCCGAATGCGTTTTCTTGGTATTCCATATGTCAGTAGTGTTGTTTTCTAAAGTTTATGTCATTTTCAAACTGATATCAGACACTTTTAGCCATACTGGTCACACCGTGCATCGTATTGAGGTGTGTTCGATTCTTACACATCAAAAATGACTCATGGATCATTTTCTTAAAGTATCAAAACAATACGAATGCATTTTCTCAATATTCCGTATGTCATTAGTGTTGTTTTCTAAAGTTTATCTCAATTTTAAACTGATATCAGACACTTTTAGCCATACCGGTCACACCGTGCGTCAGATTGAGGTACGGTCGATTCATACACGTCACAAATGATTCATGGATCATTTTCCTAAAGTATAAAAACAATTAGAACACGTTTTCTCAGTATTCCATATGTCAGTAGTGTTGTTTTCCAAAGTTTATCTCAATTTGAAACTGATATCAGACACTTTTAGCCATACCGGTCACACCGTGCGTCGTATTGAGGTGTGGTCGATTCATACACATCACAAATGATTCGTGGATCGTTTTCCTAAAGTATCAAAACAATCCAAATGAATTTTCTCTGTATTTTGTATGTTAGTAGTGTTGTTTTCCAAAGTTTATCTCAATTTGAGCCTGATATCAGACACTTTTAGCCATACCGGTCACACCGTGCGTCAGATTGAGGTGTGGTCAATTTGTACACATCAAAAATTACTCATGGATCATTGTACTAAAGTTTCAAACAATCCGAATGCATCTACTCGGTATTCCGTATGTCAGTAGTGTTGTTTTATAAAGTTTATGTCATTTTCAAACCGATATCAGACACTTTTAGTCATATCGGTCACACCGTGCATCGAATTGAGGCGTGGTTGATTCGTAAACATCAAAAATGACTCATGGATCGTTTTCCTAATGTATCAAAACAATCTGAATGCTTTTGCTCTGTATTCCTTATGTCATTAGTGTTGTTTTCTAAAGTTTATCTGAATTTGAAACAGATATCAGACACTTTTAGCCATACCGGTCACACCGTGCATTGGATTGAGGTGTTGTCAATTCGTACACGTCAAAAATGATTCATGTATCATTTTCCTAAAGTATCAAAACAATCTGAATGCATTTTCTTGTTATTCTATATGTCAGTAGTGTTGTTTTCCAAAGGTTATCTCAATTTGAAACTGATATCAGACACTTTTAGCCATACCGGTCACACCATGTATCAGATTGATGTATGGTCAATTCTTACATGTCAAAAATGATTCATGGATCGTTTTCATAAAGTATCAAAACAATCTGAATGCGTTTTCTCAGTATTCTGTATGTCAGTAGTGTTGTTTTCCAAAGTAAATCTCAATTTGAAACTAATATCAGACACTTTTAGACATACCGGTCACACCATGTGTCAGATAGAGGTGCGGTCGATTCATACATGTCACAAATTACTCAGGGATCATTTTTCTAAAGTTTAAAAACAATCCGAATGTGTTTTCTCAGTATTTCGTATGTCAGTAGTGTTGTTTTCTAAAGTTTATGTCATTTTCAAACTGATATCAGAGACTTTTAGCCAAACTGGTCACACCGTGTGTTAGATTGAGGTGCGGTCAATTCGTACACATCACAAATGACTCATGGATCATTTTCCTAAAGTATAAAAACAATTTGAACGTGTTTTCTCTGTATTCCATATGTCATTAGTGTTGTTTTCTAAATTTTATCTCAATTTGAAACTGATATCAGACACTTTTAGCCATACCGGTCACACCGTGTGTCGGATTGAGGTGTGGTCAATTTTTAAACATCACAAATGATTCATGGATCATTTTCCTAAAGTCTCAAAACAATCCGAACTTGTTTTCTTAGTATTCCGTATGTTAGTAGTGTTGTTTTCCAAAGATTTTCTCAATTTGAAACTGATTTGAGACACTTTTATCCATACCGGTCACATCATGCATCAGATTGAGGTGTGTTCGATTCATACATGTCAAAAATGATTCATGGATCGTTTTCCTAAAGTATCAAAACAATCCGAACATATTTTCTTGGTATTCTGTATGTCAGTATTGTTGTTTTCCAAAGTTTATCTCAATTAGAAACTGATATCAAACACTTTTAGCCATACTGGTCACACCATGCATCGGATTGTGGTGCAGTCGATTCTTAAACATCACAAATGGCTCATGGATCATTTTCCTAAAGTTTAAAAACAATCCGAACGCGTTTTCTCGGTATTCTGTATGTTAGTAGTGTTGTTTTCTAATTTTTATGTCATTTTCAAACTGATATCAGACACTTTTAGCCATACCGGTCACACCGTGCGTCAGATTGAGGTGAGGTCAATTTGTACATGTCAACAATGACTCATGGATAATTTTACTAAAGTATCAAAACAATCCGAACACGTTTTCTTGGTATTCCACATGTCATTAGTGTTGTTTTCTAAAGTTTATCACAATTTGAAACTGATATCAGACACTTTTAGCCATACCGGTCACACCGTGTGTCGGATTAAGGTGCGGTCGATTATTACACGTCAAAAATGATTCATGGATCGTTGTCTTAAAGTATCGAAACAATATGAATGCATTTTCTAGGTATTCCGTATGTTATTAGTGTTGTTTTACAAAGTTTATCTCAATTTGAAACTGATATCAGACACTTTTAGCCATACTAGTCACACCATGCGTCGGATTGAGGTGAAGTCTATTCTTACACATCACAAATGATTCATGAATCATTTTCCTAAAGTATCAAAACAATCTGAACGCGTTTTCTTGGTATTCTATATGTCAGTAGTGTTGTTTTCCAAAGTTTATCTCAATTTGAAACTAATATCAGAGACTTTTAGCCATACCGGTCACATGGTGCGTCAGATTGAGGTGTGGTTGATTTTTACACATCAAAAATAACTAATGGTTAGTTTTCCTAAAGTTTCAAAAGAATCCGAACGCATTTTCTCAGTATTCCGTATGTCAGTAGTGTTGTTTTCTAAAGTTTATGTCATTTTCGAACTGATATCAGACACTTTTAGCCATACCGGTCACACCGTGCATCGGATTGAGGTGTGGTCAATTTTTACACGTCATAAATGACTCATGGATCGTTTTCCTAATGTATCAAAACAATCCGAATGCACTTTCTCTATATTCCGTATGTCATTAGTGTTGTTTTCTAAAGTTTAACTCAATTTGAAACTGATATCAGACACTTTTAGCCATACCGGTCACACCGTGCATCAGATTGAGGTACGGTTGATTCTTACACATCAAAAATGATTCATGGATATTTTTTCTAAAGTATAAAAACAATCCGAACGCGTTTTCTCAGTATTCCGTATGTCAGTAGTGTTGTTTTCCAATGTTTATCTCAATTTAAAACTGATATCAGACACTTTTATCCATACCGGTCACACCGTGCATCGGATTGAGGTGAGGTCAATTCATACACGTCAAAAATGATTCATGGATCGTTTTCCTAAAGTATAAAAACAATCTGAATGTGTTTGCTCAGTATTCTGTATGTCTGTAGTGTTGTTTTCCAAAGTTTATCTCAATTTGAAACTGATATCAGACACTTTTAGTCATACCGGTCACACTGTGCGTCGTATTGAGGTGAGTTAGATTTTTACACGTAAAAAATGAATCATGTATTTTTTCCCTAAAGTTTCAAAATAATCCAAACACGTTTTCTTGGTATTCTGTATGTTAGTAGTGTTGTTCTCTAAAGTTTATGTCATTTTCAAACTGATATCAGACACTTTTAGCCATACCGGTCACACCGTGCTTCTGATTGATATGCGGTCAATTCTTACACGTCACAAATGACTCATGAATCGTTTTCCTAAATTATCAAAACAATCTGAATGCATTTTCTCGGTATTCCATATGTCATTGGTGTTGTTTTCTAAAGATTATCTCAATTTGAAACTAATATCAGACACTTTTAGCCATACTGGTCACACCGTGCATCAGATTGAGGTGAGGTTGATTCATAAATGTCAAAAATGATTCATGGATCATTGTCCTAAAGTATCAAAACAATCTGAATGCATTTGATTGGTATTCCGTATGTCAGTAGTGTTGTTTTCTAAAGTTTATCTCAATTTGAAACTGATATCAGACACTTTTAGCCATATCGGTCACACCGTGTGTCAGATTGAGGTGCGATTGATTCTTACATGTCACAAATGATTCATGGATTGTTTTCCTAAAGTATAAAAATAATCCGAACACATTTTCTCGGTATTCTGTATATCAGTAGTGTTGTTTTCCAAAGTTTATCTCAATTTGAAACTAATATCAGACACTTTTAGCCATACCGGTCACACCGTGTGTCAGATTGAGGTGGGGTTGATTCGAAAACATCATAAATGACTCATGGATCATTGTCCTGACGTTTCAAAACAATCTGAACGTGATTGCTCGGTATTCTGTATGTCATTAGTGTTGTTTTCGAAAGTTTATCTCAAATTGAAACTGATATCAGACACTATTAGACATACCGGTCACATCGTGCGTCAGATTGAGGTGCGTTTGATTCTTACACGTCACAAATGACTCATGGATCATTGTCCTAAAGTATCAAAACAATCAAAACGTGATTTCTCGGTATTCTATATGTCAGTAGTGTTGTTTTCTAAAGTTTATGTCATTTTCAAACTGATATCAGACACTTTTATCCATACCGGTCACACCGTACGTTGTATTGAGGTTCAGTCAATTCTTACACGTCACAAATGACTCATGGATAGTTTTAATAAAGTATCAAAACAATCCGAACGCGTTTTCTTGGTATTACGCATGTCATTAGTGTTGTTTTCTAAAGTTTATCTCAATTTGGAACTAATATCAGACACTTTTAGCCATACCGGTCACACTGTGCGTCAGATTGAGGTGTGGTCGATTCTTACACGTCAAAAATGATTCATGGATCATTTTCCTAAAGTATCAAAACAATCTGAATGCGTTTTCTCGGTATTCCATTTGTCAGTAGTGTTGTTTTCTAAAGTTTATCTCAAATTGAAACTGATATTAGACACTATTAGCCATACTGGTAACACCGTGTGTCGGATTGAGGTGCGGTCAATTCGTACTCGTCACAAATGACTCATGGATCGTTTTCCTAAAGTATAAAAACAATCTAAACGTGTTTGATCGGTATTCCATATGTCAGTAGTGTTGTTTTCAAAAGTTTATCTCAATTTGAAACTGATATCAGACACGTTTAGCCATACCGGTCACACCGTGCGTCGGATTGAGGTGAGTTCGATTCGTGTATGTCAAAAATGACTCAGGGATCATTTTCCTAAAGTATCAAAACAATCTGAATGCGTTTTCTCAGTTTTCCGTATGTCCCTTGTGTTGTTTTATAAAGTTTATATCAATTTGAAACTGATATCAGACACTTTTAGCCATACCGGTCACACTATGTGTCAGATTGAGGTGCGGTCGATTTTTACATGTCAAAAATGACTATGGATCATTGTACTAAAGTATCAAAACAATCCGAACATGTTTTCTTGGTATTCCGTATGTCAGTAGTGTTGTTTTCTAAAGTTTATCTCAATTTGAAATTGATATCAGACACGTTTAGTCATACCGCTCACACCGTGCGTCGGATTGAAGTGAAGTCGATTCGTACACATCACAAATGACTCAGGGATCGTTGTCCTAAAGTATCAAAACAATCCGAATGCGTTTGTTTGTTTTTCCATATGTCACTTATGTTTTTTTTCTAAAGTTATGTCAATTTCAAACTGAGTTGTAAGAATTCACTAATCTAAGGATATGAAACATAATAAATGGAGATTATAGATTCTCAATAAGTGTAAAGAGAGATATCAATGACCATATAAAGATAACATAATTATGAGGAATTCACCTTCATTGTCCTATTTTTTTACATTCTTCCATCAGGTACGCTGCCCATTCGTTTCTAAACACATTTATATCATCTTCTAAATAGGAGTTTTTGCGACAGTCATAGTAGTACTGAAAAAATATAAATACAAAAAGGATTAATAATTATTTTAAATGAAGTAGTAATTATTTTCAAAAATACCTCTTCAGGGATGCTAGTTTATAAATTTACAAACATAATAACCGCAGTCCTTGTCGTTTGTTTGTTTCGGACACTACAGAAACATCGAGAAAAATAAGTAATTTTTCTTGATATGTATTTGGATAGTGAAATATAATTATATATACCCATATACTTCTCCATTTGTAGATCTTGTGGGCATTGTCGTCTTAATTCCCTCGATTCATTACAGCCTTTAGATGATATTCATACACCGCCCTATCATAACAAAATCCTCATTAAAAGATAATATAAATTATATAACTAGATATTTAGTTCTAAAATGTTGGATCTAGTGTATTAAAAATTGACAATCGTCATCATGTGTGGTCGGTTAGTTGGATATCCATGCAGTGGATCCAGAAAATAAATCTGTGGAGTATCCAAATTGACTGCAATGAGCATCCAATGTTCCCTAAAAACACAAAAAGAAATAAGTACTGATAGAAATTAAAATATAATTGATATGATTAAAATGTAGAGTTTTACCCCTGCAACGTTGGTATTAAAAAGAGTCTGTCAGTTGTAATTCTGCTTTGAAATGTTCTGAGCAGATTTGGCATTAATTCAGCCTGAAAATCATAATCTATTTCTTCTAGTTGTGTAGAAATGGTGTGAGGACTAACGAGCCCAAATTTGTATTCATGGGAAAATACCTTCAATTGTTTTTCATATATACACCTGTGAAAAATATAAGATGTATTTAGCCATAATTATCAAAGTATATCAGCTTCTGTAAAATCAAATCATGAAAACATACCTCATGTATACATTTATAACTGAGGCGCCTATCTAGTCGTATGTGATGATCTTAGAAACAACATCTTCACTAACGAAATCTAATGTTTCCTCTCCGTACATATCTTTTTCACAAACAATTGTATGACTCTTTCCGTCTTTTATTTTCGTATCCACATGAGCTTGCAATGGTATTAAATGTGGATATAGAATGGGTGGGGTGAACGTACTCTCAGTAGATAGTTTTGATCGGTTGGTTGATCCAATGTTGGAGCCGCTCTTTAATTTTAGCTCATCCATTTTTTCCTTCTGTAATAACATTAATCGGTTCAGCCATTTTCTAATTTAATGTTAAAGGTTATACTTGAAAAATGAATTGGAAATGAATACCTCCTGGTCGACATGTTTTTTTACAAGATTTGACGGCCATGCAACGAATGTTCCAACAGATCTTTCCACCGTATAAATGTCGTCATCGTCATTTGGAACGGGTAGATTGGCACTCGGCTCATGATCTACGTTAATCGAAACATTGACATGACCGGTTGGAAGTGGTCTGGAGTGTAGCGTGTCATTCTGCATATTGAACATCGTAGCCCTCGCTACAAGGTGATGGGTGGGAGTTGACAGATATAAATCACAGTCATTTTCACCCTGTAGAATATCATTACATGAAAGGTATCAGTGTCTATGTGATTCACATTACACAAAAATGAATATTAGAACATTGATTACCTCGGTTAAGTCAGGTCTTTGAGGGGAATGGCTCGCCTCAAAGCTGGTGGGGGTGGATCTTCTCGCGCGGGTTGTTCTTGAGTTGTTTGTTCTCTTCGCCTCTCCTCCATCAAACTCATTAGCATATCTCCCTGAGTTTGGAATTGTTCTTCAAGGGTAGAAACTCAATATCTCATTACATGCAATTCTTTAGTTTGTTCATCCTCTTGTTTTTTTTCTGAAAATATGCCCGGGGTGACACCCCAAAACCCACACCTCTGACGCGGCCATATTGTTCTGGCTGTTTCAAGGCCGCTGAAAGTATGTATGCATACGGTGCAGGTTGTGTTGATTCCAGTGACTATGTCAAATATAAAATATGGAAAAATAAGTAATCATCATTATGTAATAGTGATTTAAAGCAAAACAAGTTTATATTATGTCATACTTACACATGTTTCCCACACTTTTTGTGTGTTTTCATCTATCAGTTCCCCCTATTTATTAACACAAGCCTCCTTCCATAGGACATGGCATGGAATGGAAGTGACTTGGGATTTTTCTTTATCAATTTGCATATAAACAGAGAAACATGGTTACAGTGTTGTTTTATGTCACATAAAATTATTACAGTACTTTTAAAATACGTACCAATTGTTTTTCAATTGAAGCATACCCCAGCCTTGCTTTACGGTAGGGGTACACTGGTTTTTATGCCCGTTCTTTATTTTCAGCACTCAGTTTCTGTTTCATAAATAAAAACCTTCCAATCAACGTGATGAATACAAGCAACGTTATACAACGTGTAACCAAACACAATGTACCTGAAAATTCTGTTCCGCACGACGGTTTCAAAATGGATCCCTCATTCCTTGGGATATCAAGTGTTCATAAAGAGGAGACGGGTGCGGCTTGATTTTCCCTTTGGCATCTTTCAGATGATGTTTCGTTAAAATGTTGTGAAAGCCTATATGAATTCTTCCTGCCAGTCTTAAAACATATTCTATGTGCAAAACATCTACTATAAATGCACTCTGCAAGAGATGATAAAGGGTTAGTAAATATTTCAGTATTTTATTTTACTTTATTTTAATAAATTAAATAGATGATATTGTAATGTTACCATAATCTCTTCCCACATTAATGTTTTCAACCCGATGACAACATGGTGCCACGACTCTACATCAATCGGCACGCGTTGTCGAGTGATGATTCCAATGTAGCTACTAAACATGGCTTTGTTGGGGTTTACATGCTGGCCTAGTTTATTCCATCCCACCACATATTTGATGCCTTTTTCTTTTGCCTTAAGGATTTTGGCTAAAATTGTCAAACTACGGCGCACCTGTTTTTTTGTGTCACTGGGGTTTCATCGCCTACCATTTCCTCAGTTTCTGCATCATCATTATGTTTCTCCGAAGCGCTAGCATCGGCACTAGGACCAGCTGCAACAGGTTGAGAGACCTGTTGTACCTCAGCAGTGGGACCAGCTACAACAGGTTGAGAGACCTGTTGTCTCTCAGTAGTGGGACCAGCTGCAACAGGTTGAGAGACGTGTTGTGTCTCAGGATTGGGTGCATCAGCAGGTGAAGAAGTCATTATCTGCAGAACTGGTTTAAAATTTAATTTAGATCACATAAAAGCAGAAACGAACAGATAATAACATAATGTAACACAATCTATATTACAATAAAAATCAATAACCTGATTATTGAACTCTTTTTTTTAAAGGATGAAGGGATTTAAACCCTCTATAAACTATCCATATCCCTTCATTGTGGTCTCCTCTGACATAAAAAACTTCGTCTACATTGGGACCACTACGAAATGATTGCGAAGTCCTAATGAAAGGGTCATCTTCCATTGAATTTTCATCTGACCCTTCAGCTGTTTTGGTCGATAAAAGAATGATTGACCAGTTTTAGTTTGCGGGATCTGGAACATAAAATACTTGCACTGCCTGTGATTCCATTATAAACAGTTCATCTTTCTCCCCTTCCTTACTAAAATCAACTTTCACGAATCCCAAATCATCTATTTTAACAACACCCCTGTTATCAACCCACTTGCATTGAAATATTGGAACTTGAAATACCGTATAATCCAACTCCCATATTTGTTTGATGATGCCAAAGTATGACATATTCGCATAAATTGGATTTCTGTCCTTAGCACCGAAAACATGCATCGCTTCATCCACAAGTGTAACCCTCTGCATGGTACTGTCTTCATCATGTTCATTAGTATAAAATTTATAACCATTAACTACATAAGCATTGTAAGATAATGCATAAACACTTGGTCCTCCGACTAGCCATCGAAGTCGTTCGGAAATTGACTCTATATTTTCATCTGACTTCTTAAAAATATGATCTTGAAACCATCCTATAAACTATCGATTATGTGTATCTGATATCCATTTTTCAGCCTTAGATGGATTCAAATGCCTAAGAATTTCTTTGTGGATTTCAACATATGGGTCAACATCGAAACTATTATGCAAAACATATATGTGGGCCTACTCCCGATCTATAATATTGATTGTGACAACCTGTCTTCTAGAAATTCCTTCACCCTCAAGCCACCTAGTGTGACGAGATTTCGGTAAGCCAATGCTTTCCACACCAGAAAAGTATTCGGTACAGAATTCAACGACTTCCTCAACAATATATCGCTCTACAATACAACCCTCTGGCCTACTTCTATTTTTTACATACCCTTTCAAAATATTCATATACCATTAAATGGGGTACATCCATCTGTAATGTATAGGACCACATAGCCGAATCTCTCTCACCAATTGGACCATCAAATGAACCATCATATCAAAAAATGAAGGCGGGAAGAACATTTATAATTCACATAATATGACGACAATTTATTTTTCCATAGCTGGCAATTTCGCCGGGTCTATAACTTTGCAGCATATAGCTTTGAAGAAGAAACACAGTTTCGTTAATGTATGGCAGAAATTCTTGGGAAAAATGCAACGTAAATAAATTGGAATGAGATTTTGCATCAAAACACGACAGTCATGTGATTTCAGACCTTTTAACTTCAAGTTGCTCATTGACACGAGGTTACTGATATTTGACGAATACCCCTATGGAACCTTTACATCATTCAATAAGTTACAAAACTGATATCTCTCCTACCTGGAAAGAGTGTGAGAAGCAGGAGGAAGAAATGCTTGTTTTTCACCCTTCACTGGTGCCAACTCTTTTTTTATTCCCATCTCAACCATGTCCAACCTAGCCTTAATTCCATCTTTTGTTTTTTCAGATGTATTTAGCAACGTGATGATAACACTATCAAACACATTTTTTTCTACATGCATAACATCAAGAAAATGTCTTACATACAGACAATTCCAGTATTGTAATTCAAAAAAAAACTGATCTCTTTTTCCAACCGATTTTCGTAAGGTTTTTCGAAGCCGGTTTACCAAAAGTAGTGTCCACATTTTTAACTTTCTCAAAAAATTGATCACTTTTTAGTGGAGACAGTTTTGTACGTTCTTATGAACTTACATCGAATGATGTCATCCAATAACGGTACTTATGTCATCGCGGTAGAACTCTGCGATGTTCTAGAAACACGGTTTTCGATGAATGTTTCAACTTAATTGATTGTGTACCTTCTTTGCAAAAGGGACAGTCTTGAGTTTCATTAATGCTATATCCTGAAAAATTTCCATAAGCAGGGAAGTCATTTATCGTCCCATACAACATGACTCTCAAAGTGAAATCTTCCTTTCTATAAGCATCATACAATGTAACACCTTAATCCCACAATAATTTCAAATCTTCGATCAATGGAGATAAATAAACATCAATATCACTACCCAGTTGTTTTGGTCCTGATATAAGCATAGATAACATGATGTATTTTCATTTCATGCATAACCACGGTGGAAAGTTATAATTTATCAACATAACCGACCATGTACTATGACTGTTACTTTGAAAAACAAAAGGATTCACTCCATCTGTAGATAACGCAAGACGAAGGTTTCTCGACTCATTTCCAAATTCAGGATACTCATGATCGATTCTATTCCACTGAGGAGAGTCTGTCGGGTGATGTAGTATCCCATCTTTAATTCTTGTATCTGCATGCCATGTTAATTATTCTGCAGTCTCCTCACTTCCATATTGGTGTCTAAACCTTGGAATGATTGGAAAGTACCATACAACTTTAGTAGGACTGGATTCATCTTTCTTGTATCAAGAAGCACCACACTTTGGGCATTCTTTAAGTGATTTTTGGTCCTTTCGAAACAATATACAGTCATTCAGTTAGGCGTGTATTCTTTCAGAGATCATACCCATAGAGCATAGCATTCGTTTGGCATCGTATGTTTGGCTCGAGAGCTCGTTGTCTTTTGGGAGCATGTCATTCATGAGGTCAAGTAGTTTCGTAAAACTGTCGTCACTCCACTTGTTGTCTGCTTTCAAATTATACAGCTTCAGTACGGTTGACAATGCTATATATTTAGTGAAACCAGCATACAATGTCGTCTTTGCACAACTTTTTAACTTATTAAACAATTTTGGGCAATCAAGAAGTTCATCTTCGACAGTCCTTGTCATTTCCTCAATAAGATCTTCATCATCATTCACATCTGTAATCACATCCTCCATACGGTCATATTCATTTTTCATGTTTGTAATCATATCAGATGATCCATAAAACATAGTGTCATCCTAGTCACTACCTACATTCGTTGTTTCCCCATGTTTATTCCAACATGTATAACTCTGATCTATTCCATGATAGATCAAGTGTTCTTCCAACTCCTCTGGACTAATTTGTTTTGAATATCAACAGTGTAAACACGAACAAAGGATTTTAGAAGAGTCACATGCATGATCTTTTGCAAACATGATAAACTCTTTCATGCCTTCTTCATACTCTTTTGTCAACGGATTGACATTCATCAATTCATTATTTATATTCATCCTATTCGAAATCCATAGGATGAGTATATAGGTTAGGGGAGAAGGAATATGAGTATAATTTAGATAAAAAAACAAGATACTTCAAAAATGGTAGGGGGCGTGCTCATTAATAGAAAATCTTGGGTGGTTCTTGGGATTCATCCAATCTTTTCCTCTCTTCGATCACCCTTGATGAGGGGTGGTTCTTGGGAGTTTTTTATAGTGTGTTATTGGGGTTAACCACTATAGACATGGGCTAACCATACCTTTTGTGAGGAAGTAGGATAATCAGTGAAACTTGAGGATCAATCTCATAGGGCGGTCTCTATAGGGTGTCCGTACAAGGAAATACCTCATGGGTAAGGCCAATAGGTAGCTTAACATGTGCATCAAAAGTAAAAGTGTAGAAATTTGATTGAAACACATGGGACCAAATGCATAATTAAGAAGAATTATATGTTTTCCACAGGGGCACCCATGGAAGTGGCCATAATGGCCACCTTAGTCTATGTGATGGTTATGTGGGAGTCTCCCCATGCTATACAGGCATGAGCTAAGGCACAATGAGTAATCCTCAGATAATAACACTTAATCTGGGTGCTCTTGGATGTTGGAGGATCATGTATGCTTGTGGGATCATGAGTGATCAACACCCAACTCTTTAGTGTATTTTTCTTGTTCAGATCAAGATACAAAGCAACATAGGTAGTGGATGTAGCAAAGTCAGAAGAATAAACCCCAAGATAACTCTGAACTCACCCAGTGTCAAATCCCAATCCCTACCACCAAGTTTGAAGGTGATACAGATTAATTCTATCTTGAAAGTTGTAAGGAACTCTAAAAAGAGCTCCTAAAACGTCTCCTCAGGAACATCAATAATTTGGGAGTGTTTCATTGATGCAAAGGGCAACCATAACATCCTTGTCGATGAGGACCTTGTGTATTATGACCAAATCCATGGATTTGTTGGTGAAAATCGACTTGCATTTAAAATGGTCCAAGCACATATAGAGTTGCATTTCCTCAAAGTGAAAATAGGGATGGACATTGGTAGGTGGAACCACATCTTCTGAGTGGTGGGATGGAAAAGGAAAATCAAAACCCAACGAGATGGAATCTTCTAATGGTGGTGGAAAAGAAGAGGGAGAAGGAGATGGTGGAGTTAGAGTTTGGGTGTAGTGCTTAGCTGCTATAGGCCACGATCCATAAGCTATGTGTTTGGATGGGGGAAGGCACCTACCCTTAGTTCAAATCATGGTGCTAGGAGGGAAGTGAGTATGGGTGGAGGAAGGGGAGGAGGTTTAGTTAGAGGAGAGGGAGATGAGGGAGGAGGGAAGGCATAGATGAGGTGGGGAGAAGAGGGAGTAGTGGAGGGGGGCACAACAAACCCTAGGTTATAGCTTAAATAACTCAGTCATGAACTTTATTTCAACACATCCAAAGTTGATATATTTTATTTCAAGAAGGGGACAAGTCTAAAAACAGTCAAAGGAGGTATAAATTAGTTTACCTAAAGGGAATATTCTTTAACTAAACTAACAAGATTGGGGGGGGGAGGGATCCTATGATGTTAAATATGGTATACAGGTTACCTAGAGAGGCCTAAGTAGCCAGGAAATCAGTGACCTTCTTACCCTCTTTCTATGTATGAGATAGATCCATGTGGTTATTGAAAAAAATTATGCATCTCATAGTGAATGGGACCTAGAAAATACTAGGTACCTCAAGCACACCCATGACAAGACACCATGGATATGTTGTACCTCCACCCCATGCTTAGGTTCTCTGTCTTCATCATCACATATCAAGTGTAGTACCCTACTAAGGGATATTAGTTTCATGATGGTCCACTTATTTGATGTACAACATATAAATACCATGCATGCTAACACACATACAAGGTGAATCATTCAAGTTGTAATTTCATATTATCATGAGTATATAATATAACACATAACATCATTTGATCATAATCCAAACATAACAATTACCCACAATAACAACACCCATAAAATCCAAAAATCAATATAGGTATCTTGTTATACACACACCCACATGAAATCATAATAAATAATGGTGTAATTATATTCCATCATAAATACTCTTCACGATATCATGTGTAAAGGACAAACCAAGGGGTAAGGAACTTCTTACCTAAATTTTTTTTGAGTCAACATTGAGGTTTACCAAGGTTGTCATCATCCACCCTACATCCACACCAATTGTAAATTGTTCACATCAAAACAAATCTTATAACATCCAAGTATTCATACAATGGATTCTATCTAAATGTTAGGAGGAAAAAGATAATGGCTATGAAATATTCATAATTTGGGATAGGATTCAAGTGGTCACCAAAATGCAAACATAATTAATTCATGCAAATTCAATTTTAATCACCTTAAGGAGGAGGACCTGGTGGCGGAGGAGAAGGAGGCGTCGACAGCGGAGGCACCAGAGGCAGCGAAGGTAGGGTGTAGGCAGGGCGGAGGCAGCGAAGGTAGAAGAAGCAGCTCGGAGGCAGTGTAGGAGGAGGAGGAGGAGGAGGTGGAGGCCGTGGTGGAGGACCCGTGGTGGAGAGGAGGCAGCGGAGTAGGCAGAGGAGAAGGAGGAGGAGGAGGCGTCGGTGGAGGAGGAGTTGGAAGAGGCTACGGAGTAGGAAAAGGAGGAGGAGGAGGTGGAGGAGCTGGTGGAGGAGGAGGAGGACGAGGCCGCGATGGAGTATGAGGAGGAGGACCAGGCGCAGAGGAGGAGGAGGAGGAGGCGGCCGGAGGAGGAGGAGGCGGCGACCGAAGGAGGAGGAGAAGGAGGAGGCGGCGGCCACGGCGGAGGAGGAGGAGAAGGAGGTGGCGGCAGCGGCGCAGATGAGGGCTTCCACGAGAGCTTGATAGGGTGCAGGGAGGAGGAAGAGGACCCGAGGGTTTTTATCAATCCTGCGTGAGCCTTCATCAGCGCTAGTAAAAAGTGCTGATAAAGGGTGTATTTATCAGTGCTAAAATGAAAAGCTCTGATAAATACCACCTTTATCAGTTCTTTTTTAGTGCTGATAAAGGACAGACTTTATCAGCGCTTTTGTAGCGCTGATAAAGAGTGACTTTATCAGTACTTTTCATTTTAGCGCTGATAAATACGTAGTTTATCAGCGCTAATAAAAGCGTTGATAAATTTATCAATTTAAGAATTTATTTATATTATTATATATTTATTTAACTCTAAATATATATATCACTATTTATACTTATAAAATTGTTTGAGAGGTATATTTATATATATATCATTGAAAATATAATAAAATATATATTTATTTTTTAAATATAATTTAATTTTAAGTGTAAATTTAATTGAAATAGATATATATATTATACATGGGTAACATAATGAATTATAATCTATAAATGAACATTATTCAATATGCACATATATATATGCATGTATAATATATTCATTGACAGCAATTCATTGAAAAACACATATATATAGACGCGCGCATGTATGATATTGATCGATCCCAATTCATTGGAAAACACATATATATTCAATAATTTCAATTATACATATATATTAGAAAACATTATATAGTTATAAATTAAACAAATACATTAAATATAAATAAATATAATAAATATTTTTTAAATATAATGAATTAATAAATCTAATAAATATATAATGAATTGATAAATCTAATAAATATATAATGAATTAATAAAACTAATAAATATATATTGAATTAATAAATCTAATAAATATATTTAGTATTAATCTTATAATTATTTAATATATATATATATATATTTAGTTATAACATGTGTTTTTTATTTAATGTATACAATAAATATTATCAGCGCTTGTTTTAGCGCTGATAAAGTGGAACTTTATCAGCGCTTTTTTTAGTGCTAATAAAGACCCACCCCTTTATTGGTGCTTTTCCGTTAGCATTGATAAAGGCAGGCGCATGCCTTGCCCAGTTTTGTGGTAGTGTCTCCTGACCAAAGGTTGTTGTCCAGTCAAGACCCAAAGGAATGTTCAAATATAAGTAGTGTAATTAATTAATATCCATAAAGATATGGAACCAAAAATTTGTTCCATGAATAATACTTAAATGTTTGTGGGAGAGCCAAAATGGGAAATAAGTTCCAAGGAATAATCCATGGAAGGGAGAACCGACATCCCATTATACTGTTTCAATCAAGGAGGAGACAATTCCATTGAAATTGATGAATGTCACCCATCTTTGGAATGAAAGAATATGGGGTAATAATCATTCCAGTAATCATTCACATGCTGGTAGTTTCCCTAAAGAAAGTGTCAGAGATAGAAATTGTGAACCAGATGTGAAACTATTCTTCTCAATTAAGATATTATTAGCGTTCAAGAAATTGGAAGATTAACATTTCATTAGATCTAGATATACAATTCTAGGTCCCACCAAGAAAACTATTGGCCTATCATGGAACTCACTAAAAATTAGGCAGTAAAACATTGGGAATTCCATTATCTGTGACATTGTTAGCATAAATCTCTATCCTACTTCAGAAAATTAAAGGATGATGGGGATTGAACATCAATTTCCTTACACATATACTAACAGATGAATTGACATGATTTGTATGAACCTATCCATAGGAAACCAACCACCCAATTCCCATAGATGCAGGGGTAGGACAAATGTTAATATGACAATCCTACATGACACCACCTCCACAACAACCTACGCTACAAAATATTCTATTGGGATACCATGCCACATATCATCCTTGAAAATCATCTAGAGGGTGAAAAATACCCTCATATGTTGGTATGAGTTGGAGGGTGTCATTCCCAGAATGGATATGTCCTTACAGTACCTGGATTCTTTATTTCCTCATAGACACCATTTCCCCCAAGGGTCTCGGCGTGGGAAACACTCCCTGTTTAAATAGATAACAACTTCATGAGTCTCTCCCAAAAGTGATCATACAGATCTCTCCAATATGACGAGGAGGTGATGGCTTCCCGATTAAACCCACTATGAATAATTCCTAGAAACCTCCAATGAGAGCTCCGACTAGTTCTCTTCAGCACCAGAAATGATTGGTCCTCTAGGATGAATAATAGGTGGACCACACCCCTACTCCATCAGAACCATTTTAGATCACCAAACACCACTTTCGGGCACATGCCTAAGAGAATTCCTGAAAAGGGAAATAATCTTAAATAGATCTAGTGGACTCTACCACTACCAGCACATTCTACCAAATTCTTATGATAGACGAGAAGGGACCCATCCACACCTGATTAGGATTAATACCTCATCCTACCTATATACAGGCTAGGTTGACACTTTGAATCACTCATACCACAAAAATACATTAAGGGTCAACCCTTGATGATTATTTTTGGTTTCGAGGCTCTACCCACACCATCACCAACCTAAGTAGATTCCCTCCCCAATTCTACAACTAGTATGGAGGTCCTCTCTGTGCTGCTACCATCAGTAAACAGAAACGGTTCTCCTAATATCCCAATTAATCAAAGTGGAGGTCCTCCCCACACTATCACCCAGATGCACCTAGGTCCTTCCCATGCCCAAAAATTATGTTTCCCTAAAGAACTATTTTAATAAAGAAGGATGAACCACACCCACATTAGGAAAAATATTGGGAAGCTCCAAGTCATCTTCCATCTGGTTCACCTCTATGATTTTGAGGGGAATGTGATTCAATGATGGATCCTTATCCTCAGTTGTTAGCATCATAGTTAGTGGTATGAGACTATTAGGTAAAGTTCGTCATCCCATAAGTTGATATTCAAAAAAATATCTAAATCCCTATGTCAGTACATAAAGGTAGAGAAAGTCTCGGTTCCCTTCCAGGGTCCCATAGTGAAACTATCTCTATTATTTCCATTTTTCCTCTCCACCTCTACCAAAGATCATAGAGAACTAATCTAGAATGAGATAGATAAAGAGAATCTAATAGAATATCTAATTAGTGGTTCCATCCTTGTATATGAGGAAGTGGTGAACACCTAGTCCTAAAAGGATGTTGTGATGTTATTGGTTCTACCCATGAGATACGACCAAGCGTGTAGAGAATAGTAAACTCACATAGTGACTTCTTTACTAGACAGACAACTGCCACACCAATCCATATCAGTACACCACAAATTTATCAGAAATAACCAACCAAATCTTGGTCCAATAACGAGTCTAGGCCCTCTTATGATCAATAAATCATGCGGGAGACTCTTTCTACTGATCAGTTTTTTATAGTGTTTTGTCCAAATATGACTTCCAACATCAACATTCTGAAGTTACTCACCCAGGGCCAAGGTACGTGTATCTTCTAAACCATCTTGGAGACGATTCATCACCTTCAATAACATTAGTTAGTCTCTCCTTGATTTTGGGTGCACTTGAAAACATTGATTAGTAGTGTCGAACGGTTGAGTCTGTAGTACTTCTGATGGCTCAGCACCCTGTGTCGCCCAGATACCACCAGACCCTCCAATAGTGATGCATTAAGACCTTTATAGTACTCCAAAAAATCATGGGAGAGACATCTCTGTATGTTCATATCAGGGGATAGGGACAACACAATGTTCTACACATTAAACATATCCTAAGGAAGATTGACCTACTTGTGGATATTAAGGATTTGACACCAGGTATCGTTACGTTAAACATGGTTTCTCATGAGTTTTCTAAGAATGGGTGTGCTAACACAAGGTCTGATAGAAAAAACCACCACCTAGGGTAGTACAATATTATTTATATCCTCTTACAGGTGTCTATATCAACTAGATAATACATAAACTCGGCCTTGAAGATCCCCCCACATCATTTCCCACTGGACGGAATACCAATAAGGGTAAGGGAACTCTCGAGCCATCCGATCCATCTAATATTAAATAGAATATAGATAATGATCCCATGAATTATTACTTGTTTTAGCAGGTCATATATAAGAACAAGATCACTGCTGGGCTCTTTGTTGATCATTTCCCAGATTATAGATCTCCTTAATGAGGCCCAATTCCGCCTCCAATGTGGTAGCAATAAGTCCTCCATTTCAAGTTGTCCATAGTTGATCTTGGTGATCCATCGCATCTATAAAAATCATAGGTAGGGGGTTATATAAGGATACTGACATATGATTCAATAAATCTTCCAGAGAAATGTGATAATATTCTTTGAGACCTAGATTAAGCTTCTCCATGAGCCGCTAATCCAACTTACAAAGTCGATGATCATGTCAATGCATTGGTGGTTAGAAATCCTTGTCAAGATAGTGACCCTTGAAAAGGAAATTTGATGACCACACTCATCACTCACCTCGAAGCCTTGGAGGTGCAACAAGTTGCAAACCCACCTAAGAGCAATATGTACTCGAAAAGTGTGTATGACATACGAGCACCCTAATATTTTTGGAACCCTAGTTTTTACTCTTTTAATTGGATAGTGGCCTACTGCAACATTTGTCCCACTTTATATCGAGGTGTGGGCCCATGTTGGGAACCTTATAGAAGTAGGAGGCTGTCAAGCTCTGATGTTTCGTACAGACATTAGGAGGTCCAGTGTTCGTCTAGTATAGCCAGTTTCCCATTGGGTCTTTTAGTGTTTGGGAAGATCTTTACATTAAGTTTCTCTATCATTTTTGATCCACCATAAACATGATAATCATTGCAGACCTACTGAAGTACAATTAACTTCCTGATGAGCATGTTGCATACTTCTTATCCTGGAGGAAAGGCCTCACACATTCAATCGATATGTCATTGAATCAAGAACATATGCTGATGATGTGCATGGGGAACATCAAGATAGAGATAGTCTATACCCTCATCAATTAAATATTCCCAAGAGGGTTCCGAGATTTATCTAACCTGCCCATGTTCTTGGAAGAATTAATAAATAAGGATAATAAAGCATATCTGTTTCCTCTACCAACTCATAAAATGATGACCTCCAAGGTTGAAACGGATGCCACTGTATAGGTAGTTTCCCCAAAGACATTGAGATGTTTCACCATTTTCCATTAGAGCCTCACTGAGTGCAATAACCTCACCAAGCATAGCCTTTCCCAATGAAATATTGGTAGGCACTACATGACCATGCACAACCACTTATGAGATAGAATGTGGCCCCATCCCCTAATTAGGTTCCAGCCCCTCTTCATGGTTAGTCTCCCAGAGTACCCTTCCTAAAAAGGAAGAACCAGATGTATTCTTTTAAGGATGAATAGGTTCTCAGTTATTTCCTTAGTACCCTGGAGAAGGGAATTCTGAAGCTTTTAGAGTGAAATAAGACTCAAGAAGCTGAGAATATTGATCACCCAAACTATTTACCAAACTATAGGATCCTTGTAAATTCCATAAATAAATTATATGTGTTCAAGGGTTAACTCTAGGACCAAGTGGATAATAGTCTAGTGAAGTTGGAAAATGTCCCTATATAGGTAGAACATATCTCCACTAATCCCGAAAGAGATAGTGATAGTTTTTGTGAATGGAAATAGGTTTCTAACCGTGAGACTAAGAAGAATGAAGACTGGTTGGCTCACATAGTAGTTTCTCATGGCGATGGTTTCATTCGTGCCTGCTTAATCCGACTCAAGCATCCTAAAGTCACCACATCATTTTTAGAGTAGATTTCTATATCCACATAACAACCTTAAAAGTCTCAAAACAGTAGGTGTCGATGATGCGATAGAAGGAAAATTCCCCCATATGGGCCGAAGCTATCCCAAACGATCAGACATTTCATGCCTCCAATGTTGGGAATCGTGATGTGGGTTAATCCAATACTAGATGAACCTTATGATGATGATAAAGGGTATGAATCCTTTAATATTTTTGAACTAATAGGTCCCATCATGGACCTCAATGGTGATGAATATTTGGAAAATCCTAGGAATTCCTCTCATTAATTTCGTTAAAGGAATGGTCTAAGTCTTAGAAACTGCCAGGATATTCCAGTCAACACCTCAAGCTGAGCCATCAATTCTACCAAGACCATGAAATATGTCCTATGTGAGCTCAGTAGGCATAGTCCTCTCAGCTTATCCTATTATACAATCCACCACTACTTTCCCTGAAAACTAATTGGTTTGAATAGTCATAACCACATCATGATCCTCTACGTCCAGCTAAATCCATGCCTCATCAAGCCAAAAGTCAGCCTATAGTATTTTTGGGTGAGTTAGATGATAAATCACATCATATTTCCAGCACCATATAGAATCCAGTAGTACAAAAAACTTCATCCATTTTTTCCCATCCAAAGAGCACCCTCTATTAGAAGAAATATGAACTTGGTGTGGAAGTATGACATGATGATACATCTCTCAAACATACCTATCAGTCTTTCGATCCTCAAGGACCTCTTATTGTCTAAGGAAATGTGTGAGGCCCTTATTGAAGCTTTAAAATCCCCCTAAAACTCAATGTAGAGGTAGAAGTCGTAGAGAAATACTATGTAGAGGATGTTGGAAAAGTAGAATGATATTCCATCATCGCATTATCCAAAGTGGAAAAGGGATCCCTCATGAATTTTCACATACACCTACTGTACATCACAATACAGTTCAATTGTGAGATAATCTTCCATTACCTAGTGGCCATAGGTTATGGTCTCAATATCATCCCAACCCATACACTAATCATGTTAGGGATGATGAAAGTAGATTCTAGTCCTTCTAACCTAAAGATACTAGGTTATGATATGATTTAATAGAGACCATGTGGTAAAATATGGTTTATGACCCAGTTCAGAGTCTTGGTATCAATTGCCAAATTCATGCTTGTCTCATAATATGCATCCTATAACATGTTGATGGGTTTTACCTAGCTTCATCTATATCTAGTAGTCCCCTCCTCATATCACTAATGCCGCATGTAATCCTTGAATGGTAGAGTTATCATTCTTTAGGGTGATTCAGCCCCATTCAACTCCTATGAATCCAACTACATGGATATCATCTATTACAAGACAGAGGGGAAGAAGGTTCAGAACAATGAGGTTTACCACACAACCATCATATACTTCCTATGGTAGATTTGTAGGATGATTTCTCTCTCCTAATTAACCATTTGTAATCCACGATTCTAGATTTGGGAAGTTTATTTTTTGATTCTGAGAATAATATTAATTGTGCCCCTAAGTACAAGGGATTTCAAAATATTACATTGTACTCCAACACAGGTCAGTCTTAGGTGATACTAGATACCCCTACCCCTATTAAGTTTTAATATTTTCACCATAATTCCACCATTGTACATCATAATTTTCTATTTCACTGAGTTGGGTTGAACCAACAGAAGCGAACCCAACAACATTGTTTTGATATCAAGCATGAAACACACCATTAAAGGCATAAAGTTATTAGATCAGTAGTTTCTATCATCATGGTATTAGAAGATCCATATTTCCCTAACAAAGATTCCATATCTACCCAAGTTGGCATTAGTGCTCCCTCATAATCAGCCTATCGGGATGAGCCTCTTACCACTGATTATCCTACCTTAAATGATGAAGAGGTCTTGGAAGTCGCTCCTCCCACATTTGAACATGGTGTCTCCACCATTTTCAATGAGCTTGTTATGGTGAACCTTGGAACTGTGATAGATCCATGGATAACACTAATCATTGTAACCATGTCTCCATAGGAATACAAGAAATATGTGGAATTCCTTAATTAACATCATGATGTGATTTCCTAGAGCTATGAAAAGGTTTTAAGATTATAGACTAAGGTCACCATCCACCATTATGGTCGCATAGCGATCTATCATGGGTTCAAAAAGCCTCCTACAGAAATGAATCCTTTCCATGCTTCCATGGTCAAGGATTAATTTGATAATCTTAACAATGGAAAATTGGTCAAGTATTATCATTACCCTTAGTGGATTTACAATATCATTCTTTATAGGAATAAGAACAAGAAAATCAGAGTCTATATTGACAATCGGGATCTCAACCATCATAGTATAAATAGTGTTTTCCCCTTCCAATGATTGAATTTTTGATCGATTCCATAGCTGGGTTTCAGGATATCTTCTTCATGGATGGGTATTCCGAGTATAATCAGATCCAAATAGACCTTAAAGATGAAGATTTTATTGAATTCAGAGCACCTTCAAGGACCATTTTCTATCAGGTAATGCCTTCTGGTCTGAAAAATGTAGGATCTAGTTATCAGCGAGCCATGCACCTTATCTTAAAATTGGTTCTCTGGACACTATTGGAACACTACGTGGATGATTTGTCAATAAAATCCCACCAACATCAGGACCATATTAAACATCATGAGAATGTGTTAGGATTCATCTGATCCTAGTATTTGAATATGAACCCCTTGATGTGTTCCTTCAGGGTTACCTTATGGAATTTTATCTGCTTTTTTGTTGGATACAGAGTCCTCAAGATCAACCTAGAGAAGATGAAGACCATTATCTAGATACCTCCTTTGAGAAACCTCTAGGAACTCCAAGGCCTTCAAGGCCACTTATCCTACATACGCTGATTCACAACGAATCTGGATGAAAATTGTAAAACCCTTTCCAAGTTCATGATGAAATTTAACATCTACGAGTGGGATGAGGAGTGAAAAACTACCTTAAGGATTTTAAGGAGTATCTTCCACAACATCTGGTTTACATGACACTCAACTCTGGGAATCCTATAGTCCTCTACGTGACCACCATAGAATGATACCTTAACACCATTATCACCTAGAAGAATAATGAGTGCAGTGATAATAATTTATACTATCTCAGTCACATGTTCCTCGACATGGAGGCAATATACTCTCCTATAGACAAGAGATACCTCATAGTAGTTTTCATTATGTAGAAGTTGTATAATTATCTATAGCATCATGAGATAAAACTTATGTCCTGAGTAGACCCACTAAAGTACATCCTAAATTTCCCCATCTTGATAGGAATGCTAGCGCATTGGGTAGTGATCCTTCAACATCTCGACATTAGGTTCATCCCACTGAATGCCGTCAAAGGCCAGACCTTGGTTTAATTTTTGGATACCCATCCAGCCCCTAAATATGTGCCTCTTAAAGTTGATCTCCCAGATTATTCAAACCTCTCATTATACTATGATATGCCTTGTTATAATATGCACTTCAATGGCGCCTCCTGGCGCACAACTAGTGGATGTCTTAAAGGTCCCAAGCTCAATAGAGTAGGCTTGGGGATCATCTTCATTATGCATGAATAGGTTTTTATAACATACTCTTTACTATTATTAGAAGTATTAACCATCAATGGGGAAGAGTATAAGGCACCCATTACTGGCCTCAAACTGGCCCTCAAGATTGATTTTCCCCACTTTCATGTGAAGGGGGACTCCTAGTTGATCATAAACTAGATTAACGGTGACTATATCACTAGAAATCAGTATATCATCCCATACTAGAGGGAACTTTCTATCGGATGTCCTAGTTACATTCTCATATGGATGTGTATCATGTTCCTTGGTCGCCGAATGGTCGAGCCGGTGACTTAGCCAATATATCTGCCTCTCTTGTAGAGGCTAGACAGGATGATCTGTTCATTCACGTGTATCATCAATGAGTCGTTAATCCTGTCACTCCATATAATTATGAATTCAAGTAGGTGAACCATCTGTATTCCATTGATTCTATTTTAGGACCCTCGGGTCCCCCGACATTAGAATAAAACTCTGATTGGATAACACCTTTCATTAAGTATCTCCAGCACGGTGTTCTCCCACCAGATCGAGTTGAGCATGAAATAATTCATCAGCTTATATTTCAATTCAACCTCTAGAGCAGGATTAACCTTGAGAGGAATCTTTAAAGATGTGTGTTTTATGGATTTATACTCTGTTTCATCCAAGGAGATGAGATTACCAAGGCTAATTAATAATTTCATGCTGGGTCCTATAGTGCAAATCAGGTGGGATTGAAGGTCTCTCACTATATTTTAGGGATGAAATAAATTTGACCCACCATGCTCTATGACTATATAGAGTTAACTAAGAGGTTCCACAAATTTCAAATTTATTCCAAATTTGTCCATAAACCACCAAAGACCCTCCACACCACCATGTATTCTTGGAACATTGCAGTTTAGGGGCTCGATGTTGTGGGGCCCTATGTTCCAGCAACAAATCGCTAGTGTAGATTAATTATAACCATGATGGATTTACTCTCTAAGGGTATAGAAGAGATTCCTCTTAAGTAAGTCAAGGCCCAATCAACAATTGAATTCTTGGGATCCCACATCATCCACTGATTTGGAGTCCCTCATGTCATTCTCACTAACACCTACACCATCATTTGGGATATTGAGATAAAAAAAATTTATTCCATGTAAAACATTCGGTCTAACCATACATCCCACTATAATTCATATAAAAATTGACATATTGAAAAATTAAATAAGATACTATTAAAAATTTTATAGAATATAGTTGTTCAGAAAAATAAAATTTAGTCAGACAAGCTCCCCAACATCCTCTAGGCCTATCAGAATGCCACTTAAAATTCCACCTAGGGGACTCCATATTCCCTGGTGTATGTAATAGAGGTAGTCCTACCCATTTATATCTAGTTTACATCACTCTAAACATCTATCTATGACTAGAAGACGTAATAAATATGGGTAGAGGCCCATATTACTGAGATGGAATCCCTAAAAGTGAACAAGCTCTAGGACTTGTACAATCAAGAGAGGTACCAAAACAAGATAGAAAGAGTGTTCTATAAGAAAGTTCAACTCTGGTCATTTCTCTAAGGTGATACGGTACTAGACCTTGGAAATACAATGAAACATAGAAATAATCCCCCAATGTTGCAACCCAAGTGAGAAGGTCCTTACATCATTCACAAGTTCTATTCCTATAGTGTGTAGTCTTTAATAATTATGGATGAAGAGCACAATAATCCTCCCACCAACACCAATTTTATAAAATAGTAATTCAAATAAGGTAACCATCATCCTAGTTGCATGATGTTAAACTATATAATAGTTTTCATCCTCACTTTATGATTTTAAAACATGTGTCAGTGTCCCAAACACATGATGATAAACTGGATAGCACCATTTTTTAGTTGTATGATGTTGAAATGGGTAATTTCTATCATCCATACCGTATGATGTTAAAAAACATTTCCTTATCCTAGAAAGATGATATTAAATAGTGCATAAGGGGTCCAGACCCTATGACCATAAAATAAGATCCTATGGTTTGAGAAACATGACCTTAAACTATTTACAATAGAACTGAGATCCATGACATTAAACATGGAATCCTAGTACATGAATCATGACTTTAAAATCTATGTGAGTTTTATTCAGGATGTGTCATATAATGGTGGGACTTCTAGTCCCTTATTCATGTTAGGTTTGTCACTCAACCACCCTATTCACTTCCCTCTAAAGCAAGTCCCCTCTTTTGTCTGAACTCCACAAAATTAAACTAAGCGCCTAGAGTCTATGCATTATGACTCTAACTTTTATGCAATTTCTATCCATAATATGTAGTGTGGTGTTATTCCTATTAGTCCCTCCTTCATGTTAGGTTTTTCACCCTGTCACACTATACATATACATTTTATAAGTCCCTCTCTCTTTAGTCAAAAATAAACAAACTTAAAATTAGAGCCTATTGTCCAGGAAGTATGAACTGAAACAGTTTTCAGAATTTTTAAGAAATATGGCCTTAAACTATTCTCAACCTCTATAGTTTGAGTTTTATGAATTTAAAATACAAAGGCTGCATCCTCAATGCATGAACTTGAACTGTGATTCTACCCTATTTTAAACTGGGATGCCTCAAGTTCCCTCATCAGACAGGATCATCTTCACTGGTATTGGTCTTCTAGCATGATATTTGTTCAATAACTAGATGTGGCTTAATTACCATCTTTATGGGATGCATAGTGATGATTGTATTTTTTTAGGCCTAGATAAAAATATTTAAAATCCCTTTTCCCTTTGGCCCCATTACAGTCCGAGATCAATGACCATGAACTGAGAGTCATAGTCCCTATTTCATGACTTTAAACTGTGCAAAATTATTCATGGGAGTGTATTGTATGGCATGTCCCACCTTTCTTCTCATTCACATTGGGTTATAAAAATAACACAATGAACATCCCATTCAGAATACATTCCTCCATGGTCCTCAAAGCATGACATTAAACTGTAGTCATGTAAAGACACAATGTTTTATAAATGGAAATTCATTTCTTTTAAATATTTCATATAATCACATGAAATCACAACATAATGAATTAATAAGTTATATGTGACCTATAAACATATGTTTTTCACATCGGTGTTTGGAATTTCAAAAATATGACATACATGGTTACGATTAGTAAATTATTTAGATTTCAATAGGAAAAACATAATTTTTGGTGAATAGCAGAATACCCTTATGAATAGTGATATACCCTAATGAATAGTAACCTTACCTATGATAGTATAGAAATAATATTCAAGTGAAAGTATGATTTACTTATATTTTAGAATAAGTAAATAAATGTTTTAAAGCAGTTTTTATAATAATAAAATATGTTTTTAATTAAATATTAAATTAATCATAATTAGAAAATTATATTTTAAAAATGGATTTCATTTTTTTATTCTACACGTCGAAAACGGATATGGTGAGTTATTGGGATTTTTCTAAAATACTTGATTTTTTAGTGAATAGTAAAATACGATGATTTACGATAAATGATAAATAATGGATTTATTGAGTCATCGATGATGATCTACTGATGTAATCTCAATTGGTTCTAAATCACAGGAATTTATTACTATTCTTGGTCATGGAATCATCACTATTTCAGGTCTTGAGGGAAAATAATAAACTAATGATTAAAAAATTATGAAAACCCTCCTCTCCTCCACTATAAAACCCCCCTCACTCCTTCCTCTTGTCACTCATCTTAAGCCTTGTGACTTGCCAATATTATGACCAAATATCTCCCCAAGCTACTGCCCCATGTCCAAATTCCCCTAGTCTCTTCAAAGTACCAAAAAAAATCCCCTTAAGAGGTTCTCAATGGAGGTAGAGTCAAGAGGTAAATTCATCTTTCCAACTCTTTCATGTCTTTTAAGTTCTTTTCTTTTCTTGTTTATTTCAGAAACTCCCTTCTCCCAAATGGTATGATTACTCTAGTAATATACATGTACGGGAATTATATCATGCTAATGGTATACTTCATTATCTTATCTCCTTTCCCCACCTTTTATTTGAAAGAAATGAAAACACTATTTGAGATGTGTTAATTTAGCACATTCAAGGACAACAGTTAATCAATTTATATTATCATCTTTAATTCTCATCATGAAACCATTTGTGTAATGGTTGAACTAGATTATTATTTATTTAATATATCATAGTTAAGGTTCTGTAATATTTTTTTACAAATGGTATTATGTTATAAAGAAAAACCTGTTCATTATAATCAAACCCATATATTTACCAAAACAGTTATCACTAAGGTTTTATATAATAACTCATATTCACTCCCAATAAAAGAATGAATTATTATAACCATGTAAACTCCTGGATGTTCACTAATAACATACAACTTAAATTCTGTACAACCACTTTCATTACATGTGTTTATCCAAACATGAACCGATCATTAAAAACCAAGCAAGAAAACAAACTTGAACAATGAAATTGAACCTTATAACCAATCAAAAAGGTCTTGAATGAACTAAATGAATGTTATACTAAATAAATTATATATTTAATAGGTTATTTAATTATTAATTATTTAACCTAATTTTATTGTTCATGTCATTAAGTTCATGTAAAGATCACCATCGGATTTAAGTTAAGGGATCCTCTCTATTTAACTCTTAAATCAAGATTTTCCTCTATGCTATGACCTTTTATGTATAATCCCAAATGATGGGGTATGATTTTTCACCTACCCCATAATTCCCCAATGATTTATAAGTGATGATAAACCCCTTTTATCTCTCATCAATCCCTATTAGTTACACCTGATACCATGCCGATAAACCGTAACGAATTCTACTCGAACCTTCTTTGCTCTTTCAGGTTGCCTTATCATTATTTATATCAAAATGGATTTATCATATATATTTATGTACATATTCTAAATTATGTTTATTTTTAAAAAATTCATTTATGAAGACCCTTTCATCACTCTGTTTTGGGGATATACATGTTTTTAAAAGATTCCCTCCTCAAAACATTCCGATAAACAAATCTGTTTTAAGGGAACTTTCTGATAATTTTACCCAATTTCATGTTCACTATATCCTCTATTTTATGCCACCATTTTTCTTTATAAAAACATTATTTTTATTATAAAAACTTCCTTGGTTTAATTCTGATTTTATATAAATGATTCTCCTCTTTTCTATTTTAAAAGTTCTATTGTTTTTTCCTTAAAACCGCACAAAAATGTTTTAATGCTAATGTTTCTCAAATACATTTCTTATATGTTGTCACTTATATTTGAAATCACTGACCATGTTATATACATATTTTTCATTATGAATATCTATGTATGTTCTAATTACTTTCTTTCATGGACACTTTCATGATACTCCCATTGGTAAAGCTTAATGTCATGATTATGGTACCCAATTCTTTCCATGGGTACACTTATGTTTATATATGGTTGATTATGTATGAATATTTATGTGGAAAGAATTTTCCTGAAAATTTGAAGATGGGTGCGACCAGATAGTGTTCCAATTCATTGGGTGAAGTTAAGTCTCATGAGATGTGATGTTAAATGTGATTGGCAGTTAGCCTTGACATGTACTAAAATGGAAAACGAGATTGGCTGTTAGCCTTGAACCATACTAAAATGGGAAAGGGAATTTCCGGTTAGCCTTCACCCGTACTAAAATAGGAAATGGGATTGGAGGTTATCTTTTACCCATACTAAAATGGGAAACAGTATTGGCGGTTAGCGTTAACCCATACTAAAGACATGTTTTATGATTCTGCCACATTTATATGATTCCATGTTTATATGATCCCATGTTTATATGACATGATTTCTTATGTTCCACGATTTTTATATCATTATGTAATGAATTCTAAACCATGTGCTTAAACTTTATTCTTATGTTATCTCCATTACTAGTTTTTTTAGCTCATCCCTTTATTCATGTGTTCCCCAAGGTACCCTATACAGATGTAAGGGTGCAAAAGAAGTTAGGAACTCTTTATGGATATTAAATAAAGAAGTGTTTCTTTGGACCCATGTTTTATGTTTTATGTACCTATTACTCCAATACACTAGACATAATGATACTTGGCTTTTACTGTGATGTATAATTATGATTAAAATCAGGTAATGTTATATCTAAAAGGCTAGGGTCACTATAGTTGGTATCAAAGGATGGTGTTGTTGTTTTTGGATATTAGGAATAGAGCACCTTAGTGAGAACCTCAAGGATGAGACTAAGTATAATTAAACACCCCTATGTTTTGGTAATTATAGAGTAAATGGTTTATCAAGAAAATACATCCCTATATGGATACAAATAGGTAGAGGAAGCTCTGACACATATGTATCTAGGATTGAAAACTCTGATAAGGAGTTTTGAGGTTGACCTAGGGTATCTTGGTACACGATAATAGGTCTTGCTACACTCTTGTTTTGAAACTACTGGGGGATATGATTTGGTAAATTCATAAGCTTAGTATGAACCATTATTAAGGGAACACAAAGGATCACATAAGAATATATATTAGGAGATAGATCATTAATAAAATTTATTTAGGCCTAGCAAGACATAAGTTAAAGAGATAAGCCTAATTTCTAAGTTATCCCTTTAATGTCATTGGTTTCCCCCTTATGTCATACTCATACCCAAATTTTCTTTTCTTCTAGAAAATGGCTAGGAATATGATGAACCAGGTTAACAATCGATGTCAAGGGCAATGTGATGATTTCCAAAATGAGATACTCAATCAGATGGGAGCTCAAGGACATATCATGATTATGCCAAAAAACTATCAAAAATCTCAATTAACTATTGGTACATGGTTGAATTCCCAATGGAGTAAAGTAAGAGGAAGATGAAATCTTATATGGGTTCATCTGATAATGGTGATAAGGGAAAGAATACGCAATTTCCTTTATGAAATAAGTGTGGAAAGTGGTACCAAGGGGAATGTCACAAAGGGACTCAGATATGTTTCAAGTGTGGAAATATTGGGAACAAAGTAGCCAATTGCCGTGAAAAAAATGAACAATGTGATAAATGGAAACAAAGTTCCATCGAAGGCATCATACATAGTTCTATGTCATAAATGTGGATAATGTGGAAATTATCCAACACAATGATCTATTGTAAGGGTGGAGAAGCATGATGAGCGTCAACAATCTCCATGATCAAGGGAGTATTGAAGGTCTTATGATATGGTGGATAATGATGAATAAATTACATGTAACCACTACTTCAAAGTAGTGAATTTCATGATATATTTTAATTCATGTTCTCTTAGTATATATTTCATGTTTTCAAAGAACATTTAGACCCCACTTGAAATGATATTATATCATTAGGGGAGACTTCTATGAGCATTGTATAAAATATTGAAGTTTATGGGAATATTTTTCTTGAAATATTATAAGTCTCCATTTTGTGTAATACGAGGAAAAATGAAAAAGATATATCCTACACCTCAAGGAAGCTGAAAATCCATGAGGAAAATTTTCCTATGCATGATCTGGAGTAGGCGGCAGTGATCTTTACATTAAAAATCTGGTGGCATTATCTCTACGGGGAGAATTGTGAGATATATACTGACCACAAGAGTCTCAAATAAATATTCACACAAAAAGAGATTAATATGCACCAATAAATATGGATAGAGCTCATCAAGGATTATGACTACTCAATCCACTACGAACCTAGTAAGGAAAATAAGGAGTCTGATGCCCTAAGTAGAAAAGATCTTGCATCTATATCAATGATGAGAATGGAAAAGGATCCAATCTTCTTAGATTTGCAGAGGATGGACATAAGAATTATTAAGGGAGGAACATCATCAATACTTTCTCAAATGTTTTCTCAGTCATCTCTCATGGAGAGAATAAAGGATGCTCAAAGAAAATATATGGAAATTCAAAAAAGTGTGGAAGCTATCAGAAATGGTAAATCCACCGATTTAAAAATTGATGAGGAAGGAGTTGTAAGATTTGGTTCACAATTATGTGTACCATATGATATAGAGATAAATAAGAAGCTTTTGTATGACACACATAGCTCGACCTTCTTATATCCACCCATGGATCACAAAGATGTATCGATATCTCTAATAAAACATTTGGTGGGGAAATATTAAAAGGGAGAATGCTGAATATACATAAAAGTGCCTGGTATATCATTAAGTTAAGGCTAAGAGGAAAAAATTCTAAGGGGATGATGAAACCACTGCCCATGCCAACATGAAAGTGGGATATCATTACCATGGAATTTGTTAATGGAATTCCAAGGACATCCAAAGGAAAAAAATTCTATATGGGTTTTTGTGGATCATCTTACAAAGATAGATCACTTTATTTCAATTTGAGAGGACTTCTCATTGGATCAACTTGCACGAATATATATCAACGAAGTGGTAAGGCTGCATGAAGTACCACTATATATTTTATCCAATCATGATTCGATATTCACCTCTATGTTTGGGAAAAGTTTCCAACATTCTCTAAGAATTGAACTGTACTTCAATATGGCCTATCATCCTCCAAGTGATGGCCAATCTGAGATAACTATTCATACACTTGAAGACATGTTGAGAGCATGTTCTATGGAATTAAAAGGAGGATGGGTCTAACATATTCCACTAGTTGAATTCTCCTACAACAATAGTTTCCACTTGAGCATCCAAATGGCACCATACGAAGCCCTTTATGGGAAAAGGTATCGAACACCAGGGTGTTGGTATGAAGTCGGTGAACGTAAGCTGTTAGGACCTAAAATGGTTGAAGAAATGGTGGAGAAGGTGAAAACCATTCGGCTGTATATCAAGGAAGCCCAAAGTTGACAGAAGATTTATACAGATAACGGTCGAAGAGACCTTGAGTTAAATGTTGGAGACATGGTATTTCTATGCATATCTTAATGGAAGAAGGTCATGTGATTTGGGAAGAAAGGAAAGCTAAGTCCTAGGTACACATTCCCTCTAGATATCCCTGATCAATTTGGAGTTGTGGCCTATTGACTGTCACTTCCACCTACCATGTCAAAAGTATATGATGTCTTTCATGTATCCCTCTTAAAGAAGCACATACCTGACCCTTCAAATGTACTCTCTTAAGATGTGGTATAGTTGAATGATGATCTTTCCTATGAGGAGCTGCCAGTGAAGATCTTAGATCATAGAGATAAAGTTCTATATAACAATACTACCCACCTAATCTAGGTACTATGGAAAAAATATATGTACGAAGAGGCAACATGGGAACTAGGGGAATCAATGAAGGAAAACTACCTTCACTTGTTTATGACTTAGAATGTAAAACAATATTTCGAGGAAAAAATTTCATAAAGGGGGAAGAATGTAACAACCCAATGTTTTATAAATAAAAATTAATTTCTTTCAAATATTTCATATACTACTATGAAATCACAACATAATGAACTATTAAGTTCTATGTGAGCTTTAAACATAATTTTGTCACTTTGGTGTTTGGAATTTTGAAAATCTGACACACACAGTTGCGATCAGTATGTTATTTAGAGTCTTATAGAAAAAACATAATTTTTGGTTAATATTAGCATACCCTTATGAATAGTGATATACCCTAATTAATAGTAACCTCACCTATGTTAGTATAAAAATAATATTCAAGTGAAATTATGATGTACTTATATTTTAGAATAAGTAAATGAATGTTTTAAAACTGTGTTTTTAATAATAAATTATGTTTTCAATTAAATATTTAAATAATCATATTTATAAAATTATTTTTGAAAAATGGATTTCATTTTCGGATTCTACATGTCGAAAAATAGTTCTGGTGAATTATTGGGATTTTTCTGAAATACATGAATTTTTAGAGAATAGTAAAATACGATGATTTACGATAAATGCTAAATAATGGATTTATTGGGTCATCGATGATGATCTGGTGAAGTAAGCCAAATTGGTTCAAAATCACATTCATTTATTACTAATCTTGGTCATGTAATTATCTCTATTTCTATACATGAGGGAAAATAATAAACTAATGATAAAACAATTATGAAAACCCTCCTCTCCTCTACTGTAAAACCCCCTCACTCTCTCTTCTCTTCACTCATCTCAAGCCTTGTACCTTGCCAATATTCTGCCCAAATCTTTTCCCATGATTCTATCCCACTTACAAAGTCCCCTAGTCCCTTTAATATATCAAAACCTCTCCCTTTAAGAGGTTTTCAAAGGAGGTAGACTCAAGAGGTAAATTCCTCTTTCCAACCCTTTCATTTCCTTTATGTTCTTTTCTTTTCTTATTTCTTTCCTAACCTCCCTTCACCCAAATGTTATGATATCTCTAATGAAATAAATTTACTATAATTCCATTATGATAATTATATACTTCATTTTATTCTCTCTTTTCCCCACCTTTTATTTGAATGAAATGAAAAAACCGTTTGAGATGTGTTAATTTAGCACATTCAAGGACAACAGTAAACCAATTTCTATTATCATCTTTAATTATGGTCATGAAACCATTTTTCTTATTTTTGAACCAGATTATTATATATTTAATATATCCTAGTTAAGGGTTTTTCATCCTTTTGTACAAATGTTATTATGTTATAAAGAAAAACCTGTTCATTATAATCAACCCCATCGATTAACCAAAACGGTTATCACTAAGGTTTTATATAATAACTCATCTTCAATCCCAATAAATGAATGAATTATTATAACCATGTAACCTCCTTGATGTTCACTAATACGATACAACTTAAATTCTGTACAGCTACTTTCAGTATACATGTTTATCCAAACATGAACCGATCATTAAAAACCAAGCAAGAAAACAGACCCGAATAATGAAATTGAACCTTTTAACCAATGAAAAAGTTATTTAATGAAATAAAAAAGGTTATAATAAATAAATTAAATATATAATAGGTTATGTAATTATTAATTAATTAACCTAATTTTATTTTTCATGTCATTAAGTTCAAGTAAATATCACCATCATATTTTAGGTAAGGGATCTTCTCCATTTCACTCTTAAATCAAGATTATCCTCTATACTATGACTTTTTATGTGTAATAAAAAATGATGTGGTATGATTTAACACCTACCCCATAATTCTACCATGATTTATATTTTATAAGAAACCCCTTTTATCTCTCAAAAGTCCTTATTAGGTACACCCGATACCATGCTGATAAACTGTAATGAATTCAACCCGAACCTTCTTTGCTCTTTCAGGTTGCCTTATATTTCTTTATATAATATTGGGGTTTTATTATATTTTTATTTAAATATTCTAAATTATATTTAGTTTTATAAAATTAATTTATTAATACCCTTTCATCACTTTGTTTTGGGGATATACTTGTTTTTAGAATATTCCCTCCTTAGAACTTTCAGATAAGCAAACATGTTTTAAGGGAACTTCCAAATTTTTTTACCCAATTTCAAATGCACTCTATCCTGTATTTTAATCCATAATTGTCTTTATAAAATATGTATTTTTATTATTAAAACCTTCTTGGTTAAATTCTTATTTTATATAAATGGTTTTCCTCTTTTCTATTTTAAAATCTTTATAGTATTTTTCTTTAAACCGCACAAAAATGTTTTAATGCAAATGTCTCTGTAATAAATTTCTTATGTGTTTTCACTTATGTTTGACATAAATTACCATGTTATATTCCTATTTTACCTTATTAATGTCCATGTATATTCTAGTACCTTTCTTTCATGGACACTTTCATGATACGCCCATTGGTAATGCTTTATGTCATGATGGTGGTACTCAATTCTTTCCATAGGTACCATTATGTTTATATATGGTTGATTATGTATGATTATTTATCTGGAAATAATATTCATGATAATGTTGAGATGGGTGCTCCCAAATAGTTCTCTAATGCATCAGGTAAAGTTAAGTCTCATGAGATGCGATGTGAAATGGGATTGACGGTTAGCCTTGACCCGTACTAAAATGGAAAACGAGATAAGAGGTTAGCCTTGACCTGAACTAAAATGGTAAATGGGACAGGTGGTTAGCCTTGACCTGTACTAAAATGGGAAAAAAGATTGGCATTTATCCTTGACCCATACTAAAATGGGAAACGGGATTGGCGGTTAGCCTTGACCTATACTAAAGACATGTTTTATAATTCTACCACATTTATATGATTCCATGTTTATATGATCCTATGTTTATATGATATGATTTCTTATGTTCCATGTTTTTTATATCATTATGTCATGCCTTCTAACCCATGTGATTATGCTATATTCTTATGTTATCTCCCTTATTGGGATTTTTATCTCATCCCTTTATTCACGTGTTCCCCTGGGTACCCTATGCAGATGTAAGGGCTCAAAGAAAGTTAAGAGCTCTTTATGGATATTAAATAAAGAAGTGTTTTTATCCCCACTTTTTATGTTTTATGTACCTATTCTTCAAATACACTAGACTTAATGATCCTTGTCTTGTAATCTGATGTATAATTATGCTTAATATCAGGTAATGTTATATGTAAAAGGATGGAGTCACTATAAGGCATAGCCTAGGAATGTTTTGGATACCTCTCAATTAAGAGGTGATATTTACCTCGATTTACGATGGGATTCCTCATACGATATGCATTAGAATTCTTTGAATTTGATTTTGCCCATGATAGTTATGGTATGCCTTGGATCCCCCCCCCATAGAGGATTATCCCCATTGGTGTTGGTCTCTTACCATGCCATGTGTTCCAAAAAAATGTGTCTCTTGATCCCCATCCTTATGGTATATGTAGTGACACCCGAATTTTTTTCCATTGGCCCCATCAACAAATATATCAAATCCCATGGACATTTATCCCCATTAAGGTCCATGCGATATGACCTTAAGCTATTTTCAATACCCAGTTTCAAATACTACTTCCCTATACACTCATTTAGTGTACCCAGTTATGTTCTGGTATGGGACCTAGAGTATTGAACCCTACATGGAAATTTCCTCAACCCATCTCCACACTTGGGAATTTATTGGTTTGAATTAACATCATATTTCAAATCTTGATGGACCCACTAATATTGAAGGTATTTGAACGTGGATCACCTTGCCTCTTGGTCCAATTCCCTAATTGATATCAAGTAGCAAGTAGAGAATCCTTATTTTTTAACATGGTCATCAAACAGTCTTTCATTTTCTCTCCCCCTTTTTGACTGATGTGGTTGAGGTCCCCGTGTTTCGAACATGGTCAACAGTAAAACCCTACCCATTAATTTCTTCTTATCTATATCTCAAAATTATCATCTTATGTCATTTTCTACTTTCTTGTGTCTTAGTAGAATTCCCGTAAACTTGGTGTAACCCCTTTATGCATTTTTGTGTGTCGAGTAGGCATGTTAATATCTTCAGAAATTTCTCAACCTAGTATCTCCATCCCCTATCATGCAATTGAAAAACCCCCTTACCATTCCTTTTTCTCACATTGAGAATGACTCATACGGGCTTTAGAGTTCTGGTGGGGTGTATACCAATGTATTTGAGTCTCAAAAAGGATCCCAAGGTCCAAAACCTGTGACCCTAAAATAAGAGTCCATGTCTAAGAATTACAACTTTAAACTCTGTGTGAATCCTCCTAGGAATGTATGGTGTGGTGCTGAGGATACTAGGCCTTCATTCACATCAGGTTTGTCACTCTACCTTTCTACATGTATCTCCTTTTGGGATACTTTCCAAGGTATAAACATTATAGCCATAAACTATTTTCTCAGGGTGCAAACTCTATAAACTATAAATTGAGAGTCTACAATCTGAGTATTATTACATTAAACTATTTACATCTCTTACTTTCCAATAAGCATGAATTTAAATTTTTTTCTATGGTCTAAGATAAGTGACCATAAAATGTGAACTATTTTCTTCCCGATACCTATGTGGTATGCAAGCCTCTTTTGGCTCTTTCACGATGGGTTAATTTATTTCGTGCCACACAAGTACCCTTGAAACAAACATTTCTTCATTATAGGATTTATGATTGTAATATGTGTGTAGTGCCCCAGACATATGACATTAAACTATGGGATATGTCCTAATCACATGATGCTAAACTATGCAGTGCATCATCCTCACTATAAGAAGTTAAACTGCAAGACAAAAGTCCTTATCGTACGATGTTATACTGTATGTCTATCAAACTCATTTACTTAACATAAAACTAATAAAACATACAAGGACCTCAGTAGATACATCCTATCCTCTAGTTATGGTCATCTATCACATCATTCACGTTTTCAGTTGTCATTCAATATCATAGATGATGCATTTCATAGAAAATCAGTTTGGATTTTTTGCTAGACAGATATGCCCACAACAGTATGCTCTATTCCATGGTGGTTTAATTCCAAGAGTTTTAGAAAACATTTGAATATTCCATAACTTAATTTCCATTCATTGCATTCCCCTTTTATGGATCCTCATCCTACTACACATTTGAAGGGACCCTTAATAGAATGGACTCATGCCATATTGGCTTACCTACCTTCCTCGTCCAATGTCTCAGAAGACATTTGATGACATTCTGAGATAGGTTCCATGTTTCGTACATGGTCAATGGTTGAACATTGTTTGTTTTCCCCATTCAAGGAAAAAATTATGAATAATTTTTTTTAATCATGGTCGGAATTTATCCTGTATCACTATGAAACACTTATTATGTTATAGATTTTGGGTTATGATTCACACTCTCCATCACACTTTGTTTGGGTCATGTTCAAGGTGCCTGATGTTATCCCATTCATACACTAGAGCATGTTTGAAAAGTAAGTTGGCTATTCTGAGATACTCATTCTCCAACCAGAACATCTCTCAACCCGGACACTCTTAGTGGTCAATCAGCAATAGTAAACCTTGAGTGATCGATGATTGTCTATCATTATTAGATGAAAACGAATCATGTGGTTGTCTCTTAATTCTCAAACCGGGTATGACCAACATGATATTAGTGATTGGTTTTTGGTTGTCTCATAAATATGATCAATGTAGGATAATAAAGAAAATGTTAGCATATAAAAATTATGAAAAGAGTTTTAGGGGGTCATGCACATATTAGAGCCCCACTTTGTAAAATGTGCCTCTATAGATCCACCTCAGCGATCGAGCACTCAAGCTTTTCCATCCTCTATGGAGTGGTCTCAAAGGTTTAATACCATGCTTCCAGGTCTTATTTCTCTTCATTTTCCTTATAAAAAACGTCTTTGACCTTGATCTACTACCGGTCTTGATCCACCTACCACTCAACCTGTGATTTCTTCATTTCAGCCTCCTTGTCATCAGACACTGCTAGTTGAGCCCATGGGCTCCTAGTGATCTTAGCCTAAGTAACAGTGGGAATCAAGTTCTCTTATACCAAACCATCTATAAGGGAAATATATTCCTCATATTTTTGAAGAACCTGAGATCCCTCAGCCTTGTGTTTTTTCAGTCCAGATCAATCTCTTCCCATTCTTCATGTTCCCACTCAACAAGGAAGTCTCGAGCTAGCACATAAATAGTCCTATAATTAACCCCATTGACCCCCAATATGACTAAATAATGATGGATATATACAACCCATTAGGGTAGTTATGTTGCCCGGAAATTAGTGGTGATGTTCCACACATTCCTCGACAAATTTATATGGACATACCAGTTATCCTCAGTGAACTTCGGGCCATAATATTCAAATTTCTTAGGTGGTGCAGGTTCTCATAGAGGGAAGACCACCGGTATGGTATCAATCAAATCCTCCAAATGCAGGTCTTCAAACATAAGAGGATGGAAAACTCTTCTTTCTATATGCATGAGTTGTTTGATGGCTATATACAAGAATATTTCCTCATCAGCCTCTACACCTATGGTAAAAGTTTCTTCTACACCTTCAGTCATCACATAATTAGACACCATCCTCTCGAATCCCTTCACTACCCCTACTGGTGTCACAATCTCACCATCAGCTCTCAAATATTCCTCTAGTGTAAATTTTGAGGAAATCTCACCTGATGTATACAACGACCCATACTTTACATACATTTTTAATACTTAAAAATTGAAGCACACTTATTACAACATATGACAAAACCACAAAGGACCGTATAGGTATAGTGTCTTTAGAAACTGGGAAACATAAACAACTGGTTCATAAATCTTCTACAGTGTCTCCCATTTATTTCATCATATCTAGGGTCCCTTTTAGCATATTCTACTTAATATACATCTTCCTGACCTGGGGAAAAGAAAACATAAAAGGGTGAGCTCAAATGCTCAGCAAGGGCAAATAAAGGAAATAAAAATCATATCATATCTTTTTGAAAATCAAAACCTGCAAAAGAGATCATAATATCTTAACATGGAATAAATCATAGAAGTGAAAATGAGATCCCCATAATCATAACATAAAACTTGAAACTTTGTGGCATGCACACATAATCATGGAAAATCATTTCTTGTTAGTCATGACTCATTGCCAAGACTATCTTAGTGGACAAAGTCCCTTTCTGAACCGAGTTCACTCCTCGTTTCAGTCCTGTATCACTGAACCGAAATAACCTTCCGTTCCAGCCATGTCTATCTCATGAGATATAAAATCTTTACCCAATGCATTGGAGGGAGATATAGGTCCCACCCATCTTATAATGAATCCTTTCTTATGTGTGCCACATAATCATAAAACATACATCATCGCATAACACATGTAACAAAAATGGGATTCTTGAAACATCATGACATCATGAATCAATTCATATAAGATAAAGGAATTCATAAACATAATTCCATCACAACATAGTCAAATCAATGTAAAAATATGGATAGAAACAGAACCCTTTATTATCTTAGATGTAAAATAATTTTGATAAAACACTTGAATTGAATTCTTGAGGAAAATATCCTTTCTTCTTCAAAAACATTTTTCCTTTCATAACATGTCATACAACTTTAAAATAAAAGAAGTTGATTAAAAATAAACTTGAAAACTTGTAAAGGAAGCTTCTTTGAAGTAATGTTTTTAAAAATCCATTCATGCCGTATAAGTTAAAAAAAACATTCTTCGTACTTTTGTCAGAAAAGTCAAAAAGTACCTCGTACGGAAAAACGACAAAATATTCCTTTCATATTCTTTACTAAAAACTCACCTAAGGGTAAAATTGGATTTAAACTATTTCAAGTGGATGGAAACAATATTACATATTGAGGGAACATGGATGTGGATGATAAAATACACCCCAGTAAATACTTACGAATAAACAATCTCGGATAAAAATGAGATTGTGATATTTCCCTTACCTTAGGTCCGATTAGCTTTGTACGTGTCCGAAGCTCCTGTATAATGGTTTAAATAATGTTATTGACTTATTCCAGAATCATACATATTTATATGATATCATATATGGTCATATTATTAGCTTCTTGTTAGTAATATTTCATTGTTACTTGTTACTCGGGTCTTTATAACTTTTTGTTCTTATGCGTGTTTTGTTGAATAAATTCTTATTCTTATCTTTAGGTTATAGATAATTCATTTCCAGAATGGTATTAGTGTATTATATACCATATTAATTCATTCAATTCATTTATATAATCATTATGAAATGAAGATCATGTAGAACGAATCGCATCACATCGTGGAGACGGTATTCCGTACGTACGCACGAGTGATGATATCGTCCCTATGATCGTGGAATTGTATTGGAGTATATATATATATTATTTCAGTATCAATATTACTTAATAATAATCATATATAGTTACTCATTACACCATTATACCCATCCTTGTAAGGTGATGGTGGAAAATAGATTACACCACGGCGTGGAGACGGTATTCCGTTCGTACGCACGCGCGGTGATTTCATTTTTCCGTAGGATGGATAGAAGGTGAATTAGGGTTGTTTCATATTTATAATAACATATCAGTATGTAAGTAATACTGATGTTATTACTTTATCATGAAACAACTAAAGAAGAAGAAGTTGAAGAAGAAAGAAATTGAAAAGATCGGTAATGGATATTACCTCTTCTTTGGAACGCCTCTTTGAATCCTCCACTTAAGGAACTAAGATTGGTCTTTGGAGAAGACCAGGACCTCTAGGATTATTCTAGGGAAGTGGAGAGGAGAAAATGGCAGGGGTTGGCCGAGCTTGAGTGCTCAAATTGGTGTGAGGAGGAGGGGGAGGAGGTGCCCTTTTATAAGGGAGGAGAGGGGCACCTTAGGAATATCTCAAAATATTATTTTATATTAAAGTCAAAATCGGTTTATAATGGTTCCAAAGGGTCTTATTTCGAAGATAAAGTGGGGAAGGGTCGAAATCCTATCAACCAATAGGATTTAGACAAGTTTAGGTTATTATTTTAACCTTATCAATTAGATTTAACTCTAAGTTAAATAATTTAACTTTTACCGTGTCTTTTTGTTTTCTTTCACTATATGGTTAATACACTTACTATAACATGCCAAACGAACCCCAAATTGTTTATTATTAATATATATATCCTTATCTAAGTCATTTGGCCGAACCTTAGATTTTTAGGAATAAAATAACAATTAATAATATAATATTTGATTTAAAAACTATTTTGTGTCAATTTTGACACTATTTGATATATGATTTTTGTGAAAGTTATAAAAGAATTATATGTTCGAACCAAGTTGATTAAATCAACAATAATATATCATAGTAACCTAGAAAATTAGTGGAATTCATAAAAAGTCTCAAATTACATTTATTTTGGTATTTATATTATCAATTTTGTCAATATTTCATTAATAAGATAATTACTACATCATCTTTGTGTCATAAATAAATTAAATTATTTGATGTCTAAAAATTACAAATAAAATACCATCATGTAGGAAATCTTTTTAGCTTTCTAATGAATATTTACAATTGAATTTATCTTATGTATAACCCCATATTAAAAATTATTTACTTATTAAACTTTGATTTTAACTATTTTAACCCTTCTTTAAATAAATTAATAATAAATGTCCTAATCTAATCCAAGTGGGCCTAAATGGTCATATTTTATTCCTAAGTTTGTTTTTGGTCGAATTACACTTGTCCAATAGAATTAGGACATGTGTTAGGATAATATTAATATCATATTTACCCTTAGTTACCCTATTTACTATTAACCGCGGTAAAAATAGTAAAAAGTTACTATTCACCAAAAAATTATTTTCATCTCATTGAACCACATTTTAGTCCTTGATATTAACCGTGTCTCTCGGATTTTTGAAATTCCATTCACAGAAGCGGTAAAATTAAGTTTTATGCAAAATTCAGTTTTTAACCTACCACTTAGTGGCTTCACTATTCATCAAAAATTGAAAGTTTTCAGAAAAATACCAAAATTTCACCCTAGGCTAATTTCGATATTCTGAGTCCAAAAATGAATTCCATTTTGAAAAATAAAATTTATAAAATTTCAAAAAGTGGTTATTACTATTCATAACGGCTAGTTTTAATAGCATATTGTTGTTTAGTGAAACTCGGTATTGCGTACGACGCAAGCTATCGAGGAAGGTCGCGATTGCGTGTAAAGCAAGCCAAGCAAGTGTTGTGTAGAAAAATATTCCTTTGATGATTTATATAACATAAAAGTCTCGGGTGTTACATTCTACCCCCCTTAAAAAGAATTTCGCCCTCGAAATTCGTCACTTTGTAACAAACAAATGAGGATACGTCTCCCTCATCATATCCTCAAGCTCCCATGTAGCTTCTTCAAGTTGGTGGTTTCTCCATAAAACTTTCACCAAGCGAGTGGTCTTGTTTCGTAGGACTTTTTCGCTACGATCCAGAATCTCTATCGGCTGTTCTTCATAAGAAAGATCTTGCTCCAGCGGTACAACTTCTGAGCTGAGTACATGTGAAGGATCTGGTATGTACTTTCTCAGGAGAGATACATGGAACACATCGTGAACTTGAGAGAGATTCGGTGGAAGCGCCAATCGGTAAGCTACCTTCCCAACACGATCCAATATTTCGAAAGGACCGATATATCTAGGGCTCAACTTCCCCTTCTTTCCAAATCTCATAACCCTCTTCCAGGGAGATATTCGTAAGAACACTTTATCACCCACTTCAAACTCTAGGTCTTTTCTTCGGTTGTCGGCATAACTTTTCTGTCGACTCTGAGCTGCTCTTATGTGTTGTTGAATAGATCTAACCTTTTCTGCCATTTCATCAACGAGATCAGGTCCTAATAGCTTTCTTTCCCCAACTTCATCCCAGCAAGTTGGAGTCCTGCATTTTTTTCCATAGAGAGCTTCATAAGGAGCCATCTGAATACTGGAGTGAAAGCTATTATTATAAGAAAATTCCACCAAAGGTAGGTGTTGATCCCAACCTCCTTTGAAATCCATAGAGCAAGCTCTCAACATATCTTCTAGGGTTTGAATTGTTCTCTCAGACTGACCGTCTGTCTGGGGATGATAAGCAGTGCTGAAACTCAACTCTGTATCCAGAGTATGCTGAAGACTTCGCCAGAACTTCGAGGTAAATCTCGGATCTCGATCAGATATAATAGAAAGTGGTACTCCATGCAATCTTACCACTTCCTTTACATATATCCTGGCAAGCTGATCTAGAGAGAAATCCTCTCTAATAGGAATGAAGTGTGCAGACTTTATAAGACGATCAACTATGACCCAAATAGCATTATTGCCTTTGGATGTTTTAGGAAGTCCTGTGACAAAGTCCATAGTGATGTTTTCCCATTTCCATTCGGGTATGGGTAATGGTTGTAACATCCCCTTAGACTTCTGTCTCTCAGCTTTAACTTGTTGACAAACCAAGCATCGAGAGACAAATTCAGCAACATCTCTTTTCATGCCATCCCACCAGAAGTACTCTTTCAGGTCCCTATACATCTTCGTGCTTCCAGGATGAATAGAGAATGAAGAACTATGAGCCTCATCCAGCAGCTCCTTCTTTAATTCGGGGATGGGAGGAACACAAACCCGATTCCTGAACTTTATTATCCCATCACAATCAAGGTTGAATTCAGGAACATTTCTCACCTTCTTTTGTAACTCTATATCTTCTTTCTGTGCCTCTTTAATCTTCACATGTATAGATGGTTGAACATTCATTTGAGAAAGATAAGATTTTTCCCCTTCCATTATAATTCCAAGATCCATCCTTTGTAAATCCATAAATATTGGATCTTTTGTGATCCTCATCATGGATAAACTAGCATGGTCTTGTCGACTTAATGCATCTGCCACCTTGTTTGCTTTCCCAGGGTGGTAATGGATTGAGCAGTCATAATCCTTAATCAGCTCCAACCATCTTCTTTGGCGCATATTCAGCTCCTTTTGTGTGAAAATATACTTTAAACTTTTATGATCAGTATAAATATCACACCTTTCACCATAAAGGTAATGCCTCCAAATCTTTAATGCAAAGATTACCGCAGCCAACTCCAAATCATGTGTTGGGTAATTTTGCTCATGGATTTTCAACTGTCGTGAGGCATAAGCTATCACCATATCATTTTGCATAAGAACACACCCCAATCCCTTCTTGGATGCATCACTGTAGATCACAAACCTTTCTCCACTACAAGGCAGTGTGAGCACAGGTGCACTGGATAACCTTCTTTTCAACTCCTTGAAATTCTCTTCACATTCCTCTGTCCAGACAAACTTAACTCCTTTCCGAGTCAACTTGGTGAGTGGATTAGATAATCGTGAAAAATCTTTTACAAAACGTCGATAATATCCAGCCAAACCAAGAAAACTTCGGATCTCAGTTACTGTTGTTGGTCTTGACCATCTTTCGATAACCTCTGTTTTTGCTGGATCCACAGATATCCCCTCTTTTGAGATTATATGACCCAAAAATGCAACTTTTTGAAGCCAAAATTCACACTTGGTAAATTTGGCATAAAGCTTCTCCTTTCTCAGGGTCTTAAATATAATTCTCAAGTGATCTTCATGCTCTTCCTTGCTCTTTGAATAGACAAGAATATCGTCTATAAAGACTACCACAAATTGATCAAGATAGTCTCTAAAGACTCTATTCATTAGATCCATGAAGATAGCAGGGGAATTAGTAAGACCAAATGGCATCACTATAAATTCATAGTGTCCATACCTTGTATGGAAAGCCGTCTTTGGTATATCCTCCCTTTTGACCCTTAATTGATGATACCCTGAACGAAGATCAATCTTGGAAAAGTATTGAGCTCCGCGTAGTTGGTCAAATAAGTCATCAATGCGTGGGAGAGGATATTTGTTCTTGATAGTGATCTTGTTAAGTTCTCGATAATCAATGCAAAGTCTCATTGATCCATCTTTCTTCTTAACAAATAGAACAGGTGCTCCCCAAGGTGACGCACTAGGGCGTATGAATCCCTTATCAAGATTCTCTTGGAGTTTCTTCTTCAATTCCTGCAACTCAATTGGGGCCATTCTATAAGGTGTCTTTGAAATAGGCAAAGCACCCGGTACGAGTTCTATTGAAAACTCAACTTCACGATTTGGTGGAAGACCCGGCAATTCCTCCGGAAAGACATCATCAAACTCCCGTACAATGGGCATATTCTTAATCGTGAGTATCTCACCAACCATTTGAGATAAATAACCTTCATTTAGTGGAATCAATACCCATAATATGGAAGAAATTTCCACTGGAAGGTTATGTTCATCCTTGCATTGGTATACGATCGTAGATTGATCTGGAATATGAAATGTGACTTCCCTTCTTTGGCAATTGATATGAGCTCCATGTAGAGAAAGCCAATCCATGCCAAGAATCACATCAAATTCCACTAAAGGAAGGATCACAAGATTTGCAGGAAGCACTTTCCCACAAACTTCGATTAGAGAAGAATTATAAACTTTTGATGCGATTGATGTGCCATTAGGTGTTGTCACGACTAACTCAACATCTAATTGTTGAGGTAATACGGTGATACCCTTAGAAAAGTCTTCAGAAATAAAAGAGTGGGTGGATCCAGAATCAAATAAAACATTTGCTACTTTAGAGTGGATGGTAAGTGTACCTTTCACCACATCGTTATCGTACTCCACATCGCTGATAGAAATTGCATGTGACTTTCCTTTGTCTTTAGCCTTAAGATTTTGTTGACGTCGACCATCATCATCAACCCTTGGATTTGGGCATTGATTGGCATAATGCCCCATCTCCTTGCACTTGAAACATTGAAGTGTAGCAGGTTCATTCTGTGTATCCCTTCCTTTGTTTGCATCATTAGACATCTTCTTCCCATTATCACGGCATTCAAATGCCCGATGACCTTCCTTTCCACATTTAAAACATTTACTTGTCCCTTTAAGACAACTCCCTCCATGTTTCTTTCCACACTTTGAGCATAAGGGAAATTTCATCTTCTTTTCCGTGTGCTCTTTAGATTTTTCTTTGAATTCCATCTTCCTCTTCTTATCAAACCCATGTGACTGATGGGTTACTCCAATCTCCATCTCGACTTTGAGAGCACATCGAACGATTTCCTCGTAGCTATTGAAGTCCCTTATGGCTAACGCCCTTCGAAGACTTGGTTTTAAGCCACTAAAGAATCGATCGATCTTACTCTCAGGTTGGATAATAATACCAGAAGCGTACCTTGCAAGTCTTGTAAAATTTGCTTCATAGGTACCAACAGATTCATCATCCCTTTGCTTCAGTTCAAGGAACTCTTTCTCCATCTTTGTTCGGAGAATACGAGGGAAGTACTTATTGAAAAATAAGTTCTTGAACTCGTCCCATTCCATAGACTCAATTTCATCCCTTTGCCTCGTATTCTTAACAAGATTCCACCATTGATCCGCATCTCCTTCCAAACGGTACACTGCTAGGATGACTTTATCATGTTCAGAACATTGAAGAACTGAAAATATCTTTTCAGTAGTACTAATCCATTGTTCAGCAACTAATGGATCAGTAGACCCGCTGAAAGAAGGTGGACGCTGCCTCATGAAGGATTCAACAGAATGTTGCTCCCTCCTTTGCTCGTTTGGAAATCCTGCATGATTCATAGCTTGAGAAAGTTGTGTGATCATGGCTACAAGATTTTGCATTCCAGCTCCCATATCGTTTGGTTGCTCAGGGGGACAATCATTGCATTTCCCATCGCATTCCGCATTAACACGGTTCCTTCGGGTTCCAGCCATTGACTAAAACCAAGAAGAATAGTGTGAGAAACACTAATTATAATAGGAAACCACATAATTCATGAATAAAATTTTCATGCTTATGGTCTTATCCTAGGTTATTCATGGCCATTTCTAAAACACTAAGATTGTGTTCTATGCTTAGACTTATCCTTAGGGTTCTTACTAAGGCTTTCACATCCTAGTTTCCAAAGGTTGACTATACCTTTCCTCTGATACCAACTATAACGACCCATACTTTACATACATTTTTAATACTTAAAAATTGAAGCACACTTATTACAACATATGACAAAACCACAAAGGACCGTATAGGTATAGTGTCTTTAGAAACTGGGAAACATAAACAACTGGTTCATAAATCTTCTACAGTGTCTCCCATTTATTTCATCATATCTAGGGTCCCTTTTAGCATATTCTACTTAATATCCATCTTCCTGACCTGGGGAAAAGAAAACATAAAAGGGTGAGCTCAAATGCTCAGCAAGGGCAAATAAAGGAAATAAAAATCATATCATATCTTTTTGAAAATCAAAACCTGCAAAAGAGATCATAATATCTTAACATGGAATAAATCATAGAAGTGAAAATGAGATCCCCATAATCATAACATAAAACTTGAAACTTTGTGGCATGCACACATAATCATGGAAAATCATTTCTTGTTAGTCATGACTCATTGCCAAGACTATCTTAGTGGACAAAGTCCCTTTCTGAACCGAGTTCACTCCTCGTTTCAGTCCTGTATCACTGAACCGAAATAACCTTCCGTTCCAGCCATGTCTATCTCATGAGATATAAAATCTTTACCCAATGCATTGTAGGGAGATATAGGTCCCACCCATCTTATAATGAATCCTTTCTTATGTGTGCCACATAATCATAAAACATACATCATCGCATAACACATGTAACAAAAATGGGATTCTTGAAACATCATGACATCATGAATCAATTCATATAAGATAAAGGAATTCATAAACATAATTCCATCACAACATAGTCAAATCAATGTAAAAATATGGATAGAAACAGAACCCTTTATTATCTTAGATGTAAAATAATTTTGATAAAACACTTGAATTGAATTATTGAGGAAAATATCCTTTCATCTTCAAAAACATTTTTCCTTTCATAACATGTCATACAACTTTAAAATAAAAGAAGTTGATTAAAAATAAACTTGAAAACTTGTAAAGGAAGCTTCTTTGAAGTAATGTTTTTAAAAATCCATTCATGCCGTATGAGTTAAAAAAAACATTCTTCGTACTTTTGTCGGAAAAGTCAAAAAGTACCTCGTACGGAAAAACGACAAAAGATTCCTTTCATATTATTTACTAAAAACTCACCTAAGGGTAAAATTGGATTTAAAATATTTCAAGTGGATGGAAACAATATTACATATTGAGGGAACATGGATGTGGATGATAAAATACACCCCAGTAAATACTTACGAATAAACAATCTCGGATAAAAATGAGATTGTGATATTTCCCTTACCTTAGGTCCGATTAGCTTTGTACGTGTCCGAAGCTCCTGTATAATGGTTTAAATAATGTTATTGACTTATTCCAGAATCATACATATTTATATGATATCATATATGGTCATATTATTAGCTTCTTGTTAGTAATATTTCATTGTTACTTGTTACTCGGGTCTTTATAACTTTTTGTTCTTATGCGTGTTTTGTTGAATAAATTATTATTCTTATCTTTAGGTTATAGATAATTCATTTCCAGAATGGTATTAGTGTATTATATACCATATTAATTCATTCAATTCATTTATATAATCATTATGAAATGAAGATCATGTAGAACGAATCGCATCACATCGTGGAGACGGTATTCCGTACGTACGCACGAGTGATGATATCGTCCCTATGATCGTGGAATTGTATTGGAGTATATATATATATTATTTCAGTATCAATATTACTTAATAATAATCATATATAGTTACTCATTACACCCTTATACCCATCCTTGTAAGGTGATGGTGGAAAATAGATTACACCACGACGTGGAGACGGTATTCCGTTCGTACGCACGCGCGGTGATTTCATTTTTCCGTAGGATGGATAGAAGGTGAATTAGGGTTGTTTCATATTTATAATAACATATCAGTATGTAAGTAATACTGATGTTATTACTTTATCATGAAACAACTAAAGAAGAAGAAGTTGAAGAAGAAAGAAATTGAAAAGATCGGTAATGGATATTACCTCTTCTTTGGAACGCCTCTTTGAATCCTCCACTTAAGGAACTAAGATTGGTCTTTGGAGAAGACCAGGACCTCTAGGATTATTCTAGGGAAGTGGAGAGGAGAAAATGGCAGGGGTTGGCCGAGCTTTAGTGCTCAAATTGGTGTGAGGAGGAGGGGGAGGAGGTGCCCTTTTATAAGGGAGGAGAGGGGCACCTTAGGAATATCTCAAAATATTATTTTATATTAAAGTCAAAATCGGTTTATAATGGTTCCAAAGGGTCTTATTTCGAAGATAAAGTGGGGAAGGGTCGAAATCCTATCAACCAATAGGATTTAGACAAGTTTAGGTTATTATTTTAACCTTATCAATTAGATTTAACTCTAAGTTAAATAATTTAACTTTTACCGTGTCTTTTTGTTTTCTTTCACTATATGGTTAATACACTTACTATAACATGCCAAACGAACCCCAAATTGTTTATTATTAATATATATATCCTTATCTAAGTCCTTTGGCCGAACCTTAGATTTTTAGGAATAAAATAACAATTAATAATATAATATTTGATTTAAAAACTATTTTGTGTCAATTTTGACACTATTTGATATATGATTTTTGTGAAAGTTATAACAGAATTATATGTTCGAACCAAGTTGCTTAAATCAACAATAATATATCATAGTAACCTAGAAAATTAGTGGAATTCATAAAAAGTCTCAAATTACATTTATTTTGGTATTTATATTATCAATTTTGTCAATATTTCATTAATAAGATAATTACTACATCATCTTTGTGTCATAAATAAATTAAATTATTTGATGTCTAAAAATTACAAATAAAATACCATCATGTAGGAAATCGTTTTAGCTTTCTAATGAATATTTACAATTGAATTTATCTTATGTATAACCCCATATTCAAAATTATTTACTTATTAAACTTTGATTTTAACTATTTTAACCCTTCTTTAAATAAATTAATAATAAATGTCCTAATCTAATCCAAGTGGGCCTAAATGGTCATATTTTATTCCTAAGTTTGTTTTTGGTCGAATTACACTTGTCCAATAGAATTAGGACATGTGTTAGGGTAATATTAATATCATATTTACCCTTAGTTACCCTATTTACTATTAACCGCGGTAAAAATAGTAAAAAGTTACTATTCACCAAAATATTATTTTCATCTCATTGAACCACATTTTAGTCCTTGATATTAACCGTGTCTCTCGGATTTTTGAAATTCCATTCACAGAAGCGGTAAAATTAAGTTTTATGCAAAATTCAGTTTTTAACCTACCACTTAGTGGTTTCACTATTCATCAAAAATTGAAAGTTTTCAGAAAAATACCAAAATTTCACCCTAGGCTAATTTCGATATTCTGAGTCCAAAAATGAAGTCCATTTTGAAAAATAAAATTTATAAAATTTCAAAAAGTGGTTATTACTATTCATAACGGCTAGTTTTAATAGCATATTGTTGTTTAGTGAAACTCGGTATTGCGTACGACGCAAGCTATCGAGGAAGGTCGCGATTGCGTGTAAAGCAAGCCAAGCAAGTGTTGTGTAGAAAAATATTCCTTTGATGATTTATATTACATAAAAGTCTCGGGTGTTACAATGTAGCCTCCTCAGTCAGCATCACCACCACCATAGTCACCCCCTTTCCATTAGATCTACAACTCCAATATCCACCTATGGTGGCATCACTACTACATGATCTATCACGAAATCTCCTTTTATTGAGCCATTTAGTGGGAATTTCATCGACCCCCTCCACTGAGGGAATAGTATCAGTAGTCCCCTCCAGTGGCGATTCTATGGTTGGCTTAGCTACCATGGCCCCCATGTCCATTTCTGCTGGAAGAGAAACATCCACTGTCGCCACCTCAACCTCTACAACCACTGCCTAATTGGCTGGCACTGATGGTTGATCTTTGATGACCACAATGTTAGAGAGGGTCCCTATACTAACCCCTTTCTAGACTGATATTCCCTTTCTCTTCACATGTGGTCTATCATAGAATTCTCCTTCTTCAGTGATCTCCTATTCTTATATAACTAAAGAGAGGATCAAGAAAATGAGATTGAAAATTATGTGGTGCTCAAAATAAAGAAATGATCACTAATGTTACCTAGTCAATAACATCATTCTTATCCCCTTATAAGATCTGGTAGGCATCACTCCCCCAGTATTCTTCCAGCGCATCACCATCAACCATTCCAGTAGCTACAAAAATTACAAGGGAATCTATAGGAGAATTCATGCCTAGTATTTTCCTCACATGATTGGTCTATGGATACACAATACCCCTATGGAACATTATGTCCTATAATTCTTAAATGTATTCCACTACTTCATCATGAGGATCATTGAATCCTCCCTTTACATGGAACATCCCAATGAGGAATATCCCATCTGTAGTGAGAAGCTACCACACCCACTAAAGAGTGGTGATCTGCTTGTGAAATTCCTAGGACTACCAAACATTAGGATACTTGATGTCACATGGAACATTTGGAAAGTGTACTCATTTCAAGTGATCTTTAAAATTCACTCAAGGAATCATCTTAGAGGGATCCCCTTATTCCCATGTACACCTAACTAGGAATGTCGGTTTTAGTGTTGTTTCTCTTCCTACAACTCTTTCCTTTTTAGACTAATGAACTAATATTCCCACTGTTGTTTTCTTACCTATTAGACCGACCCTATCACCATAGTGTGCCCTGAATTCCATTTCCCCCAACCTTATTATTGAGGGAATACCTCTTCATTAACTTTAATATCCCATCATATCAACAAATCCATCAGATATGCACTTACCCATCTCCATGAATATTCATGAATAAGTCCATATATGGTGGTGGGTGGTGGTATCTCATTCCACATCTTTAGATATTCACACATTAAAATGTTTCATATATTCCTTACCAATAACGGGTGACATTCATGATTAACATTGATTAAACCTATAGAGTTAATATCTGTAGACAATTGGATTGACTTTTGAACAGGTATGGGTTGTATGATTCTCAAAACTAATTGAATTCAACTATTGATAACATTACCACAACTAAAATTCCCAGTTGTACAATCTATGCTCCATGGTCCCTATGTTTTCATCAGTCGTCCCCACTATTTGAAAAGGTAATGGGTGAAACATAAAGTGCTCTGTTATCACAACTTTCTACAACACTTCCACCAAATCCAACTTGAATGGTTGAACTCCCACAATATTTATGATTTTTAGCTGGAATTTGGTTTTGGGAGGGGAAATGGGGTTTAGGTACACATAACCTCCCATGTGAGCAACCAACAAACTATATAGAAAGTGGAAAGGCCCATACAAAAACTGTGGTGTATTCCCTTCATTGATATGCCAAAGTACCTTTTATAACATCTCCAGTACTGGTTTAACAAGGTTGATATGTTTCTCATTCACTAGCATTGACACCATTATGAAGTTTCTTAGATGCACCCCTATGTATGCGTCCCTCACTAGGACCATCCACACAATGATGAGTGATACAATAAATAATTCCTTACAGACTATGGGTTAAGCCACATTGTTGATGTTGTATCCCCAAAAATGCCACTAGAACTTCTTCAGAATGTTCTAGTAAGTGTTCTCCATTAAATTATAAATTATTTCAGGTCATTTACGTGGCCTAGTCGATAGCCTTTCCTTGGGATCATTCAAGAAACATCTGAACCACTTCTTTAAAGATATTTCCCTCATCCATGACTTTTCTTCAATAGTCCCCTGCACCAAATCCAATAGTTCCTTAGAATTATCCAAAAAAAATATCTTGGTCTCCCCATAAAATTTTCATGGGGATAAATTCACCATACATCAACCAAAATATCAGGATTTTGGTAATATGATGATGTTCATAGAGGTTTATGCAGACCACTCCATAGTGAAAATAAAATGTATTGGTCCTCAGTGACCATCTTCTCAACAGTTCAAGCATGATATCCTGTGGATAGAAAATATGGAAGTATGAATCCCATGAAAATTCAGAAATCCATACCTATTTTAGATCTTACTTGAACTCAGTGCATGATGTGCATCCCCAATAGGATAAGGCTTAATCATATGTGAAGTTAACACCATTGAACAAATACAATTTGTTATTCCATCCCTTATATGAGTCCCCAAAACCCTCATTGTATATCATCTGATACTACAGTGGGGCTTCATAATCCTAAAACTTTTACACATTAGTGTTGTTGATATGTGTGTAGAAAATGTTTTCTATGATGGATGCATGATCTTGTTAGATATGGACTGCATTAGCTATGTACCATTATTATTTCCCTTGAATACCACTAAACTAGTAAGCTAGCTCCTACCTAGTCACCACTAGAATGAAGAATTAATCTCTCATTCCAAAGCTGTAGAGAGACATTCTATTGCATAGAGGATATTACCCATGGGAATCCATTAGTAGTGACAAAAGTGTTTCTTGATCTGAGGCACTTCAGATGAACTCCCCAATCATGATGTTGTCCCCCATATATTCTCTCTGATAAGAATTTATATTGACCTATTGAGAAACCATTGGATTCATGAATTAATTATTTTTTATGTCTAGTTTTTGAAGGAAGTTTTAAAATAGTATTCACAATGATCTGCTAGAAAATATCTGGGGATCATAACTCAGTTTTTGAATATGTGTTTTGTTGTGTCTAGTTTGCTAATCAGCATCCATAGAGAAAAAACTACAGAAGACTGGCTCCCTAAAGTTTCATTTATGGAGCATTTTGCAGAGAAAAATATATTCAATAAAAGTGAGAAAAATATTTTCTTTTCATGATGGATCGTGACTTTGAGGTCCCCCTATAGTATTTATAGGAATACAGTGGCCCAAGATTTGTGATGGCCTTCGAGCCGAGTGAACATCACAAAATATTCATAATGAGTGAGTTAGATAATTACCTTCATGAAAGGGTGGAGATTATTGTTATCTGAAAATTATCCCTAAAACTCCGTCCCTCCTTTCCCATCATCTCCCAACATGAGGGGCCATTTTTTGGCACCAAAATACATTTCACATGAGTATTCGAGGAAGATGAAACTGATTTAGAGAAAATAAAATCCAAAAGAAAACTAAAACCATCCATAAAGGTCCAATTCATGAAGCCCTAACTCTTCACAAATAGTCAGATATCCCAGATATCCCAGATGATAAATCCCCCTCATGAATGTGTGATGTTTTGATGGTGTTCCTCCATGATTATGACTTCATTTTTCCATCATGCATAGGATTAATATTGTTTCTCTTCCTGTTCTACATCGCTACGTGACATCACGAAGGATGGATAATGTCCTTCATAAGTGAGATGGGACCAAACCAATCTTCAAATCCCAAAATTATTTTGTATACTGGTTCCAATATTCATAGAACCCCTTACCTATAAATACCCCCCTAATTCAAACCTTTGATAGATGGTTACCTAGACCTTTCTTCTTCAGAATTACTTCTAATTAGAAAACCTCTAGAGCATCGTGAACCAGACTAAAAATGGATCATCCAAGGTACCTGAGATTCATAAAAAAACTTTCATGTTTTGTTGAATGTCTCCACTTTGGGTGGATATTCCTTCCAAATATCCCTACACTATTCGTGAAGTGAGAATTCCTTACGAGGAACATGAGGCTTCATGAAGCATTAAGCCTTCGCGAAGCACTCCTCTCATGGTACAAGACTTCCTCTTGAGGTTTCCTCACCATGTTTTGAAAACGATCCTCATTCATGATTCCCCTTAACTCCAATAAGCACCCAAGATTCATGAAGTACCTCTCTGTAGGGCCATGAGCATCACAAAACCTCTCCCGGGGGCCTCTACATGCTGCCTTCCTTCTACTGATAGCTCTTTGTGAAGGTTGAGTGTCCAAATCCCCCACACCAATCTAGGACTTGTCCAACTACACCTTTAGTCCATAGGTGACGCGTGCAACCAATTCATGTGGCCCACTCCACTTCAAGTGCATCCCAAGACTCACACTTACCTTTTTATTTTTAGTATCTGTACACTAATTCATGTTTCAACTCAACATAGGAACACTAATGTGGATCTCCTTATTGATCACTCCTCGTTTTTATAACTAAGAATTTCCAAAGCCATATCCCACCCATAAGTTCATGATCGGTGGTTATGTAATTCAATGGGGGTAGGGATTCAGTCTCCCACGTCCAATATTCATGTAATAAAACTGCCTAGTCCTATCATCCTCAACACATGATATAAAAAATTGATCTTACCCTATGAAATAAAAACATGATGCTCCATGTGTGAGTGAAATAGGATGGTATCCACACTTCCTACCCTCATGAAGAATGAGATCCAGCTCACATGGAATTATATCTTCCTCACATGGAATGACATACTCCATGGGAGGCTTCCATGCATAGGCCCCACACCATCTCTCGTCGATGTTCCTTTTACAAAACGAGTGTTAGGTCTACTATTTCATCTTCTTTCTCACACCAATAATTAATAACATAGTATTAGTGGTTAGTAATGGTCATGAAATCCTCCCACTCACCATATGAGATGCTCTATTCATACTCTCCAATATCCATACTCACTCTTTGGTATTTCTACAAAAATGTAAGTCCCAAAATCCATTCAAATGGGCCACTTCCATGCATAAGCCCCAACCACATGCTCATTGGGAATCCTCCTTAGGTTTAATCCCAATCCCATTATAAGCTATGTGGGATTTGATCTCATCTAACTGGGATACATAGGAATCCTATCAAAGGTTAAAACCCAACATCTGTATCCATCTGAATTTTCTCCAGTTCTCATCTTTAGAAGGATCATGCCTCTCACCTATGTGACCAATTCTTTTATAGATCCCTAAGGAAGTGAAATTCATAACCTCCACACCAAATACAACCAAGATAAATCCTCTTGATAATGTAATCTCCCACGTGTAATACTCATAACATCCCTTGTCGATGGACCCATTTCGATGTGAGAATCCATACCACATAATGCTAAACAACATAGGCTAACTGAGTCACTCGAACATAAACTACAATAGAAAACTATATGAGTTTTGATCCCTATATTATATTTATGGTACATAAGAAATCTCTATATTGTTCAATCGTAGAAAATGGTAAACCAAGGTTCTCCCTTCTTGGGATGTACCTCCTTGATCCACCTATAAGGGTGTTTTGATCAACCTTCATGATGTGACATGTTTTTTAATGGGTCTCTCCTCTTTGATATGCCTCCACTCGAATTCTGATCCATCCATCAATAAAAATTTCTAGTACTCCCTCTTAGGAACACACCTCCTTGATCCACCTCCAGGGGTATTCCAATCAACTTTCATGTTGTGACAAATTCAATTTATAGTATAAACATCCATGATATACATCCACCAGTATTCTGATCCATCCATTAGTAAAAAATTCAAATGATCCCTCCTAGAGAAGTACCTCATTGATCCACCTCTAGGGGTGTTGTGGTCAACCATCACTCTGTGAAATCATCATTTTGTGGGACACACCTCCTAGATCCGCCTCCACCATCATTCAAATACATCTATAGTTAAATCTTTCAGGTGATCGCTTCTAGGGATTCACCTCCTTGATCCACCTCCAGGGGTGTTTTAATCAACCTTAAAAGTGTGACATATTTCCTTTATGTTACACACCACCTTTATCCACCTCCACCATCATTATGATCCATCAATTGGTAAACCTTTTAGTTGATCCCTCATTGGGACCTACCACCTCGATCCACCTCCATGGGTTCTGATCAACCTTCATTGTGTGACAACTTCCCTCTATGTGACACCCCCCTTGGATCTTCCTCCACTGTCACTATGATCCATCCATCAATAAACCTTTTAGGTGATTCCTCATAGGTAAACACCTCCTTGATCCACATCTAAGGGTGTTCCAATAAACCATTATTTTGTTACATCTTCCATTAATGGGATACACCTCTCTGATCCACCATAGGTGTTCTGATCCATCCATCAGAAAACCTTTTAGGTGATTCTTCATGGGGATTTACCAACTTGATCCACCTACAAGGGTGTTTTAATAAACCATCACAGTGTGACATCTTCCCTTTATGGGACACACCTCCTAGATCCACCTCTAGCATCATTCTTACCCATCCATCGTTCAACCAAGGTGCTCACTCCTAGGGATGTAACTCCCTGATCCACCTCTAGGGGTATTCCAACCAACCTTCATAGTGTGAAATATTCCCTTTATGGGATATAAATCTTGTATATGCCTCCCCTAGTATTCTGATCCATCCATTTTTAAAACATTTAGGTTTTCTCTTCTAGGGACTCACTTACTTGATCCACCTTTAGGGGTGTTCTGATCGAGCTTCATGGTGTGAGATCTTCCATTTATGGGATACAACTCTTGGATCTTCCTCTATTGACATAATGATCCATCCATTAGTAAAGTATTCATGTGATACCTCCGAGGGACAAACCTCCCTAATCCACCTCATGTGGTATTCTGATCAACCCTCATGGTGTGACATCTTCCCTTTATGGGACACACCTCCCAGATCTGATGTAACCACCCAAACCTTTATTAATGGGAATTCCTCTTGATCAAATTAGATGTATTATTATGAAAAACAGTTATATAACATATGAAATTATTTTTTTTGATGTTTTGGGATTTCAAAATACCATTAAGAATTGTTGTCGTTGCAAATATAGACATTGAATAGTGATCACAAGATTAGTATAAATATAGTGCTTTTACAAATACAATTTACTCAGAAAAAGGAAGTGATGGCCTCATCAAATTGAATTGATCCATAAAAGGCCCATTTTTCAGAGCTTGGAAACAAGGTGGCATCATTCTACTCCACTCTTGACCAAGCCCAAGCCGAGCTTCAACACGTTAAGCTTGAATGGAACAACCTATGTGAGTAGTGGAAGTTGATAAAGATTACCACCCGAGCAATGTTATCCGAGCCACCCCAAGAGTATGTCACCATCACATGCCTTATCCTTAGGTCTTATGCTGGTGTTATAAGGGGTTATTTAACAAGACCTTAGAACTATTATTATGTGCATTATTTTTGTATATAATAAATAATATACATTCATTTTATTATTGTTACTTTGTAAATAAATTTTAAAGCACATAACATTTTAGTTAATATTCAATTAAGAAAAAAATATTCATGAATTAATGTATTTTGAAATTAAATAATATTTAAATAAAGTATTATTAATAAAGTTATTTTTAATAAATATAAATCATTGTATAATTTTTATAAATACAATTGTAATTTTTATTAAGGTTTGAAAGACGTTTTTTTTTGTCAAAACCCACAAATTTTTAAAAAATGTCAGTTTTTATTTTAAAAGTAAAAATTCACATACATAGAAAATTATTTAGATAAAATGAATATTATTTTTGGATTCAGGACATCAAAATTATCCAATGGTTAATTTTTCATAATTTTCCAAGATAGTCGAATTTTTGGGTAAAAATTAAATACCATTTAATTATATAATGTGTTTTATGACATCATAATGGACCAATAGTGATGTAATAAATTACTATAAATGGAATGTTTGGATCATGATCGTATTGGATTCATGTATCATTTATCATGTACAGTTGACACACTAATCACATATATTTAAGAAGTCTCTATATCTCACTTTTTTCCCATTATTTATTTAGGTGGTTTTTTATGATGAGGTTAGTTCTATTCCCTACCATCAAAGGTGTTTGAAATTAGATTCAGGTAAGGTTTCTTTTTTTTAATTCTTTAGCCTAATTTTAAATAGGTCTTTTGTGATTTGTGGGTTTCCTATATTTTTGTAGTGTGTTTTCGATTTCTTTAAGGTGATTTTGGGATGCTTGTCGAAGGAAAATCACCCCATATGCATAGGTAAGAATATATATAATACGTTCTCCCATTATATGTATGTCTTCCCATGGAAGCACAATTGAATATAATGTGCTAGGTGTGCTTATGTATATATATGGAAAATGAATACGTGTGTGGGTGATAACGAGCTTATGCATGTGATCATATATATAAGGATCCTCTTGTGAGTTTTCAAGGCCATGCAGACATGTACATATGGGTTAGGGAATCCTTATTTATATGAAAAGGTGCATATGTACGGAGGATGGATGGATTAGCTTAGAGTTGTCGTTCATAAAAGATTCAAGCACCGAGTGTGGCGTGTCTTTTTTGAGGTAGGGTTCCTCTCCCAGCCTCTTTAATTAAATAATGTTTTAAATTGCATTTATTTTCATTCTTACTTCTACTTGTTTATATTAAATCACAATTCTGTAATAAGTGTTAGTTAAGATAATTTTTTCATTTTATAAACAAGTTATGGTTTGGTAAAAAAACCATCGAACGGAGGTGTGTTGTCTATGAAAACTAACAGTTTTTTTAGTTTTTTTGAAAAGATTTCACATACATAAATCATGAAATCAAATACATGATTGTAAAAATTGAAATGAAAATCTTCTTGGAAACTATTTTTTGACTTATAGTTCTGTAAACATTTGTGTGTTCATTGAGATATAAGATGTGTCAAATAAATGTAGGATATGACCAATTCAATTAGAGGATGATAAAGAATTTGAAAGTCACCTGTTCTAATAGAGACACATCATCAGCCCCAACCTACTCTCATCTAGTATGAAAACAACATTCAAATACCTTTTACAATAATTTATTAGCAGTTATTAGACACTCACCTACCCACAATACAACACCACCCCATGCTATTTTCTAAATCTACAACCCAATCCCATGTTCCCATCATCATAAATCTCTAGAAATTACAAATGTTTCTCAAGGTTGAAAGATTGAATAATTCAAATAGAACTACCACATTGTCATAGATTATAAATTTCTTGATACATTTCCATTGTCCACTTTAGAACATCACAAAACATGACCTCCTACACTGATTTTTTTGATGATATTTCAACATTATGGTATTCTAATTCAAATTTCATTCCAAAATAGAGGAAAAAAGTACTCAATAAGAATCTGAATTTTAAGAAATGTTCTGTTTGTCATACCTATTGAAGCATAACATTGGATGTGTTGTTCTTAATCACTAATTTTAGAGAATCTCTCATCTTCTTATAATTTAATTCTTCCTCAAATAGACTCTAAAACATCAACCAGTGCCCTAATCTTCCCCCATTTGGATTTGATTTTAAATTTCCCCTCAACATCTGAACCAGTCCCATAAACAAACATGCACCTCTAGTAGTGTTTTTATGGGAAAAACTAAATAAAATAGACAATTAAATCATATTTTTTATATGACATAGAGAAAAGGATTATAAACATTATGAGGTATGATATCTATAATTCCTAGAGAAAACATAACATTCGTGTTTAAATAGTACATTTTTCACATCTAGAATTTCATATTCATTCAATAATTTGTTAACTTATAGGCATCTGAAGTTATCTTTCTAGAATATTTCTCTAATTTTATTCTCAAAGTGAGTTATCTCTTAAACTATTAGATATTTCGAATATGTATGCACCATGTTATTTTTCAAAATATAATTCTTAATGAGGCATATTCTATTTGGAATTTCCTAGCTTTCTTGCTGGCTCGGTGGTTTTGAATAGTGGTTTCCCAAATCTAAAAAACTACACTAGCCTCTATAGGAGGATGAGCAAGAAGCTTTCACCACAGCAGAAGCTACACAGATTGCAAGAATGAGAGGGTATGACACCTGCCATCAGGACAAGCATGTGCATGCATGGGATAGCCTATCCAAACAGCCATGGGATGGTAGAGAGCTGATTTCATGATGAAGATGCTTTTGAGGATCAGTTCCAAGTAGTTATTCTGGGTTGTATGTAATGTTTGAAGCCTACGGGCAATGAATTCCTCTACGGCCTACAGGCCATGTAATACTTATTCCTACGGGCCTTGTAAGGGTTCCACCTCACCCCTTGAAAGGTGGATTATCAAAATCAATAAAAAATTAAGGCCTTAGGGCCATTGGATGGAAAGGATATTCACTTTCTTTTACTTATTGTTGAAATCACCACAATAATCAAAAATATTTATATATGGATTCTCATGGTAGTTACTACCACACCACAAAACCTCCAAAGTAGTCATATTAGCCAAAAAGATATGCAATTGGGCTCTAAAGGCTACTAGAACTAATATATAAAAAATTTACACATATTTACATAGAGATTTAAATGATTTTGGAACCTACTAAAAAACTATAGTACAATGAAAATACCCTTATTCCATATAAAATAATTTATAAATATGATGAATCTCTTTTCAGTTCATTGGTCTTGATCCTATATACATTCCCTTCGGTCCCAAGCCTTTTTGTTCTCAACAAACAACTATATAAAGAACCTTATAATATCCTTTTTATATTCACGTCCCTCTATACATCCTTCTACGACATTGAGATACTTATATACACATATATTTTCAATAGGTTTTATCTTCAACCGAATAGGTTTCATAAATTCAGATGTTGGTCATTGGAATGAAAACTCCACAAGAGCTTATTGTAATTTCATACTTGAAATGAAAGCCTTTTATACCCCACAACACATATAAATAATCCAATATGTGCATGATTACAAGAAAAAATTGCAATAACGTACGTTGATGTCACTATATTAATCTACTATTACTCCACATTTTTCATCTTGGACTGCAGTGTCCAAGAAAAAGATAGATCTTGGTGACTAGTCAGTTCAGCAGGATCATGTGTTAGTTCAAACACCTATTTCTAATCCTTTCAATGCATCTGTACCGGTTCTAAATTCCCCATAGAACCCACAGTTTAATTTTCCTTGGTATTTTTAAGTTATTCATTTGTTTGAATTGTCATAGTCTCTAATTATTCTACCACCACATATCCAAATCTCTTAATCGACACTACTTTGAAGTGAATCTAGACCGTCCCATTCTTTTTTATTTTAAAAAAGAAATAAAACACCCAAGGAATATAATGCATAATTAATTCTTCCATCAATAACCTCATCGTTTTCTGTGTTTCTTGGTTTGAGAAATTTTCCTATGTTCTTTCAATCAAGTGTAACCACACACCAGACACCATTTTTGAATGGATTTTTTTTGTGTTGATTTTATCTGTTGTGTGAGTAGATTACTACACCAACTACAGTGGCCATTGTGCCAATGTAAATTCTCCTCCAACACTATATAGATGAGTTCCGAAATCTACTAAGTTATCCATAGTTTTGGCAATGTCTTCAGTTATCATTATTCAATCAAGATTATCCCTCTCTATCTAAAACCTCTCAATGAAAAAATAGTATTATTTGTATCCAAAATATAGAGACTGAGAAATAATGGGTATATTTATATGAAACAATTACTATGTACATTAATTATTTAACATAATATAAGAATGGAGGATAAATTATAAGAAGAAGGAAGATAAAGACTCCACCATGTGACACCACTCCAAGAGGCTAAGGCCTAACCCTCTGTGCGTGGGGGGGGGGGTGTCTATCCAAAAGGGGGGTGTTCAGTAGGGGAGGTACAAGTGGGTCCAAATGGGGTGGTGAAAGGGGGGTGTATAGGGTCGGGGTGGGGGAAGGGGGTGTCAGGCAATGATGGTGTAGGGGGTGTCCAGTAGGGGTGTGCAGGTGTGCAAGGGGTGTGTGTAAGGGGATAGGGGTTGGGGGGGCAAGCGGAGCTTTGTAGGGGTAGTTCAAGGGGGTCCAACATGGGTGGTGTAGGGGGTGTGAAAGGGGACATGGGTGTGCGTGGGGGGGGGGGGGGGTGTAAGGAATGTTTATAGGGGGAAAGGGGGGATGTGCAAGTGGCATGGGTGTGCAGGGGGTGCTCAGTAGGGGTGGTGCAAGGGGTCTCTAATAGGGGTGTGCAGGTGTGCCGGGGGGGGGGGGTGTAAGGGGACAAGGGAGTGGGGGGGGGGGATGGGGGGCTATGAAGGGGGTTCAAGGGGCTAAGGACTAACCCTCTATTTAGGGGGGTGTCTGTCCAAGGGGGGTCTGTCTAGGAGGGGGGTGTCTAGTAGGGGTGGTGAAAAGGGGTGTACAGTGGGGGTGCCTAGTAGGTGTGGTGAAAGGGGGGTCCAATGAGGGTGGTGAAAGGGGGTGTGCGGGGGGGGGGGGGGGGGGGTGCAAGGGATGAATTCGAGTGGTTTGTGGACGTGGTTGAAAACCGCGTCGTTACGACGAGCCCAAATGATCCAGGTCAGGGTACAAAGTGAGCTCACTTTAGTCAATGAGAACAAGGAGCACCGTCACGTCATGATAGAGGGAAGGTTAGAGGCCATGGCTAGGAAATAATCTGAATCTGAATCGCATTTATTCCAAATTTACTTAGCCCCCGACAATGAATGATGGCGTGAAAGGGGGATTCTGAGACGATTGTGAAGAAGGGGAAACATTCGTCACTGGAAATATGTCGGAAGCCAAGAAGGCTCATGGTAGGGAGGGTGCCCGAGCAAACCTGACACCATAAGTGATATATGTTAGGGGGAACATTAAGTTTCAAAAGATATTTCTACGCCCCCCTTCTCGATCAGCCAATTAAGCTCGAATGGCGATCCTGTAGCCAGATTTCACCGTGTAATCTCCCGAATGGCCATTTGTCCAGTAGATATGATCAGGGCCCACAACTGGGACTCATTGGGTACTCAGAATAATTATTTTGTCACGTTTGTTGAACCAAGTGTTGATCATTTCCAAAAACCACCCTGATCCCTAATTAGAAAAGAGGCACCTGATTGTGACATCTTCAAGGCCCGGTTGGGAAGGTGAGGATGCCCGCAAACCATCCTTATCAATCAGCTAGGGATCGGTCTAGATATTAACATAGGAGCCATTGCCAATCCTCCAGCCCATCCCTTTTTCCAACAAACAATGGGCACCCCAAATGCTTCTCCAGAGGAAGCTATGACGGGGGCCAAGAGAGGATTTGTGGAAATCCTTGTGTGGAAATTATTTAGCTCGGAGCACCCGTGCACAGAGAGAGGATGGACGATTAATCAGGAACCACCCTTGCTTTTCCAGCAGTGCATCGTTGAAGTGGTGGAGGTTATGGAAACCCAATCCTCCCTCGGATTTGGGGGAATAGAGTTTCTCCCAGGAAATCTAGTGGGTACGATTCTGTCTGTTATGCTTACCCCACCAGAAGTTGGCAATTCTTGTGTGGATCTGGTTGATCACAGAAGACGAGAGTTTAAACAGGGATATAAAATAGCTGGGGATGGATTGGAGAGTGGATTTAATTATTGTATCCTTACCAGCTCTTGAAGTTCTTTTAGGGGACTAGCCTTGAATTTTTTTCTCGATCCTATCCAGTAAAGATGCAAAGACCTCTTTCTTGGAGCGGCCAATCACTATGGGAAGCCCGAGATACTTCTGGTGTTTCTAAACCATATGGATTCCAATAGTAGCACAGAGTTCTTCTTTCTTGGATGGAGGAACCCTTGTGCTGATGGAAATTTCCGAGTTTCCATGGTTGATTGACTACCTAGATGCCCTTTTGTATTGATGGATAGCATGACTGATTGTTCGACATTCATTATTGGTAGCTCTGGTGAAAATAAGGCAGTCGTCAGCAAAGAAAAGAAGCGAGACCAGTGGGATTATGCAGCACACCCTTGCCCCATGGATAGTGTTAGAGGATGCCACTCTAGAAATGAGGTTATAAAAATTATTAGACACCAAGATAAAGAGAAAAGGGGAGATTTGATCTCCCTGGTGAAGGCCTCGGGTTGGGGCGAAGCCTCGGGTGAGCTCCCCATTGACTTTGATTCGGAAGGAGACGGACATGAAACAGTGCATGACTATATTTACCCATTTAGGACAGAAGCCCATTTTCAGCATCACGACTTTGACATATCGTAGGCCTTGGACATATCAAGATTCCAGGCCATGGTTCATCTTTTCACGATGGAGTGTGTTTTCATCAAATGGAACACTTCATGGTCCACAATTACACTATCCATGATCAATATCTTAGACACAAAGGTTCTCTAGTTTTCTGAGATGATGTCAGGTAACCAAATTCGTAGCCGATTGACTAAGAACATTGAAAAGATCTTGTAGGAGACATTGCAGAGGATGATAGGTCGAAAATATGGTATCGCAAGAGGTTTCTTAATTTGGGGAATGAGGACGAGGATAGTTTCATTGATGTCGGAAATGATAGTCTTCCCAGCCCAAATATTCTTCATTAAATTGCAGATGTTGGGGCTAGTAATGTGCCAGTAATGTTTAAAGAAAAGGGAGTGGAAGCCGTCCGGGCCCGGGGCCTTAGTAGGATGAATTTGTTTCAGTGCCAGAAATATCTCATCATCCGTCACATCTTTGAAGATCTCCCGATTGATCTCATCGGTGATCACAGGTCTGATACAGTCCTCCACATCAGATGAAATGTAGGGAGTTCCTGTAGTGAAGATGCTCTGAAAGAAACAAACAAAGTCTTCATGGATTCCTTTGGCGTCAGAGACTTTACTGCCATCAGGCTGCGTTATGCAGGGAATAAAATTTTTCCGTCGCCTTTCTGAAGCTTTCTGGTGAAAGTACCGGGTATTGGCATCCCCTTCTGTAATGTGGGTGTCCCGCACCTGCATTGACAAAAATATTTCCTTTATGCGTAGGGCTTCATCCATCTGTCTTTGAGTGGCACCGATCTTAGAGAGATTGAGAGTGGATGGGGGTTGACTGAGAAGGTAATGCCATTTTCTTTCAAGGAAATCACAGTGCCAATCGGGATGGCAGAACTTCTTTTTACTCCATGATCTCAGATCGGATGCGACCTGATGGAGGTTGGATCTCACGTCTACGTGACTGCTCTTCCAACTCGATCTGACAACCTCTTCACATTCATGGTCCTTTGACCAGAAGATTTAAAATCTGAAGGGTCTACAGGCCTGCCTGAAGCGTTTTCCATGAGTGCAGTCAATGACAATTTGGAAGTGGTATAAACAGTTGAGCGTCAGGTGGTCGATGTGAAACATGATGAAGAGAGTTGTCCAATATGATGAGCCCAGAAATCTTTCAAGCTACTCCAGGATGTGGGTGCCATCTGTAGAACCCCAAAACCATGTGAACGGATTACCCATGTAAACCAGATCGACCATGTCCACCCTAGAGACCAAGTCCTTAAAATTTTACATCTCCATAGTTGGTCGGACGACACCGCCTCTTTTTTCACTATTAAACATAATCTAATTGAAGTCCCCTACGAATAGGATAGGGATCAGAAGTTTGTGACGCATCTTGTAGAGAAGATCCCATGATTTCCATTTCTCATTATGGGACGACCAGCTATAGAATCCCACAAAAGTACATGGGGGGATGTGGTCTGCATGGATTCTCGCAGCCACATGGTTTGAGGAGAAAGACACGATATTAACATCGACAGAATCCTTCCATAGGAGACAGAGTCCCCCGTAATTTCCTTGTCGGTAGACCGGGAGGCAGCCTTGGAAGCTGTATTTCAGAGCAATGTTGGTGGTGTCCTTGTTTTCTATTATGGTTTCAGATAGGAAAACCATATTGGGGCGACTTTGGGCGTAATTGTGCTGAATCATGCAAACTATTTGTGGGTTTCCAAGCCCACGGCAGTTCCAGAATAAGACAATCATTGCTCTAGGAGGGTCTGGGAATTACCCACCTCCGCCTTTGAATCCTTCGGGCTTGTATCTCGGCCCATCATTTTCCATCTTTTTAGGGTATCCCTCACTGACAGACATGATTCGACTCGTCGTTTCAGATCCTCGGGTTTCAGTTTTTTCATTTTACCGTCTCTAGCCTCCCTTTGAACCCTTTTCCATGTTCGATGGGTGGTTGGGCCTGGTGGTGGGGTTCCTGACATACCATAGTCACCTTGCGTATGGATACTAGGCATGGACATATCTATATCAGGATAGGGATCTTGTGGTTCAAAGTGCATTTTTTTTGGCAACAAGCTTTGTTCTGGAGGGTATTTTGTTTTAGACACCAGCTCTGTACAAATTGAGACATTATCTTTCAGGGGTAGAATTCCTGGCAATTTTCCCTTGGGTGGTTAGACAATATTTAGGGAAAATTGGTGGTCTAATCATAATGTCTTTTACCTGTTCAGTTTCTGTCCGCCTTGTATGGGCCAACATGAGACTGATGCGATCCTTTTTTCCCTTCTCTGGAATAAAGTCATGTCTAGTCGTTTTGCCTTGGAGCCATGGGCTATATTGAAGGATGATATCACCTGATTCATTCTATTGATTTTAGAGGCACACTCTTTCCGGATGACCGAGACGTCCGCAGTAGAAGTAAAAGATTGGGAGTTTTTTGAACTCGAAAGAGATCTAGGTATTGGCGTCATCGATTTTCAAAAACATGCCCCTCATCAGCGGCTCTGAAACTTCAACCCTGACTTTTATCCAAACCTCAGGTCCCCATTGGATTGGGTAAGAGTAGTCCCACTCAAGGAAATGGCCAATACAGTCCCCAATTTCTCTCATAACCCGTTCCATTCACCCATGAAAAGATATTCCTTTGATGCCTATCCAGAAGGGTGACCGTGTGAGATTGATGTGCTGGGTGTCGTCCCCACCTTTTAATTCTTCCATGAGGAGGAGTTGATTATCAAAGGACCACGACCATCATCTAAGGACTTTATCTTTATCTCTCTCATTGAAGAACTCAAAGACAATGCTATTGTTCCCCGCTTCCTGAATTTCCACTCCATCTTCCAGTTTCCATAGATTTTGGAGGGTGTTTTTGAGGGCCCCCTGGTTGACAGAGATATTTTCCACAAACTTTTCGACAACCAGCAGGGTCATGCGTTTTACTAGTAGCGAATCTTCGTTCCTCCGTTCCTCGATCGACGCTTTCTCTTTGTCCGTCAGGGACAACCTTTTCCATTGGTTAACCAGACCAGCATCCGTAGCTCTGTGCCTGAACAATAGATTTCAAAAAAACACCACGGAGGAAGAAACACCCAAGCAAGCCCATGAGTCCTTGATCGGATTACTCGTGAGGAAGGGAAAAGATTTTATCGAGAAGTCTGGGGATCTTCTCTCCTCGGGCATCAAGAAGTGGACTGAATGCCATAGCTAGCCAGGTCTCACGACAGTGCCCACCCACTCTCTCAGGAAACCACAGCCTGGAGTCATGGCCGCAATGAAAACTCCGGGCCAGACTAAAACCTCCGGTCCGAGGCCCAAGAAAAAAACTCCCCAAACCAAGCAAAAAAAACCCCAACCCAAACAAAAATTCCCTAAGAACAAAAAACGGTCAAAGCCTCCTTCTGCAACAAGCACCTATGCGTCCAAAATTTCCACCCTGCTGCCTCCGTCCGCGAGCAACACCTATGCGGCCAAATTCGCCACACCACTGCCTCCTTCCGCGACCAGCACCTACGGGGAGAAATCCTCCATACCACTGTCTCCTTCTGCGACCAGAACCTACGCGGTCAAAGCCAAACATGAATGGAGAAACGGTGACTGACCTGTCACAAAGAACAAAAATACCCTGGTCCGTCCTGTTTCAGAACCTCCACTATGCGACAACCTTCCTCAGGACCGGCCTGACGCGCAAACCCTCAACTGCACGTTCATGGCCTTCTTCCACGACCAGAATTGCGTGGACAAGGTCAACCACACCGTAGCCTCCTTCTACGAAGGACTCCACCAACGCGAAACTCTCCAACTATGTGACAACTTCTTCGCGGAGGGAAAAACGTGTTCCGGCCCAGTACGACAGCTTCTTTGTGATCTTCTTTCGCGGAAGGTTCTTCGCACAACAATCCAAATCACGACTGAGACTTCTCAATATTCCTTCACAACTGATTCATAACTTGCCGCTCCTATGCGAAGCTGAAGGGTTTTGAAATTAGGTCCAGGGCCACCGCGGACCAGGGTTCTGTTGTGCCGCCCACTGGTCGGAGGCTCAGCCTTCAATCTCCTCGAATCAGGTGTGAACAATTGCGTCGAAAGTCTTCGAGAACCAAAAGACCTCACGCTTCAGCGACCACTATCACCACGAAAAAGATGGCTAGGGCCAGCAGAAGGGGGCTCTAAGGATGACAGAGCCCGCCTACAAACTGAGGAAGACAACCCCGCCTACAAACTGAGGGATTTTAGGCTTTGCAGCCGCCACCGCGAGCAGAACAGGGAAGGGGGAAACTCGAACCCTTGGAAAAACTATGAGGAAAAAAACTCTCATGTGGGAGATACATTTTTGGACCATTATAAATCAAAAGTTAATTTATAATAAATTAATATTTTAAGTGTTTCCTAAAATGCCCCTCTCCTCTCTTATAAAAGGGAACCTCCTTCCTCTCATCTTCACTCCATTTTGAGCCTTCAAGCTCGAAAAAACCCAACCCATTTATCTTATTAAATTATCTAATAACATTATAGAGGTGCTGGTATTCTTAAAAGACCATCTAAAGTTACCTAAGAGGAAATTTAAAGGGGTCATGTCAAGGGAGAGGTAATATCTTTTACCGATTCTTTCAAATTTCTTTCTTATTATACTTCCTATTAATTAATTACATCATTAAAAAGTAATAAAATAAGTATAACTCATATAAATAAAAGTTATTATAAATATGAAACAATCTTGTTTCGCCTTCTATCCGTCCTACAAAAAAATAAAATAACTATGTGTGCGTACGTACGACTTATCGTCTCCACACCGTGGTGTAATCTATTTTTCACCACCACCTTACTTAGATGGGTATAATGGTGGAAATAAGAACTATATATGATTATTATAACATTATAATAATTTTTTTGATATTATACACCATCTAATTCAATACCATTCAATAATTATGGGAACGATTTTGTCGCTCATGCACTGTCTCCACGATGCGATGAGATTCATTCTCCACGTTAACCATTCAAGAATGATTATAAAGTATATATAATTAATAATAATGAAATATATGAAATAATAATTCTAAAGTATATATATATATATATATCATTTACTTATTTCCATTCAATTCAATAAGGAAATGAAAACAGCATTAATGTGTACGTATGACCTACCGTCTCCATGAACGACTTGTTCCATTTCATTTATCTATTTAATATATATATATACTGAATATATATGATATAAAAATCATGTTTTACATTATTTTAGTAAGTTAATCATGATATATGTAATAATATGAAGAATAAAAAGTCTAGACATGTACGTTAAATAGAACGATTATTACAGAAAATGTTGCTTTAAAGGAGAATTGACAAATGAACAGGTAATATAAAGTCATAAGTAAAAAATATATTATATCATAAATTTTATTATGGTTATGTTACAAGTTAATATAATTTTTAAACCTACTATATATGATTTTTAGACACATATAGAAGAAATCAGACCGAAGGTAAGTGATAACTTTTCCTATCTCGTTTTTATCCAATATTGTTTATTCGTAACTATTTACTGAGGATATATTTTTTTAAAATATTATCATAAAATTTTTATTATTTTTCAATGTATGATTAAATTAATTTTTACCAATTTTTATTTTTTCTACATCGTTTGGAAGGAATTTTCTTTTGTTTACCATACGAGGTACTCTTTGACTTTTCCTCTAAAAGTACGAGGAGAATGTTTTTTAACGTATACGACATGAAAGGATTTTTTAAATCTTCATAAAGAATTATTTAGATTATGCTTCCTCTAAACATTTTCAATTTTATTTTGATCTAAATTAGTTTCTTTTAAAATTGTGCATCACTTTTAGAAAAGAAAACATTTTTGAAGAAGAAAGTATATTTTCCTCAGGAATTACGGTCAAGTGTTTTATCAAAATTATTTTCCATCTAAGATGACAGTCCAAAATAGGGTTATGTTTATATACCTATTATTAATATTATTTGATTTTGTTAATGATAAAATGATCTTTTATATGGATTATGATAGGATAGAGTGATTTTTAAGAAATCCATTTTATTTCATGGGTTATGCTACGATGAATGTTTTTATGTTTTTGTGGAACATGTAAGAATGATTTCATTATGAGATGTGTGGGACCTATATCTCCCTCCAATACATTTAGTAAAGATTTATATCTCATGAGATGGACATGAATGGTACTAAAAGTAAATATGGTTTAGTAACATATGGGTGAAACAACAAGTAAATCTGGTTTAGTAATGGACTTTGTCCACTATGATGGTCTTGGAAGCAATGCCTTGGATACTATAGAAATCATATTACTGGCTTATTAGTTTTCCACAATTCCATGTTTTATGCCAATTCTATTCTATCATGGTTAATGTTCTCTTATGATCTATGCCTTACATACTGCCATGATTTTATCATGGCTCACAATTTTGATGTTTAAACTTTTTGTTCATGTTTGTACATTCAAATTTTTATGATTATTTTATGTTATCCATGTTTACCATTACTAATCATTTGTTATCAAACTTTTTATGTTTTTCCCCTGGGATATAAAGAAAGGTTTTATGTAAGAAAAAAAGGCGGAGATCATTATGGGAGGTGTTGAAGATCTTTCATCATGATTATAAGATTATGTTATAAGATTCTAAAGGAACTAAACTAATACTGTATTTGTGCATCTTTTTGTGTATTGTATTAAGTATTATGAAATAGTAATGTAATTTCCATGTAATTCAATCTTGGGTATCTACAGTTGTTATCCGAGAGTAGGTTTAGTCATCCTTTGGAAACTAGGATGCGAAAACTTTAGTGAGCTCCCTAGAGATATTTATAAGGTATGTTTAGGGATATCCCTAAGGTTAAGTCTAAAAATAGGTTACAGTCCTAGAATTGTGGAAACAATCATGAATAACCTAGTATTAAATCTAAGATTCCAGCGATTGAATGTAATCCCCCTGTGATTATGCTGTTTTCTTCTAGGATATGTGTTTCTCACACCGAGATTTTTGTATTTAGTTAATGGATGAAACTATAATTAATTTGATTAACAATGATTCTGATTGACAATATAGTGATTATGAGAAAAGAAATCAGATAAATCTAGGATAGAAATATATTGTGAATATGCCGACTCAACTATCACGATATATGATTAACAATGTGAGCTTTGGTGAAATTTATAACACATTGAATAAGAGGAAGATGAACTTTTTGAAGCACATAAGAAGAATGATTCACCTTCTTACATGCCAAGAAGAGGGGAAGAAGAACCTTGAGGAATACCTCAAATAGAGTGGAAAATGATATCTCTATGGGAAAAAGGGTTATAGCGTGAAAATTTGTTATGGAGTTCAATGTCTCCTCTGTGGAAAACATGGGCATTACCCAACTCAATGCCCCGATATAAGAATATAATTCTAAGATAAGGAAGGACCTATTCCATTCCGACCATTAAAGTGGAAAGAGTGAATTATTTATGTATTAGAATCCACAAATGATGAATGGTGAATTATATAAGAATTACCAGTTTATGTTTTTCGCTATAGATATTCAAGAATATATCGAATAGTTATAATGGATAAGAAAAGTGATTAAGGGAAGGGTAAACCTTAATATGAGCATGATGTTGACATAATGATATTTGTATAAAGATATGTTGGATGATATTAGTTACCTTCGAACTGGTTAATTATTTTTTGACATGTGGGTTATGTTGTCATTGATAAAGTATACAACTTTTCAAGACTTAAGGATATCCAATAAGTTTTTGAATAAGGATACATTCATGTTTTAAATAAGGATATATGGTAATTTAGGTTATTACCATCACTCAAGAGAATAAATTATGAAGCCATTCAAATTTTTGGAATGTGACCAATAAGATATATATTATGATATATGGGGGATAAATGATGGTATTCACATTCTTGATTAAATCACCTTTCTTGTAATTTTTTTGTACTGTGAGTTTGGATAGAAGTATTTTGGATAAGACTAAAGGTTGGAATGGATTAAGTTGTACATAAGTTAGTATTGTTTATGTTAAAATATTTTTCTTGGAATGTTATAATATTATAGTTTTAGAAAAAAGGACAACCCACATGAAGAGTGAAAAACTGTTACGTCAGACAAGGCTGGGGGAATCAAACCCACAACCGAAGTGTAGAAGGCCTTTAATGCCTACCATTGGACTATGGGAAGTCCCTGGTTTGTATAAATTAGTTTCATTTTATTTAAGAGGTATGATAGATGAAGTATAATTCCATTTTTGAAAACATATATGATTAATCTCAGCATAGATGGACTTATGCAGATTTGATAGCTTGTGCTAACCTTTTTATTACAGAGACAGATGGAATGACCTATCATTCTATCGCATGATCTGCTAAAACTTCAAGAATGAAAATTTTTACTTCATTTATTTAAATAATACATGAAGTGGAAGTTTTTCAAGGCATGAACAATGGTTAGATTATACCAAAATCAGGTAAGTGTTCATTCTCATGAAAAAATATTCAACTTAAGAAAATAGATCTTCAAAACCAAAAATGTTATCCTAGTACTTTCTTATTCGATGAATCATATGATCCCTTAAATCATTGCATATTTATGGATTTCTTGTAGTTAACATTCTCCAAACCTTATTATCTATAACTATCCATCAGAACATGATGGATAGATTTCTCTTCAATATCCATGTCATCACTTACCACCTATGTTCTCTTATGTGGAAACCCATTTATGAGTTAATTTGGGTAACCGTTATATTTCTAAATTTAATTTTTAAAATGATTTTTTAGTATACCTTTTTACGATGTGGGTTTCCATGAAATAAACATTCAAGTATAAACCATTTATAACCCCGAAATATTTTGAGGCCGAAATTCATTTTAAGGGGCGTAGAATGTAACACCCTGAGATTTTATAAGATATATTATTTTTAATTTATTTAATTTTATGTGTTATAAGATACACCAAGATTAGGTTGTGCAATACACAACATTTCATTAGCTTGCAGTATACACAACACTATTCTTGGCCTCTGTGGGATATAATTTCAAGTTCCTTTGATATAATGCATTTCACGCAACACTGAGTATTGAGTTTTTTCATTGTATAAATGAAGTAAGTTTGAATTATGCTATATGAAACACCAAAAAAATATTTCACTACATGAAACACTAACTTAGATTGTGTTACACGTAAGAGCAACCTTCCTCTATAGCTTGTGTTATACACGATACTGAGTTTTACTAAACAACAATATATTATTAAAATATTATTATTTAATGGGATATAAACTAGCTGTTATGAATAGTATTAAACATATTCTGAATTCATATAACATTATCATTTATCTGACACATTTTTATAGAACATGAAATTAGAACAAAATCAATTTTTTAGGATAAAACAAGTGTTTAAAAAAAATGCAGTTTTACCGCCTTTTGATGGCACACACATTTTAACTCTATTTTTGGACACTTTTATAAGTTATATTCAACAAAATAAAATTATTATTTGGAATCAGGACAAAAAATTTACTTTTGTTGAATTATTGGTAATCTCTTAATAAAATTGAAATTTTAATGTAGTTAAAAATACTACATTTTAATTCAAAACTACCTTTTAACCTAATTTATTTATATAGTATGATTATATTTTTGATTGGTTTTAAAGTGTAATTCGATTATATTTTTATAATTTAATCCAATTTTGGTCATTTTAAGTAATTTAACTTTTAAATTTGACATAAACACATGTCAATATTTTGGTCATTAATAATTTTTAAAAACCCGCTTTTTGGTTTTGAAAACGGGAATTAATATTAAATTAATTACTACAAATTATGTGTTTTGAATTTTAAAAAATGAATTCCATATTTGTAATAATAGGTTAAAGTTGTGTAAATATGAAACCTTTATCTTTGGACATTATGAATAGTAACATCAATAATTATTTTGTTTACCATGGTTAATGGGTTAATCTAGTAAATAAGAGTAAAAAATAATATTATAATAATATTAAACTACCTTAACACATTTCATAATCCTATTGTATGTTATATTTATGACCATGGTCATCCTTGGGAAGATTTTGGGACCCCATGGATTCACATGGATGTGATAATGACATTTTATAAGAATTAATTTAAAGTAATCATAATTATAACCTAAACTTATATATTTTATTAAATCGATTTTAATATAGGGTTATATAACTAGTCTCTAAGACTATATATAGTAATTAAAAATTTAAAAGGATTTACTACATCATGTTATTTGATTTATAATTTATAGAAGATGGATAAATATATTTATTTATGACACAATTATGATGTAGCGATTACCTCATTAATGAAAGATTCAAATAAATGAATTTATAAATATTAAAATAAAATAAATTTGTTTATTTTTATGGCATCCACGAATTTTTGGGATGATATTGACATATTAGGGATGATTTGATGCATTTTTTAGAAGTAATATGTTTGTTATGAATTTTTAAAAAAAGTTAAGTATGAATAAAATCCAAAATTGACATAATGAATAACTTAAAACGTAAAATAGTTTATTAAATGATATTAAATTCCTGAAGATCTATTATTATGATAAATAGTTAATATAAGTCCAAATATGTCATAAATAACTTTTTTGGGTCTTTTGAAATGATATTTTAATTACATTAACCCACAATGTGTAAATAACATGATATCACGGTATGATAAAAAATGGTAAAATAAGGGTTAAACAAAAAAGATAAGGATAAACAAATATTCAAAACATGTCTAAAAATTATTGGATGAAGGGTATTCGAACCAAAATAATATTATATTTAAATTCAATATGTTTTGGACCATTTTAAATCTAAATTTAATTTATAATAAATTAATATTTTATGACTTTCATAAAATGCCCCTCTCCACTCCTATAAAAGGGCACCTCCCCCCTCTCCTTTTCACTCCATTTTGAGACTTCAAGCTCTAAAAAACCCTGAATATTTCTATTATAAACTTCCCTAGTTATATTATAGAGGTTATGGTATTCCTAAAATACCAACACAAGTACCCTAAGAAGAAATTTAAAGGACGCACGTCAAGGAAGAGGTAATCTCTTCTACCAATTCGTTCAAATTTCTTTCATTTTCTACTTCCTCGTAATTAGTTGTTTCATTATAAAGTAATGAAATAAGTATCAATAATATAATAATATGTTATTATAAATATGAAACAACCCTATTTCACCATTTATCCATCCTATGAAAAACGAAATCAGTGCGCGTACGTACGACTTACCATTTCCACACCGAGGTGTAATCTGTTTTCACCACCACTTTACTTGGATGGGTATAATGGTGGAAATAATAACTATATATGATTATTATAACATGATACTAATTATTAAATATTAAATACCATCCAATTCAATACCATGCAGTAATTATTGGAATGATATCTTCGTTCGTGTGTCGTCTCCACGACAAGATGAGATTTATTCTCCACATTAACCATTCAAGAATGATTATAAAGCATATATAACAAATAATAATGAAATATATGACATAATAATGCAAAAATATTTATGTATATATATATATATTTCATTTAATTAATTCCATTAAATTCAATATGGAAACGAAAATATCATTAATGCTTATGTACAACCTACCATCTCCATAAATGGTGTGTTCCATTTCATTTATCTATCTATTATATATATATATATACTAAATATATATGATATATACATCATTTTATACATTATGGAAGTAATTAAATGATGATATAAGTAATAATATCAAGAATAACAAGTCGAAACACGTATATTAAATAACACGATTATTACCCAAAATGTTGGTTTAACACGGAATTGACAAATGAACAGGTAATATAAAGTCATAAGTAAAACATATATGATTTCATAAATATTATTATTGTTTTTTGAAATATAATAATATATTTAAACCCACTATCCAATAGTTTCATACACATACAGAAGAAATCAGACCTAAGGTAAGGGACAACTTTTCTAATTTCATTATTATCCGAGATTGTTTGTTCGTAAGTATTTACTAGGGATATATTTTCTAAAAATATTATCATAAAATAATTAATATTCTTCTATTTATTTTTAAAGTATTTTTTATCAATTTTTATTTTTTTCTACATGGTTTGGAAGGAATATTTATTTTGTTTACCATATGAGGTACTTTTTGACTTTTCTGGTAAGAGTACAAGGAGAATGTTTTTTAACTTATACGACATGAATGGATTTTTAAATATTAATAATGAGTTATTTTAATGAGGAATTATCTACATATTTTAAAGTTTATTTTCAACTAAACTCTTTTCTTTTAAAATTTTGCGAGACTTTGAGAAAAGAAAACGTTTTTCAAGAAGAAAAGATATTTTCTTCAGGAATTATGGTCAAGTGTTTTATAAAAAAATTCCCATCTAAGATGACACTCTTAAATAGGGTTATATTTTTCTCCCTACTATTAATATTATTTTTATTGTGTTAATGATAGAATTATATTTTTTTTGTGAAGATGTACCACTATCCAATATCTAAGGTTTTTTCCCCTTTTTATCTTTGAGATAAGTTTCTACAATAAGAACTTTTTCATTTCATTTATCATTATTCACATTGGATTTTTGAGATTTTTTATAATTTTTTGTGTTGTTGACAAAAAAAGAAACTCTTTTGGAAGCTAGAAATGATATTAACATCATTCAAACATAGTTTTTAATGGTTGGAATCATTTTTAAATATTCATACCAACTTTCTCAGGGTTTCTCCATTCAGTGGATTAAATCCCAATAAAAATTTTCATACAGTTACTCATAAAATTAATATATTATTGTTTATTGAGCCAATACATATTTCATATATAGAAAAATCTACCACAATAATAGTATTATCCATAAAATGAATATTTTCTTCCGTAACTTCCATACTACATAGAGTAGAAAAAATTATTTTATATAACTATCTTACTTTCAGCATTAATAATTTATTGAGACAAAAAACTTGTACTATCTTTAAAAATTATCATCTTTAACTTTGATTTCACACCATCTTCAACTAAATCACCAGTAGTAGAAAAATTGTATTCAGACTTTGAAATATTTAAATATAATAATTTTCCAACATTTATGGTTTCAGATACATACATGATTTCCTCAAAAATTTTAATCTTATAAAATTTATCAGCTTTCATTTAAACCTTTTAAGACAATTTTTTCTCTTTCTTAAGTTCACACTTATAATAACTTTCACTAGATATAAAAAAAGAGTTTTTAAAACTCATATATCTCTGCTCAATTTTAGAGAAGTCTTATTGAATAATTAATGAATGTATATCCTTTAATTTTATCTTTACTTCAATATATTAATTTAGATTATTTTCTTTTTAAGGAAATTTAATTAAATGACCATTCTATAGTAGAAACTTTGATTTTTCATCAATAAAATATTATTGTGGGTTTGTTGTAGAAAATTAATTTTTAAATTAATTATTTTACCTTTCATGTCTTAAAATATTTCAATGTAATAGTTTATAATCTATTTTTAGATTATATTCTATCATATTAACTTCTTATTTATAACTACACCATTTGTTTCTAACAAGTTCTTCATTATTCACTTTTGAAATAAATATGTTTTATACAGAAACATTAATAATTTTTTCAGCTTCAACTTCACTACAATCATTTTCATCATTCTTATAAAAAAATATCTCCTTTTTGATTTGGATAATTTTTTATCATTTCTATTGGAATAAGATTTATAATTTTCAACAAGTTTCTAAAAATTTCTTCTCAAATTTATGTTATCTTCGTCACATTATTCATTATCATTTCATTGGAATAAATTTTCATCAATATTACCAGTATCACCCTAGCCAAAGAATTTATGTATTAACTTCCATTTGAAATTTAATATTCCTCTTTTTAATTTTTTGGAAAACATGGAAATAAATTTATCAAAATTGTTACTTACCAGATCTTCATTGTCAGAGTCACTAAATTATTCATCATTGAGATTTTTTTATATTTTACATTCACGGAATCTTTAAAGGAAATTACTCAATAAAAAATTTATTTTTATTTCATAAAATTATCTCTTCAGATTTTATAATTTATGAGAGTGTTGTGTAAGTCATCCAATGATAGAGTTTTAGGATCTCTGTCTTCTGAAGATGAAAATTTAGAACCAAACTTGTTATGAAGAATGTATAAGATCTTATCAACAAAGTTAAATCATCTCGATTTTCCCCATGAAATATTATGGTGCTTATAATGTCATTAAACCATTTAAAAAATCTTCTAACTTGTTAATGGTCACCCATTTTATGATCATCATACTTCATCGTCGAGATTTGTAACTCTTCCTTATTCACCATCATATTGACATGCTAGATAGTTTTTAGATTTTCTCAAATACCATTATTAGTTACAATTACCTTTACTATAATAAATTAACTTTCAGAGGGTGAAGAATGTATATCATTTTAAGAAATTCCATCATTCTATGAATTTTTTATACCAGAAACTATAAGATTTACATTCTTAAAATGAGATGCAAATTCATCTTTAACATCCTTAGGAACATCATAACCAAGGAACATAAGATATGGAAACATTATATCTTTCTAGATATGATAGTTTTCCCCTAAAAAACTAGGATCCCTTTTCTATTCACACAATTCAAACTATCCATAGAAACTTCTCTTTAAACTTCAATAAAGAGTCAACGGGGGAACCTTTACTTTGATACACTATGAAATGAACCATGCCGAATTAGTGTAATAAATTAGAGGGAGAGGGTTTAATTAGTGATTTATCTTTCTTTTATATTATATTTATTATGAAACAAATTTCTTTTCCTATTAAAGATTAATAACTTTTCTAAAAACACATCCACGAGAACATAAGAATTTATGAGGTTCGGTACTCAAAAATATTAGCTAGTACTTGGTATGGTTTTGAAATAATTCAATACGACACACTCCACTAGAAAAAATACTTTTTATGTGGTAACACAAAGAAGGATATATCCATACACTTTAATAAAACTATGATCGAAAAAAATCATTTGATTACTCTAGAATGAAATATGAAGATATGATTTTTTAATAAGTACAAAACCCAACACAAACAGGTTCAATATTTGTCACTATGCTACATCAACAAACATTTATTTTATTATTCATTAAAAGAAATTATTCACATTATTACCTAGTATTAGGTAAGAAATTATTCTTTATGATTCTTTTAAAAAAATTAGTCCACATTGTTTCTTGGTAACTCTGTATGTTTCCCTCTATTTGAAATTATGTCCATCAAAATTTTACATCAAGAAATATAGCCTTCTAATTTCTTCTGCATAGAATCATGTTCTCCATTTTTGTTTATTTTTCTATAATTTTGTCTTTCTGATTCATATGTTAGGAAATTTTTCCATCTAACTCTTATATTTTGAAATTTTTTCTGTCTAATTCTTATATCTGTAATTCTTAACACAGAAGTTATTTCCAGAAACTCTATTTGGAAACAAAATATCATATAATTCAATTTTTTGAATGTGAATAGTATACATGTACTTTATACTTGCACTAATTTATGTATATACTCTAATAACTACATAAGTGGGAACTCCAATATACCTTCCCTCTCAAGGAATATTATAAATTTAAATATTCCACTCAAATAAAACATCCAAAAACTTCTCAATTCTTCTTGGATTTGCTAAAATCTTTCACAAAGTTTCAACATAGTTATCATCATAAAATTTTCCTAACGTTAATATTAATAAACATCACCAATCATCCAAATAATTCTTCCGAAGTTTTCTAAATGTTGAACAATAATCTTAACATCATTAAAATAAAATATTCCTTTGTAATTTTTTGTAAAGTTGTTCTATTTTCCTTAGAAAACTTCTTATAAAAAAGTGATATTGTAGGAAAATATCATAATATATATTTTTATGGATCCTATATATTTTCAACTATGTAAAGTTTTTTCTATCCATAAAACTGAGTCTGGTAACAAACATGAGTTCTTTTTTCTTTCAAGAACTCATTCAACCATTTTAATTTCTGTTTTTACTCCAAGTATCTTCAGTATCACTCTATCTCGAAATATATTTACAAAACTTTTATGATATCACTTATAATATTTCAATGAAATTAATTCTATTTCACAATGGATTGACTGAAAGACATTACAATTTTCACTTAATAACAAGCCCAATAGTTTTTTGAAAATTAGACATTCTAAAATTGCTTCTTTTGAATGCTTTTTACAACATGAAATTTTCCAACTTTATTCTTCAATAATGCATGAGATTCAAAAATATGCCCAAATTTTTGAGTTTCAATTTTTTTTAAACTTTTTAAAAAGTAACCCTCATACACTACTTAGTTCTGTCTTATGTTTAGAAAACATTAACCCAAATTCTAGGATAAAACTTTGTATGCACAAACAAATTTATCCCCTTTTATTTTAAAATAATTGGATTATAAAATTTTATTAGAATAAAGATATTGTATACTTTTATATAATAAATACATCACCATATTAATTAGATGAACTCAAACTGAAACCCTATTTCTAGTTTTTTGTGTCTAAAATTCTATGTCCTGAATTCTGATTCCAAACTTCTTCAACTTATCTTTAATAAAATGAAATATCATTAATTTTTACATAATTTTATGAAAATTTAGATATAAATAAAATCATTTTATTTAATTCTGATCATCTATGTGGATAGTCTTGGATTTTTACTCCTCCATAGTTCATATGATTAGCTTCGTTTCATAAAGATACATCCAAAAGCAAGTAGAACCAGAAAACAATACTGGGAATAAGAAACTTAAATCATTGAAATTTATTAATATATCTATTAATCAAGAAATGATATCATGATTTATTAATACAGTCACCATTTTTTACAAATTGAGGTGTGTTTTCGTAAAGACAAGAAAAACCAAAACTTCTAGAAAAGATAAAAAACAATCTGTAGCTAACTTTTTCCCAATATATTTTACCCTTTCCTAACTATATATGTTTCTGTTTACCCTTATATAACTTTTTTTACACCTACTTAACTACTTTCACCCTTACCTAACTTTAGTTTTAACCTTACATAACTTTGTTTTACCCTTACATAACTTATGTTTAGACTTACAGGACTTTAGTTTACCCTTACTAAACTATTTTTACCCTCATTTATATTCATTATACCCTTAATTATCCTATAAAATACGTCATTTACCCTTACATTAGATTTTTTACCCTTACATAACATTAATTTACCCTTATTTAATATCCTTTTACCCTTAAAAATAGTATTTTACTATTTATAATATTTTTTTACTCTTAAAAAACTGTAATTCATCCTTAGATTTTTTTCACCTTAACAAACTTTAATTTAACCTTAATTGACCTTTAAAAGTTTCTTTTTACCCTTAAATAACTTTTTTTACACTTACATGACTTCCTTTTACCCAGATATAAACTTTACATAACTTTTTTTAACACTTAACTTCTATTTAGACTTAAATACCATTACTGTAACCTTAGATAAATTTTTATACCCTTAATTATCTTTAGTTAACCATTAATTAACCAGTACGAGTTTATATTTACCATTAAATAGAAATTTTCTCATTACATGACTTTTTTTCACCCTTACATAACATTATTTTACTCATGCCTAACTTTTTTTTATACTTACTTAACATCTATTTACCCTTACATAAATTTAGTTAAAACTTAAATAAATCATTTTAACACTTACATAACATTTATTGAACCTTAAATAACTTTATTTTACCATTACATAAATTTTTTTACCCTTTGATAACTATAAATTACCCTTACTTAACATTTAAAGGTTTTTTATTACACTTATATAACTTTTTTTTACCCTTGTATAATAATAGTTTACTCTTACATAACTTTTCCATACCCTTACTTAATTTCCATTTAATCTTACAAAACATATTTTTACCATTGCATAATTTTTTTTACCCTTACATTCATTAAGTTTACCCTTAATAAAACTATACATGTTTATGTTTATTATTTCATAACATTATTTTATCATTACATAGGTTTGATTTACCCTTAAATAGTTTTATTTTACCCTTACATAACTCATTTTCCCCCTTATATAACTTGTTTTTACACTAAAATAACATTATTTAACCCTTACTATGCTTTTTCTAACCTTACTTATCCTCTGTACAAATATACTTAACATGTGTAAGTTTCTTTTTGCCCTTATATAATTTTGGTTTACCCTTACCTAACATCTTTTTACCCTTAATTAACTTTTGTTTACCATTGCATAACTTAACATTACCCTTTAATAACATTTTTTTACCCTTTCATAACATTATCTTACCCTTCATTAACTTTTATTTACCTTTATTTAGCTTTATTTTACCCAAACATAACTGGTATAACTCTATGTTTATCCTTAAATGACTTATTTTTACCCTTACATAACATTATTTTACCTCACATGGCTTTTTACCACTTAATTAAATTATGTTTACCCATATATAAATTCATTTTACCCATATTATACTTTTTTATACTTACGTAACATTATCTTACCCTTATTTAACCTATAAAAGTTTTTATTTACCCTTATATAACATTATATTACCCTTCAATTTTTTTACCCTTAAATAAAATTAGTTTAATATTAAATAAATTTGTTTTACCCTTACTAAACTTATTTTTTCCCTTAAATAAATTTATTTTACCCCTACCTAACTTTTTTTACCCTTACTTAACATGTAGAAGTTTTTTTTACACTTTAATACTTATTTTTATTCATAAATTGCTTTTTTTACCCTTATATAAAATTATTATACATTTAAATAACTTTTGTTGAACATTAATTTACTTATGATTACCAATTCATAACTTTATATCACCCTTAAATTACTTTTTTTACCCTTAGTTAACTTTATTTTAGCTATAATTAACTTATAAAAGTATATATTTACCCTTATATAACATTGTTTATTCCTAACCCAACTTCTTTTTATGCATGCATAATTATAGTTTTTCCTTATATATTTTCTGCACTTATTTAATATATGTTTACCCTTAAATTACTTTAGTCGACCCATAAAAAACATGTCTACCTTTACATAACTTAATTTTAACTATACTTATCATGTTTAGGTTTCTTTTTACAATTATATAACTTTTTTTTACCATTCTTGAACTTCTATTTATTCTGACATAACATGAGTTTATACTAACAAAACTTTTATTTAACCTTAAATTATATTTAGCCTTATATAAATTTACTTTACCCTTTTTTTACACTTACATAAACTTTATTTTTCCCTTACTTAACCCGCTCAATTTTGTGTTGATCCTACCATAATTTTTTTTACACTTACTCAACTATTATTTTCCCATATAGAAATTTATTATACACATGCATAACATTTTTTTTACCCTTAAATAACTTTTATTTACCCTTATATAATAGTATTATAAGATACATTTCTTCCTTTTCCCTTATTGAAATTTATTTTACCCTTAACCTGTAAGTGTTTCTATTTACACTTATATAACATTGTATTACCCTTAATTTACTTCTGTTTGGGCTTATATAACTTTAGTATACCGTTAATTAACATTGTTTACCCATAATTAACTTTATATTACCCTAACATAAACAATAAAAGTTTCTTTTTACCCTTACATAACTTTGGTTTATCATTAATAATCTTTTTTACCCTTTCCTAACAATAATTTACACTTAAAAAATTTGTTTTACCTTTACATTACTTATATTTTCCCCTATATTACTATAATTTTCTATTAATTTTTTTTATCTTTACATAACTTCTGTTTACCCTTATATAACATTAGTTTACCATTACATAACTTTTTTTCACGCTTACATAATCTATACATGTTTATATTGATTATTACATAAATTTTATTTACCCTTAATTAGATTCTTTTTACACTTAAATAACATTAGTTAAAACTTACATTACATCTTTTACACTTACAAAAATTATGATTACCCCACATTATATTAGTTTACCCTAACATAGCTTTGGTTTAACCAACTTAAGATTAACCTTACTTAACCAAGACATGTTGTATTACCCTAAAATAACTTTTTTTTACCCTTACCTGACTTCTATTTAACCTTATATAACATTATATGACCCTTTAATAATGTTGTTTTACTCTTACATAATTTCTGTTTACCCTTATATAACTCTAATTTTCAATTCCTTAAAATTTTTTTACACTTACATAACTTTAGTTTACACTTTATTAACTTGTACCAGATTATATTTACCCTTACATTGAAAAGGAACAACCCATTAATGAACCCCACGATAGTGGAAGAGGCATATTGTTATACCTTCAACCTAAGTACTCGAGAATTCCCATGCGCTCAATTTTTCAAACTAATTCATCAAAACATTTCATCAAAATTATTCTTTGAAAACCATTTTAAAATGCTTTGAAAACCAATTCACAATGCTTTGAAAACCCTTTTTATATACCTAAAACAAGGGAAAACAATTTTATCAAAAAATATTTTTCACATACACAAATAAAATTAATCAGTCAGTCCATATCATTTCTAAAATAATTTATCAAAACCAGAGTAATGTAGGTCACCATCACAGACTAGACATAGAACAACCTACCTCAAACTTAGGATAAAAACACCCAAAATGGAATCCACTATAACAAAGAACACAACAATTACAACAGATCCCCAAGAACTAGTCAAAATATCTCAAATTTGATTAAATTCAAGAAAATGTTTGGAAAATAGGATTTATCTCAAGTACCTAGAAGAAATCACACCCTCCACACCACAACCGACAAAGAATAAACCCTTAGAACAAGACCACAAAAAGGGTCATGAAAAAAACAATAGGATTACCAGAACATATCAAAAAATAATAACACAACACAATAGATATACTGTGATCAAAGTAATTGAAGAAGTATAAAGTATCCCTCACCTTAATATATACAAACCAACTGCAACAGAGATCAATCAGTGAAATAAGAGATTCAGATGGATTGGAGTTCCATAAAGTCACCTAGGAGAGCTTCTAGATCAATAGAAAAATAGAATGTGGGTGAATAAAATAGAAATCATCAATGCCGCAACATAAAAGACCAGCTCATGAAACTTACATGAAGTGTAATCTCATTACATGTCATGTAATCAATGGAATTCAAGTATGTTGAAAACCCCATAACCTTTTTTATTAAAAACCAATGTTTACCTGTTACACAGTGTTTACTCTTTCCATTATTTGTACCAATTTCCAAAAATCTTCTGAGAAGACATTACATGGAATGTAATCATATTACACGATGGTTATTTATCCTACAGGATACAAAAAGTACAATTTGTAGAAGAAAAAATTGAAACTATCCCAAGAATTCTTCATACTCAGGAAGAACCCCATTAATCCATTACACATTTATACCAAGAAACCATTAATTAAAAAAATCATACACCCCTAAAAATTTGTTCATTTTCCCCAAAAACTTATCACTATCATTGGGAGTCCCAAGATACACCCAACTAAAGAAGAAAATGATTAAATACAAAGTAATTACCAAAAAGAAGGTAACATGATGTTACAAACTCCCCACAATAATAATTTATATCCTAGAGAAGTCATGTGGAAGAATTATGTCTAGTAAAGGGGTGAGTTCATTTATCCTTCATCAATGACGCATAATCCTATGTCTTTTGAGAATCTTCCCCATATTTAAAAAACACTATAACCAATGGAATCAACTTCCAACACAATACTTTTACATTAGAATCAATGATCTCTATAGGAATCTCCAAAATAGAAGTATTTGTATCTAACTCAGTCTCTTATAAACTCAGGACATAAAAAATATCATGATGTCATTTCCTGATCTATGATATGTGGATAATGTCATGAATTCTCATCAACTAAGACAGAAATTCAAACTGATAAGAGACATGGCCAAGACAATTAGTGACCTAAAACTGTAAAACATATATCTAAGAAAGATTTTTCTATTATCCATGTCGGCAGGGACCCAACTGAGGATAAACTTTCAAGAAAACTTGATCATCTATAGAAAACACCAAATTAAAATGTTTTTAATCTATATAAGATCTTTGTAAACATTGAGCGGTAAACAAATGTCGACGTATATCATAAATCTTTATATATGTCTCCTGAACCAAACTCAATCCCACAAAAGAATCCTTAGCCTCCTCTACACAATAAATAGGTGATCTGCATGAGTGACCATACAAAGACTCCAAAGGATACATTATAATTTATGACTAAAAAATGTTGTTATAAGAAAACTCAATCAGTCCCAGATGGTTGCCCCAAGATCCTCCAAAATCTATGACACATGCACAGATCATATACTCTAGGATCTGAATAACATGCTTCTTATGACCATATTTCTATAGATGATAAGGTGTACTATACTAGACCTGAGATCCTATCTCCTCTTATAGACTCTTCCAGAACCATGAATTAATCATAGGATTTCTATTTGAAATCATGGAAGAAGTAACCCCATGTAACCTCACAATATCATTCACATACATCAAACCTAGATCTTTAACATTATAGTGTCCCTAATTATAATAAAGTGAGACGACTTTATCAGTTGATCAATCATTACCCAAATAGCATTCATACCTTGTGGAGTACATGGTAATCCAAAAAAAAATATGGAAACCACTCTCCATTTCCAAACTGGTACTAAAAGAGACTGTAAAAACATAAAAGGTTTCAGATGCTTTTCCTTTATCTATTGGTTGGTGTAACAATAAAAAACATAATCAACAATGGCATGCTTCATAAAAATCCACTAGAATCACTGTATCATGGAATAATAAATCATAATAGTTCCTAGATGAATGACCCATGATGATATATAGAAATCAAACAAAAATGAACTTTTCACAAGTATTGGGACAATAGACTGATTTCAAGATTTCATAATACTACCTGAAGATAGAGACCATCCAGAAATTATGTATCCATTAAATAGGGTCTCTAAAATTTCTCATAACTCATCATCCTTTTATGGAACCTTCTGAATAGACTCTAGGAAATGTGATGATAACTAAATAGTGGCTAGAACCATACCTGAAGCATCCTTCTAAATATATGCTGCTACTGATAAAAAATCTCTATATGGTTACACTCTTCCTTTGATTTTTGAACAACTTATGATGAAACCTTCTAAATGAGAGCGTTTATAATAATTTATACTAAATACCTTCAATCTGATATCTGATCTCAAACCCTAATGAAAATTCTGATCTTTGAGCTGGTCAATATTTAAAAACTCTGGTAAAAATGAACCATCTTCACAAACCAATTTGTTTATGCCAACAATGAATGATATCCCTATAGTAATGGGAGGACCTCCAGAGGCTTATCCATCATCAATAAATATAGAAACAATGGTGGAATAAGATAATATGTATACCCTTTATGTTGAATCCCATGTGACTATTTGCGTATACCATATAATCCCACCAATACCTTCTAGGACCCTCGTGTCTAAATGCCACATAGTTTACATTGATACTTGTAGGTGTATCTAGAAATTCAAACATATGATAAATCTTGTCAATCCAGTCCATTGCCTCTTGAGTTTCATTCGTACCTTTAAAGTATGTTGGCTTCTCATGCAATAACTCTCATGATCAATACTTATTCCCTATATATCCTGACATTACCCCAAAAACATTGTTATGATCTTGAAGTACATTATGGTCGATGGAACAAACTTCTCTCTTGAAAGACTTGACAAAATTGTAATCCATAAGAGGGTTCTCTTGAGAAGCATTAGTAGCACCCTCTTAAGGAACTCATAAATATGTCTCATAGGTATAATGATACATGTAAAAATAAAATAAATGATCAGAAAACATAATGAATCTGTTCATATAAAAAACCCCATGGAAAAACCATATTAACATCAAGAACTCAAGACAGAAGTCACACATCCCAATATCTCAAGGAAACGTGAGTCTTATCATGACAAGAGATGGCCATAAAATCACTACAATATACATATCATGTCCAAAAAATCCTATCTTCATTATACCAAACATACCAAGACATCGAATCTAGAGTAAAAACCCTATTTGATACCAAAATTTTAGGAATCCAACCCTGATAACCTCTCAAAATTGGTAGGTGATCCAAATTTCTATATACCTGAAGGGAATTATCGATCCCTATGGGGTGGTGTCTAGCACTTAGGCAACAACTATATATAGAGGGAACTATTTAGCCAAACCTAAAGTAGAAAACATAACATATTTATATATATATTAAGAAAAATGGTTGAAAACATTAATATATATTCTAAAACATATATAGAACCAAAAAAGGGATACAACTAAAATGGTATCAAAATAATGTCCCAAAGAGAAGTCCCATTAAAAAGGATGACATGACAAAACAGTTACTCTAACCATATCCATGTGATAACATGAGAAATATCCTACCATCTCACCAGTGGCTACCCAAAACTACCTAACAAAAATCACACTACCTCCAGGTGGTGCCTCTCCATTCCTTGAATAAAAAGATATAATAAGGTGTACGCATCACAAAAGGGGTGTGAAGGGTGTGAGATAACAAGATTTGTAGGATCCCACCCATGTGTTTCAAAATAAGTAACTATAAAACAATACAAGTAATCTAAAATTTATATAAAATAAGGCATGATATACAATTTAGTAGTTTTATATCAAAATTATGGGGAAAATAAATTCCCCTTTTCCCACATTTCCAAATAAAGCTGATAAATTTGTTTTAAAGGATTTAATATACATATATCAAAGCATAGATATCAAAATAGTAAAGGTATCACATATTATACCAAATCCATAGTAATACAATGAAAACAATAAAATCCAAAATAACTTCACTCCAAGGATCACACTAGGTCTGGATAGCTAAGACACTCAGATCTACCATAGATAATCATGCTCGCGTCAAACCTCTAGAAATATTCATCGAATCTAGAGAGTAGAGGAACACCCCATAATGTGAACCCGCCAATAGGTCAAACCTTTCCTTAGAAAAAATGATTTGGGGTAGAGGAACACCTAATGAATGATCCCCCTAATAGTGGAAGATGCCAATTACTCTATCTTTCACCTAAGTACCCATTGATTTATATATTCTCTATTTTTCAAACCATTTCATGAAAAACATGTTTTAAAAACCATTTCTGAAAACCATTTCAGAATGATTTGAAAACCTTATTTATTTATAAAACCCATGGGAAACCCATCTTTTATCAAGAATGCATTTATACACACACAAATAAAATAATTAAATCGTGCCATTTAATTTATAAAACAATTTATCGAAACTATAGAAATGTAGTTCACCAACGCATGAAAAATACCAAACCATGTACCTCAAACTCATGTCACAAATGCTCATAAAAAAATTCACCATAATAAAGAATAAAAAAATTTCAATGGAGGACCTAGAATCCTTAAAAACATCTAAAAATGACTCAATTTAGTACATGGGTCAGATAAGAGGATAAATATTATATACCTCGAAGAAAACACATCTTTCCCACCCTAACCAACAAAGGGATGAATCCCAGAATAGAATCCCACAATATATCTAGAATAAAAAATATAATTATCATCACATATCAAAAAATTCAATAACACAACACAACAAAACTACAACAATAAAACATAATAAAAATTAGAAAGGATCACTAACCCGGAGAGATGCAAGCCAATTTTAATGAAGATCTATTACTAAATGAAGATATTTATACGGAGTTGAGGTCTCAAAAATTTATTGGGAGATCCCCAAGGTTAGGATAAAAATATCTTGTAGATGAATAAAATATATATTATTCGTAATGATCTCTAAAATCCAAACTCATGACACTTACATAGTGTATAATCCAATTTCACATCGTGTAATCCACGACACTCAAGTACACTAAAAAACCCATTACATTTTTTTTATTAAAAACATAATTTCACCATTTACACATCATAAAAACTTTATATGATATGTAGTATTTTCACACTATCTTCCATATTCACAAAATCATCCCAGAAGACATTACACAACTTGTAATTTAATTACAATACATGTATTTCTCTTATATACTGCACAAATTCTAGTTTTTTGTAGAAAAATCCAAACTGTCTTGGGAATTATCCAAACTCAGAGAGAATACTGTTAAGTCATTACATGTTTATACAATGACTCTATTAAGTCAAAAAAACATACATCTCTAAACATTATTCCATTTTCCATAAAAATGTTCTCCTTTACTGGGAGTCTCAATAAGTACCCAAATAAATAGGAAAATGAATAGAGTGATAGGAATTACATGGAATAAGATAATGGAATGTTACAAAAATTTTCTGTTGATTCTTACGTAGCATAATGTTTCCCTTTTATAACTTCTATTTACTATTACATAACATTAGGATACCATTACATAACATTTAGTCCCTTAATTAACTCATGTTTACCCATACATTACTTTATTTTACCATTAAAAACATTTTATTTCCCTTAAATGATCCTATTTTACCCATACTTAATATATAAAATTTTACTTTTACGATTACAAAACATAGTTTTTCCCATAATTAACTATTGTTTACCTTTATAAAAGATAATTTTACTGATAAATATTTTTTTTACACTTAATTAACAATTTTTAACCAAAAATAACTCTAGTTTATTATTACTTCACCTTTTAATAACCTTTTATTACTTTAAAATTACATTACTTAATCTATAAATCTTTTATTTAGCCTTGCATAACATTTTGTTACACCAACTTAAGTTCTATTTACCCTTATATAACATTAGTTTCCCATTAAATTATTGTTTTTACCATGATTTTATTCAGTATACCCTTACATAAATTTATTTTACCCTTTAATAACTTCATTATACCCTCACTTAAATTCATTTTACCCTTAAATAATTATATTTTACCCTTAAATAACATTTTTTTACCATTACATTACTTTATTTTACCCTTACAAAACCTATAAATGTTTTGTTTTAACCTTACATAATTTGTTTCCATTACTTAACTTCTTCTTACCTTTTAATAACATTTCTTTACCCAAAAATAATATTTCTTACCCTTACATGACATATTTTTACCCATACATAAATTTATTTTACCCATACTAAACATTATATTACCCTTACATAACTTGTTTTCCCTTTATTATCCTAAAAAAGTTATAGTTTACCCTTACATAACATTGTTTTACATTTAACTAACAATTTTATTTCCTTCATTAACGTTATTTTAACCCTAAATATCTTTTGTTTACCCTTACTTGACTTCTTTTTACCCTTAAATATCTTTAGTTTTACCTTACTTAATTTTTCCCTTACTTAGTTTTAGTTTACCCTAAAATAAGTTATAAAGTTTTTATTTAACCTTAAAAAACTCTGTTTCCCCCTTAAATTACATATCTTTACCCAAACATAACTATATTTTACCCTTATATAACAATGTTTTACAATTAAATTATTAATTTTTACCCTTACAAAACATTAGTTTACCCTTAATTATAATTATTTTGTCATTACATAACTTTAGTTTACCATTTATTAACCTATACATGTTTTTTGTTTACCCCTATATAACATTATTTTACCATTTCATAACTTCTATTTATCCCTTAAATAATATTACTTTACACTTACATAAATATTATTTACCCTTACATATCTTTTTTTAACCCTTAAATAACATTATTTTTCCCAAACACAACTTTCTTACATTTACATTACTTTAGTTTACCCTTAAATAACCTATAAAAGTTTCTCTTTACACTTACATAACATTATTTTTCTTATAAATGTATTTGGATTCCCCTTACATAAAATTAATTGACTATTACATAACATTTTTTTACCCATACTTAACTTGTTTTTACCCTTACATAACTTTTTTTCCCATACATAACTTTATTTTACCCTTACATAACTTTATTTTACCCTTACTTCACCTATGAAAAATTCTTTATACCCCTATATAACAGTTTTTACCCACAAAAGACTTCTATTTACCCATATATAACTTTTGTTTACTCATACATATCTTTCATTACTCTTAAATAGATTTTTTAACCATATATAACATTTTTGCCTTAGTATACTTTTTTCAGCATTACTTAATTTTTGTTTCACCTTACTTGGCCTATGTAAGTTTTTTTATACTTACATAACATATTTTTAACCTTAAATAAATTAGGTTTAACCTTATATAAATTTATGTTACCCTTACATAACATTTTTTACACTTACATAACTTTTTTTAAAAAATTTAAATTACATTATTTTACCCTTATAGATTTTTTTACCCATACACAACTTTAGTATACCCTAAAATAACTTGTACAAGTTTCTATTTACCCTTACATAAAATTTTTACCCTTAATTAACTTCATTTTACCATTATATAACATTAGTTTTTTTCCTTAGTTAAATTTTCTTACCCTTATTTAACTTTAGTCTACCTTTACCTAATCTGCACATGTTTATATTTAACCTTGAATAATTTTGTATTACCATTACTTTACTTATATTTACCCTTTCATAACATTAGTTTATCCCTAAATAACTTTGTTTGGTAGTCCACTTGGATAAATTATAAGATCACTAAGAGGGGGAGTGTCATTAACCTATCGAGATAATCAACCTTAACTTTACCCACAATTATCCTGACATGGACCAAAAGAAATTCTTGATCCCCAAGGGCTACTAACTAGTGTTTGGGCATCATCACATGGTAAAGGAAAACATTCCCCCATATAATCAATCAATGATACACAATAGCGGAAGATAAAGAAGTAAACAGTTGGTATGCCAACACTCTCAAGAAAAAAAGTACAAAAATGAGTCAGATAAAAAATACCAAATATTGTACATTATCAAAAGAGCCATGAAATATATCAATATAAGTTTCAAAAAATTCATGAAATAAGTGGATCACATATCCATGAGTTACCCCAAACAATAGAAGTCCCACGAATCAAGAACACCCACCACCACCAACCGATATTTTCTCTTTACCTGGACCTAGAATAACATAATCTAAAAACACTGACAAGAAAAACTAGTGTGTAAGCCAAACATATAAATAGGGTCTCACTAAGTGTTCTATAATCAATTTAATTATAATAAAATATATATTCTTTTAATATACATAAAACCAATCACGGAAAAAATTTAAACATTTTTCATCAAAACATGCTTTTAATTTCCAAAGGATGATATGTATATAAAAACAGAGTATTAATTGAAAATTTATATAAAAAATTTATATAAATTAGTTTTTAGGAATACAATAGTTCAATAAACAATGGAATATATAATCATTTCAACCCAAATAAAGTACAATTGTCATATTCCCCAAGTTACATTATTTTTTATCTTTAGGATATTCACACTAATAAATCATCAATCATGACTCAAATATATGTATAAAAATCCCTAATGATCAGGTCATTAGAAAAAATAAATCAACATCACTTTAAGTAAAATCATTTAGAATAAGGTTTAGTTAGAGTTTTAATCATCAATCCAATTCCAAGAGGTCAGATTCATAGAGTTCTTGTCCTAATCACCCACTGACTACCCAGGATCACATATTCTTCAATAAATCATTCATTTAGTCTATCAATTAAGGAAAAATAAGTCAATTCAAATCAATTCATCAATTACGTTTCAATTAACCAATTTGAATTTTAACCTTCCATTTTCAATTTCAAAACAGAATCATAGTTTTTCATCAAATTCATTCATATAAAAACCATATTTAATTTGAATCTATTTTTTAAAGATTCATTATAAAATTATTTATTAAATTCATTTCTCAATTTGTTCAATAATTTATCATATCTACTGAGTAATTATAATTCAATTTAAATTAGGGTTTTCAAAAATTCATTCCATTTCAAATTACAATGTTAAATATTATACAAATAATGGTTTAGAATTCAATTTAAAACTAATTTTAAATCTATCATGCAATTTAGGGTTTCAATTATAATTTACAACCTTATGAATGACTGATGAAAATTGATGGTTAAGAAGATAATGGAAGAAACCATATAATAATGACCCATCAAATCAAAGACCTACTATGTCAACAACATTATGCTTCACCTCTCTCAAAAGGGAGAGAAAGTGGTGAGTGAGATAACCCAAATCAAGGTAGAAATCACATATAAGAGTGGGATCATATCTTTAACTATAACTTCAATTCATAGGATAAGGGATTACAGGAGTGAATAAATCCTCCCTAAAGCCTCTAAAAACCTATGGACCTTGTAATCATCTAATGTTGTGTGTTTAACGACATAAATATGGGTCCTTGAATTTTTATTAAAATAATTAGGGGATTAAAAAAACCATGTGATTGTTTTGAATTATAGGCCGCATTGTTATTAGTAATTTTGTGCCCTAACCAAGCACCTTTATTGGGATTTTGGAAACGGTGCATAGTTTAGACACATAGTTAAACTAGAAATCCACAAACCATGAAAAGTACACTTCCTAGGGGTGCATAGTTTTTAGGGATAGATTCACATTTTGTATAAAATATGTACCTACCATGAAAATCCCCCATAATTTCCCAAACAATATAAAAATTACCAAAATCTCTTCAAATAATATATTTTTTTACCAACTTTTTTCTAGAATACAAATGAACAAATGAAAAATGGTTATACCCCCATAAATTATTATCTAGACAAACTTAGTTCTACCCCTAGAAATCATATCTTCTTCTATAAATGGGTATACCTAAAACTAACCTCTTTGTATCCATTGTATTAAATTGTGTTTACATCTTCCAAGCTAATAAGACTCTTTATCAAGTAGTTATACCCTCTGATAATATGATATTTCCTTCTAATTTTTTATTCATATTAGAAATTTATTCACTCTATATACTTGAAAGTTGGATCACCTTCACCTATATACAATATTTAAGACCTTAAATACAACATTTCAGAGTTTGTTCCCCTTAAATATTCCTCTTAAAAACTGGTAGATCCGAATATCTTCAATTAAAAAAAATCTGAATTTTCCTAAAAAACAATATCATTAAATATTCATAATATCATTTTTATCCCATCAACCTCTATATATGGATCATTCAGATGTTCTCCATCTTATGATCCACACTGTAATTAAGTACACCTTGTTACATTAATGGTAACTCTATCTATTGACTTCATCCAACAAAGAAATTATGGTATGGTTCTCTTTCTTCTTCGGTTGAGTAAAAAATAAATCTTCTTATATATTGTTCTTCTCCATCCAATATAACTCTATCCAATGACATCTACCAATGAAACTTAGTCTGACTTCTCTTTATTAATCTGATTGGTTAGAAACTTATGATGACACCAATTATTCAATGTTTTGCCTTTTTTTTCAAAATAAAAAGTATCAAGTACCACTATAATTTTCACCCCTTTTATATAAGTGTGCCTCTCAAGAGTTTGGATGGGAACTAAAACTTTATTTCCCACTTTTACAAATTTTAATTTTGAATAACATATTTATTTCAATCTAGATTGATACTTCTTATAGCTTTATAATATACTCAAAGATTCATGATTTTTTATCATCCTAAACCTTCTTTGAATTTCCTTAAACTTAGATATTAAGATAATTCTTCAAGATTTTCCTAAACTTAGCGTGATATCAAACCAATTTAAAAGATCTTCATGGTGTCATCTTGTTTTAAGACTTTTCAAAGTTGTGTAATGTTTCTCATAATATGTACATCTGATGAAGTATTAATCCAATGAATTAATTTAGGAAATTTAGTGAAGTGGAATGTTTTTCCAATGGAACAATGTTTCATCCTTACACACAATTTTCTTCAGCTTCAATTATTATAACTAAATTTCTTAGAAATTGTTTGTTTGATGGACTTCCTTAGAATTTGTTCATCTGATGGACCTACTCCCAAATTTTTTCCCAATAAATTCCTTCAGTAGTGACACTTTATATCTTATCAAACTCAAACTTCATAAATCCTTCAATAAGATATTTTCAACTTGAAAAACTTTTATAAGTATATTTTTCTCTAAAACTGTAGATGCCTTTGAATAATGTTGACTATATTTGTGTAAATTCAAATGAATTCAACTCTGTGAAACCTCTATGAATCAAGATAGTGGATTAAAAAATTTAATTCCCCCTTAATATTTATATTTTCATTTTTATTAAACACTAATTTTTCAAAATTAAATAATCATAAAAACACACACTTATCTATTCCATTGAAAAAATTTGACCGACGAATATTTTTTCATGATTTCTTATTAATAATTATTTATTAAGATTTCTTTCTATTCAGTTTTTACTGATTCCAAAGTTGTATATTTATAACCCCCCAGACTTGAAGTAGTTTTATCCTTCTGATTATACTCTCCCAGAAACTGAAACTCAATAACATTATATGTTTGGTAAAGTTATTTAAAAAATGTTATTTTCGCAACTTTCTACATCTAAAAACATCAATATGTATCATGATATATTATTGAAATTTAGGAATTTGAATGAATAGAATAGTATATTCTTAATTATTTATGGAAATTTCATATTTTCCTCCATAATTAATTTTCTTACAACATCTATATACAACTTCCTTAAGCAACATTCTCTTAAATTTTTTTTATATATTGAAAAAATGAAACAAAACACATTGTCATTCTAAAAATATACCCCTTTATGGTTGTTGTCAATGTCCACATAAAACTCCAAAAATATTTAATGTTAATATGTTTTTCTTAGTGATCTTTCTTTATATGATGTTTCTATCCTCATTATCCTCCAATATCACCTATTCCCTTTATTAAGAATCAATTTCATAGGGGTAACACAATGGTCATCTCAATACATCATCCTTCAACACAAAATCATGATAATCTTGTTCAAGAGAAAAATATTATCACATGAGTTTATTAATAAAAGGACTTTAATAAAATAAATTTAATTCTATGTTGGAAAACCCAATGTAAAAAAGAATATTGAATAATTAAGGACATGTTTTCTATAAAACATAGTTAATGTAATAATTTTCTAACGTTTCTTATAATATTTTATTTCTGGGGAAATCTAAAGAAGATTATTAAGATAAATCCTACACTCAGTTAAAAAACATATTAAAATAAGTGGAAAATCACGATTTCACCAATATCTCACATTTCTTAACATCCCATATTTGTCTGTTTTTATTTTATGAGATATTTAGTGCTCATGACCATTGCTTTAGTTTTTCTCCCTCTCAAGGGAATAAATCCATTCCTCACCATGGTTAGAAAAAATTCAATGACGTTTAGCTCCCCTTATTGAAAAAAAATCTAAAGTAATCAAATAGATTTCACACTTCATCTCATTTAGTTCCTTAAAATTTAGTATAAATGGAAAATTATGTTTGGAATAAGGAGGGCCCTAAATTTTTATTAAAATAAAAAATCATTCTAAGAAACTTTTTTCATGATATATTTATTCTTATTATTATTTTATTTTGAATTGGATGTGTTTTATTAATTTTGTTCATCCATCTCAATTTTTTGTAATATATTTCTTCTCATTTTTAAATTATTCAGATGATGTTGACAACTTTTATTTAGATTTAGTAAAACTATTTCTACAATGAGTTTTTAATATATTATACATACTTTCCTCTTGATATGGTAGTGTAGTCATAAAATCTTTCTTAACATTCCCATATCTCTTAGATCTTCTGAATTTCTTTTGAATATTTAACATTTTATCTATTGATAATTTTTTACCAACTTTGTTCTCATCTTCATAAATACATTTCTTCCTATTTTCATAAATATATTATAGTTTCCATTTTCTCTAGAAAAATTTGTAATAAATATTTATTTCCTTCTCCAATTTTTTAAACTACTCAACTTTATTAACCAAATTTATTTTCTTTGTTGAATCTGTAAAATTATTCTTCTTTTGATGTTTTTTTCTTCCTCACAAAACTTTGGTGAAATGTTTATTTTTTTGTGCTCAATTTTTCTCTCCCAAAATTTGTACCTATTTACTAGTAGAGAAAAGTTTTTCCAACATGAATATTATCTATTTATAAAAACTCCATATCCCCATCAGTTTCTTCTATATCGTGATCTTTCTAAATAATAATAGAAATACTCCAAAGATTTTTTTTGTTATCTCTTCACCAACTATGGGATAAATTTTTTGAGGGAGATACTTTCTTGAATAATTAAACTTCTTTTAAGTGAAATATGATTTCTAAAAAATCATAAATTTTGAACCCTAACTGTCATTATAAGTACATGTACATTTTAAATGACTGGGAATATAAACAAAATGATTCTCTGAACCTTTATTTTTACTGTATTTAAATGTTTCACCTTTAAACTTAACTACTTTGGTGAAGTATTCTCTCATTTTGTTAACTCACGTTGTGTTTTAAGATTAATTGACTGTGTTTCAAAAAAAAATTATTCTTAATTATCCAAACATTATTTAATAACATTTATCATTTTTTTTAACTCAACCAACTCAAACTTGTTCTACTTACTTTACTCAACAATTTTGGTTTCAAACGTGTTGAAAAAAACATCACCAACTGATTTTTATTTATAAATTTTCATCCTCCTTTCTATCTCAAGAATTGTTTTCCTATTCTTATACTCGCCATTCTGAAAATATACTTCCTTAACATCATTTATAAACTTATTTATTTAATTCTTGAGTTTACTATTTTTATCAAGTTTAACTTCTAGGTTTTATTTAATAATTCACTCAAGAATTGTTTATTCTTAACCAAAATCATAACTACTTGATGAAAAATTTCATTTCCTAAATAGATTTAAAACATTTGACATGAAAATCAGATTCATTGATAGATTAAGATTCATCCTAATTTATTCTACCCAAGTAACTTTTCTTCTTATTTTAAGTAATTGTTTCATTATTTATCTTCCACCATTTTTCGATAAATCTTATATTATTCTTTAGACTCAGAATATCAATAGTTATTCTTAGGAATTGTTTTTGGAGAAAGGCCTTTATTATTAAAATTACAATATTTAATTCAAATTTTACCATTTCATTTCCAATTTACCCTTTTTACTTTCTATTGAGAAGAGGAATGATAGTGTTGAGGACATCTTCATATTCCACTACCACTAAATTACTTGACTCTTCATCGAATACCTTATATCTAGGATTCCCTTTTAATAAGTCTTCAAAATCCATTTATTGGCCATAATTTGTATTAATAAATATTTTTTTCATTATCTCGTATGAAATGAGAATATTCTAAAGTTCATTCAAAGATAAATATTCTCAATGTTATATATTCAATACTTTAGAATCAAATTTATTTGGAAAGTTTCTCATTTATTGATTAAAAATTATATAATATTACATATTCTCACCAAATACTCTAATGTTACTAATGATGTATATTCAAAGATAAATATTCTCAATGTTATAAATTCAATAATTTGTAATCACATCTATTAGGAATGTTTCTCATATGTTGCTTAAAAATTATATAATCTTACATATTCTCACCAGATACTCTGATGTTACTAATGATATTATTAACTCTTATAATGAATGAACTAATAATTTCATTATTATCCATCCTAATATCTTCAAATACACTTCTATATATTTTAAACTTAGATTCCTAGGCATTCTCATTCTATTTATATATACTTCCCAAATTATCGCACATTTTCTTAGCCAATATAAACCCCATAATATTTGTATAAACACTTTATTTTAAATCCATGAATATAGATTTATTACCATTTACATGAACTTATAAATTTCTTTTATTATCGTACATCATATATTTTTTAGCAATGAGATGAAATACCAGGGTTGTAGCATCTCTGACTTCAATTCCACAAGATGATGATAGGGTAACATCTTATTATTCTATATGTGCTAGTTTTTTCCATAAAAAACAGGGACATACATTCCATTAATTGAATTGAAATTTAACATTATTATATTTTGAACATTTAGATGTGAACTTCCCACTAATATAAATTTATGTTAATTTAGATCAATTAAAGGATATTTAAGAGGGGAAGGGGTAAATCTGTGATCAATTTTTATCTTTATAAGAAATGTTTCTTTTCATTATAAGGAAAATTTACTTATCATCTAAAACATGTTAGATTTATGATCCACATAAATATAAATCTCAATCATACATTCTATATGAAAGAAATATAATGAGTGGGAGAAGAATATATTTACCAGGATTGGTACAAAGTCCTACTCCTTTCTATGTTGGTTACTCCTCCCAACATTGATTCTTTCACTAACGTAGCTCCAAAATTGAAATACATAAGAAGAAACTTGTTATTACTCTAAGTAATAATTCTCCAACAATCCTTTATTTTATTAATATCAATCAGATATTCTTAAATGGTTTGTTATACCCGCAAAAGTCCTTTGTGTATCCATTAAAGTCATAGATGGTTATACTCCTAACCAACAAGCCTCTTCATCAATTGGTTATTGAACCAGATATAAGAACATTCCTTTTTTTTCATTTCTGATACATTTTAATAAGTTATTCATTTTATCCCCAACAATTTTGGACTACCTTAAAATTTTTATAATCCTCATGATCTTCAAAACACCTCATGAGATTACATTTTTCTAAAAAAGCTCTTCTAGTATTTGGTAAACATGGATGTACTCAATCACAATCTTTCACAATTTCTCTAAAAAACCATTCTAATTAAATTTTATATAAATTATATTGATTTAATAATCTTTTTCTGATGGATTAATTCAATGAAATATATCCAATTATCCACACTATGCTTTAGTCTACCTTGCTATGTTTAGTATCACTCCATCTAATTACTTCATAAGATGAAGAAATTACGACATGGTGTTTTCCCTAACTAAAATGACTCTAAAATCAATTGGTTTCTCACTTTTTATTCTCCATTTGTCAGAATTACATTTGGTTAATTGATCTTATAGAACAATATCTAGTGGAATATAGTTTCAATTTTTAATATGATTTCTTGAAAACTAATTTTGACACTAATTCTTCAACATTTTAAATTTTTTTCAGAATGAATATTATTAAATACATTCATAATTTTTACCCCCTTTGTATAGGTGTCCTACTAAGGATAATGAGTGGGAAATCAAAATTTATTCCCCACTCATCAAAATTCGAATTTCAAATATCCTTCTCATTTGAATTTCAATATATGATTCTTAACACTTCTAGAATATTCTAGATGTATCCCATATTTTATAGAATCCAAAAACATATTTGAATTTACTTAAACTAAGATATTAAATAAATTCATTTTAATTTCTTAAACGTAGAATGATATCAATCCAATTGAAAGGACGACATCCTCTCATTTTGGTAAAATTAAAATTTGTGTAATGTTTTTCAAAAGATGTATGTTTGATGGAATATTAATCTGATGAATTTTTAAGGAAATTCTATATAGTTAAATGTTTGTACGATGAAGTAACATTTATTTCATATACCCAATTTTATTCATCTTCAAAATTATAAATATTTTTCTCATAAATTGTTTGTTCAAATGATTTATTCATGATTTTTTCTTCTAATGGACTTCTTGAATATTTGTTTATCCAATGGACCTCCATAAAAATGTTTTTTCAATTTCATACTTAAATAGAACATATTAATAACTTATAAAAGTAATAAATCATAAAACCATTCATAATAACATTTCAATTTTAAACTCTATTAAAAAATATTTCTCTATGAATCTTTAACTTCTTTTAAAGACATTTGAATACATTATTGCAGATTCTAAAGAAACTGGCTTCATACAACCTATCTAAATCAAATTGTTGTCTTAATCCTTTGAATTATCTTAATTTGTAATTAAATTTCCGTTTTTTCTTATGAATTTTTAAAACAAAAGAACATAGAAACATGAACATTTACTTTTTTCATTTAGATTAATCCGATGAAGATTCGTGCACATTTTCTTACCAATACATATTCATCCATATTTTTTTGTCCGATCAGATTTTTCATATTAAAATTTTGTATTTTTCTAACCCCCACCTTTGTACATGTAGAAGTTTCGTATTTCTAACTGGGTTCTTCTAGAAACGAAAACTCAACAACTTTTTACTTCTGGTAAAGTTCATCCAGAAATTATTGTCTGGACTTTAGTTGCACAACTCTTCTTTTTTACAAACATTATCTTATATCATGATAAATTCATGATGTTTAGGAACTTTAATGAAAATATTATCATATTTTCATATAGGTGAGGAAAATTATTACATACCCCCATAAGGAATTCTCCTGAAACTTCCTTATGAAATTTCTTTATGAAACATTATCTTTAAACACATATTGATATATTAACAAAAAATATAACAAATAAATCTTGGTTATATTATGTTTTACCTTTAATTATGTTATGGTCACCCATACATAACTTTATTTTACCCTTAAATAAGATTTTTTACCCTTAATTTACTCATAAAAGTTTCGGTTTACCTTTATATAACTTAGTTTCTACCATACATGACTTATGTTTACCCTTAAATAAATTTAGTTTTCCCATATATAACATTGATTTAACCTTTCTTAACATCTTTTTATATTCAAATAAATTTAGGTTACCCTTAAATAACATTTTGTTACACTTATATGAAATTATTTTACCCTTACTCTAGTTGAACATGTTTTTTTACCATTATATAATTTTATTTTACCCTTAATTATCTTCTATTTACACTCACATAACATTATTTTACCCTTAAATGTTTTCACTTATTAAACATAAGTTAAATATTATATAAATTTATTTTTTCTGTACTTAAAAATTGTTTTACCTTTACTTAACTTTACTTTACTCTTACATAACATATACATGTTTATGTTTACACATACATAAGAATGTTTATCTATTAATAACTCTTATCACTACTACAAAATAGGCCTTTAAAAGCGATAGAAATGGAATTTGTACGTGCTAGAAAATTTTTTACTACCTAAGTGAGATTAAAAGCCTTGGTCTTTTATTAGTGCAAACATAGTGCTGATAAATGGGTCCTTAATCGGCCTTAAAAATTCTGATAATTTGGACCATTATTAGGGATTTTAAAAGCACTGATAAAGGAACCATTTATCAGGGATTTTATTTAGCACTGTTAATGGCCCCATTTATCAGTTCTTATAAAAGTGCTGCTAAAGTTAACCTTTGTAAACACTTTTAAAAGCACTGATAAAGGGTCATACTACCGTGTTATGCAAAAACACACTACACCACCACTACAATGTTTTGTAACAAGACACCACAACACCAAAAACAAACCAGATATCAACAAAAACAAGCCCCAATACCGAATTTAAATGAAATTAATTTTACAACACATATACAAGAAAAAAACACTAGATTATGTATATTTCAAATATTGTTGATACAATTACATAAATACAAATTATTACATACATTAAGAAACATAAATGTTTTTTTGTATTTTAATCCTGACCTGAATCATGCTATTACTGAAAAAACCACCCCTTATCGAGCAAAAGAACATGCCCATATAAGAAAACAATTCTTATGTTAGTAATAACATACAAAAATAAATTAACAAAAATTGTTTATTTTTATAAAACTAATGTCAATTTTAAAAAAGACGCACTTGGAGTCATACTAGTCAAATCATATATCAGATTCATGTGTGGATGATTCCAACACATCTCAAATGACTTGTGAATTGTTGTCCAAAAGTCTCAAAACATTACTAACTGTTAATGTTACCATGATTTCCATTGAATTTCGTTTTCAAACTTCCAACACTTCATGATTAGCTTTAAAAAAACAACCTTAAGTAAAAAAAATAATCCACCTATATAAGAAAACAATTATTATATGGGTTATAATAAAATAAATAAAATAATCATATATATGAAATAATACATCAATTCTATAGGAAATGATTTGACTATGGAAATTTAAAGATTATCTATGTGATTTACCAGTAGAGGGAAGATGGTGGAAAGTGATAAATATCAACACTGTAGGTGTGAATGTTTTTGATGGAGAATATGTTTATTGAAGTTTTGGTGAAAAATATCAGGAAAGATCGATAGAGCACCCCAACTCAATCAAAAAAATCCACCTATATAAGAAAACAATTATTTTGTGATTAATACTAGATAGAAATAAATAAAACCTAAATATTAAATGATACATTAATTTGATGGAAAATGATTTTACTATGAAAACAACAAGATTACCTCTTTGATTGAATATGGGCAGTTCTTTTTCTCTTCATGATAAGGTAGTGGAGAGAACATGAAGGAAAGTGATAAATGAAGCATTGCAGGGGTGAAAGGTTTTGATGTAGAAGAAGTCTTTGGAAGTTTTGGCACATAAAGAAATTAATGATGGAAAAATCACCCAAACTCAAAAAAAGGAATCCAATTTTATAAGTAAAAATTATTTTATGATTAATACTAAAAAGAAATAAATTTTAAATAAATATGAAACAATACATTAATTCTATGGACAATGATTTTACTGTGGAAACACAAATATTACCTCTGTTATTGAATAGGGGAAACATCATTTCTCTTCTTAAAAAATAAGTAGAGAGAACTTGATGGAAAGTTATAAATGAAACACTGTAGGGGTGAAAAGGTTTTGAGGGAGAATAAGTATGTGGATGTTTTGGTGCAAAAAGGCATGGAAGAGGGATAAACCACCCCAAATCAAAAAAAATAATCTAACTGTATAAGAAAACAAATATTATGTAAGTAACTCTAAAAAGAAATAAATTAAACATAATTATGAAGTTATACATTAATTCTATGGACAATGATTTTACTATGTATACATCAAGATTTCATTTGTTATTGAGCAGAGACAACGTCATTTATCTTTTTGACTATACATGACAGATGTATAGAAATAATCTAAAATAAATTAACTCTATAATGAATAATGGAAATTAAATCAAGATTCCATTATATTTTTTTCTTAAAATAGATAATGTATATTATAACATTACCTTAACATATTTTCAATTAGTATTCTTTTATTATAGTTTGTTCTTTCAAGGGATTGGTAACATCATCATATACATAAGACATTTTCTGCATGAGTAGTCAAACATTTTAATCCAGTAGAGAATATATAATATTATGGAGAACAATATAGTATATCTAAAAAATTACCTTCTCATTGAAATCTCTTTCTTTATTTAAGGTTTTAAGGATTTGGTTCCTCTATCAAGAATCCAAATCCCCTCTTTGTTGTCTTCTCTAATGTATAAGTAATTTTCTACATTGGGACTAACATCAATTGATTGTGATCTCCAAATGAAATGGTCATCCTCAATTTAATTTTCATTTGACCAGACATTTGTTTTAGTCACCAGTAGTACAATGAACCAATTATTGTTTGTTGGATCATAGACATAAAATACTTGCACTGCTTGTGATGCCATTATAAATAGCTCATCTTTTCCCCTTACACAATGAAATTCATTTTCACGGAGCCTATTTCATCAAATTTCATTGCATTGATAATGTCCACCCATTTATAGCGGAAAATGGGAACATGAAATATTTTATAATCAAACTAGTATATCCATTCGATAATGCTAAAATATGACATATTTTTAGAAATTGATTTCCCATCTTTAGAACTAGATATGTGCATCACTTTAGAAACAAGAGTAGCACCTCTATTTTTCATCATAGTTATGTCATCGTGTTTTTTTGAATAGACATATTACCATTGATTAGAAAACCAGTTTAAGATATAACATTTTCATTTGAACCTTGGCTATCCACTGATGTTGTTCGTCAATTGAATTCGTATTTTCAAATAACTCCTTATAAATTTGATCTCAAATCCATCCTATAAACTATTGATTATGTGTATTTGATATCCATCCTTCAGCCCTTTATGGATTCAAATATCTAATAATTTCTTTGTGGTCTTCAATATACAGATCAACATATTCACTATTATGTAAAATTTAAAGGTGTATTTGTTCCCGCTATGTCACGGTAATTGTAACAACATCTCTTCTCGAAAACCCATCACCCATAAGGAATTCATTATGACAAGACTTTGGGAGACCAATACTCTCAAAATCTAATAGGAAATCTATATATAATTTAATAGATTTTCAACAATATATCATTTTTCAATAAAACCATATGGTTGACTTCAATTCATGACAAACCCTTTCAAAATATTCATATAAAATTAAATGGGGTACATCCATTTGTAATGGATATGACCAAATAGTTGTACCTCTCTAACCAAGTGAACCATCAGGTGGACCATTATATCAATGAATGATGGTGGGAAGAGCATATCTAATTGAAATAATATGACTGCAACCTCCTTATTCATGATGTGAAACTTCATCGAGCCTATAACTTTACTCCATATGGATTTTAAAAAGAAGAAAATTTTAGTTAATGTATGTTGTACATTTTGAGGAAGAATGAAACAAAAGAATCATACATTAAATATTGCATCAAAACATGACAGTTGTGTGATTTTAGTCCTTGTAACTTAAAATTATTCATTGACATGACATTATTTATATTTTATAAATACCCCTATAGAACATTTATATTATTAAGGAAAAGGATAAATTTCAATTTTTCCTATCTGGATAGAATGCAAGCTTTTGAAGGAAGAAAATTCAACCTTTTAACCTTCACTGGTGCCATCTCTTCACTTATTTCCATTTCAATCAAGTACTACCTATCCTTTATGAAATCATTCATTTTTTCAGGAACATTTAGCAATGTTCCAATAACACTATCAAATATATTTTTTTACATTAATTACATCAAGAAAATGTATGACCTACAAATAATTCCAATATGGTAATTCAAAGAAAATTGATCTCTTATTCCAACCTAATTTTATATGGATTTAAAAAAATACCAAAAAAATGGCGATATCTTTTACTTTATTGTACAGTTGATCACCCGTTACTGGAGATTGTGTTGTACCTTGTTCAATATTCCCATCATATTTTGCCATCCAAGATAGATATTGATATCATTGTGATAAAAATTTCGGATGTCGTAAAAACACCATCTTTGAGGAATGTTTCAACCAAACTGAATATGTGGATTTTTCATAACTGGGACCCCCCAATATTTGTTTTAATTCAATAGGTTAATAAATTTCAATAATATGGGAAGCAATTTATTATTCCATACAATAAGGACCTTAATGTGAATTCTTTACTTCTATGATCATCGTACATTATAACAATTATATCCCACATCAATGTTAGATATTCGATCAATGGAGGAAAATGGACATCAATATCATTACCTGGATTCTTTGGTATAGATATAAAAATATACAACATAATTTATTTGGGCTTCATGCATAACCATGAAAGAAAGTTATAATTTACCAACATGAAGGGACATGTATTGTGAGTACTACACTGTACACCAAAATGATTTATTCCATATATTGATAATATAAGAGGAAAGTTTATCAACTCATTTCCAAATTTAGGACACTCGTAATTAATTTTCTTCCACCAAGTTGAATCTGTTAGATGATGTAGGTTCTAATATTTAATTCTTATATCTGCATTCACTACTGGAATTTTACCCTTTACCAATGGTTCAGAACCATTGGTAAAGGCTGGGAAACCATTGGTATATTATATACCAATGGTTTCACAAACCATGGACAAGTAAGCCATGGGTATAGGCTTATACCAATAGTTCTGTGTAAACAGTTGGTATATGTGTTATTGTAAGAGATATAACAACAGTTTCACAAACCATTGGTATATGTTTCCCTTATACCAACGATTTAGAACTTTTGGTATATAGTGTACAATATACATCGAAATGATATACCAATGGTTTTGAAAATCGTTGGTAAGAGTTTATACCAACAGTTATAACAAAACCATTGGTATAATATACATCAAAAGCTATACCAACGGTTTTGAAAACTATTGGTATACATATGATGCACCTCCATAGTAGCAGCAGCCAACATCCACCTCCAACCTGTAACTCTCCATGACCTGCAAGAACACATACAACCAGAATCCAAATGACTACATGGGATGTTTAAAATTCATCTAGAATTCAGAAATTTATAAATTTAAAATTCATTCCTCACTCAAACCACAACACAATAGAAAAATCCATAATCCAATACATCCACAATCCAATACATTCAGAATTGAAATGCAATAACACCCATAACACCAATACAAAATTTAAATCCAACACATCCAGAATCCAATACACATAACAGTATTCAAAATTTAGAATTCATTACCAATACATCTAGAATCCAATACATCCATAATTTATAAATTTAGAATTGAAATGAAATAACACCATAACAGTATTCAAAATTTATAATTCACTCCTCACTCAAACTACAACACCAATACACACAATAGAAAAAGCCTACATGTTATAGGAAGCACATGTGATTTTTACTCATGGTCTTAGGTTGACTATCGTAAAACCAATAAGAAAACTTGGGTAGAGTGGACAAGGATCATGATACCCATAAGATAGACAATGGTAGTGGTCATGTTATTAGACCTGTGATGAGTTATAGGAATAATATGGGATGTTTATATTCTTATAATGACTATGTATCCATGTATAAATGGTTCCTGATGTGTTAGTGGGAAACATTGGCCAATCTCGACATAAGAGATGTGTTACCAGAATAGCCTATATGTTTTCATAGAATTTTCAATTGGAATAAGGGGGTATGTGGATAATTGTAATTTCATGTCCTGGGTGTGATGTGAGATGTATCCCCATTTTGGGTAATGGGTATGAATATTCAATTATGTATTTGGTATTGGGTTCCCAAAGGGACATTGGTTTGGTCCTAGAACCCACTTTTTAAGGATGGTATTGGCGTATTAAATGTCATGTGTTTTATAATAGGGGTAGGAGTTCCTCACATGAGAAGTGGATTGTGTGAGGATAGACCATGTATTCTTGGGTTAATGTATCAACAAAATCTGAATATGTTTGGTCAGTTTTCCGTATTCAAGTTGTTGTTTTCACTTAAAATCTTGTCTATTTCAAATAAAAGTGAGACAATTTGAGTGGTACCAGCCACACCGTGCGTCAGATTGAGGTAGGGTTGACTCATACATGTCAGAAATGACCCATGGATTGTTTTCATAAAGTATCAATAGAATCTGAATTCATTTGGTCGGTTTTCCGTATGCCAGTTGTTGTTATCACTTAAAATGTTGACCATTTCAAATAAAAGTGAGACACTTTGAGTTGTACCAGCCACACCGTGCTTCAGATTGAGATGGGGTTGACTTTTACCCATCACAAATGACCAATGTATTCTTGTGTTATAGTATCAACACAATCATAATACGTTTGGTCGGTTTCCCGAATCTCTCTTGCTATTACTCAAAACAATGTCCATTTTAAACAAAAGAGAGACACTTTGAGTGATACCGGCAACACCATGCCTCAGATTGAGGCTGGGTTGACTCTTACATGGCCCAAAATACCCATGGATCGTTTTCCTAAAGTATCAATACAATCAGAAAGCGTTTAGTCAGTTTTCGTTATGCAAGTTGTTGTTTTCACTTAAAAAACTGTCCATTTCAAATAAAAGTGAGATAGTTTGAGTGGTACCAGCCACACTATGACTCTAATTCAGGAGGGATTGAATTGTACATATTGAAAATGACCCATTTATAGTTTTCCTAAAGTATCAACAAAATATTAAGGCATTTGGTCGGTTTTTTGTATGCAAGTTGTTGTTTTTACTTAAAACAGTGTCCATTTTAAACAAAATAGAGTCTTTTGGTGGTACCGGCCACACCGTGCCACATATTGAGGTGAGGTTGACTCATACACATCACAAATGACCTATGTATAATTTTCCAGAAGTATAAATATAATTATAAAGCGTTTGGTTGGTTTTCCGTATGCAAGTTGTTGTTTTCACTAAAAAACCTGCCCATTTCAAATAAAAGTGAGACAATTTGAGTGGTACCGGCCAGACCATGACTCGGATTGAGGCGAGGTTGATTTTTGAACCTCATAAATGACCCATATATCATTTTCCTAAAGTATCAATCGAATATGAATGCGTTTGGTCGGTTTTCCATATGCTAGTTGTTGTTTTCACTTAAAATGTTGTCCAATTCAAATAAAAGTGAGACACTTTGAGTGGTACCGGCCACACCGTACCTCAGATTGAGGCAGGGTTGACTAGTACACGTCAAAAATGAACCATGGATCCTTTTTCTAAAGTATAAACACAATCCTAAAACGATTGTTCAGTTTTCCGTATTCTAGTTGTTTTTACTTAAAATAGTGTCCATTTTAAACAAAATAAGGACACTTCAAGTGATATGGGCCACACAGTGCCTCATATTGAGGCTTGGTTGACTCATAAACATCACAAATGACCCATGGATAATTTTCCTAAAGTTTCAACACAATTAGAATGGGTTTGGATTGTTTTTCGTATGTCAGTTGTTGTTTTCAATTAAAATGTTTTCCATTTCAAATAAAGGCGAGACACTTTGAGTGGTACCAACCACACAGTGCCTTAGATTGAGTTGGGTATGTCTCCAACATGTCACAAATGACACATGGATCCTTATGATAAATTATCCACACAATTAGAATAAATTTGGTCATTTTTCCATATGTATGTTGTTTTTACTTAAAACAGTGTCTATTTTAAACAAAAGAGAGACACTTTGAGTGATAATGACCACACCATGCCTCAGATTGAGGCGAAGTTGACTCGTACATGTCAAAAATGACCCATGGATCATTTTAATGAAGTATAAATAGAATCAGAAAGTGTTTGGTTGGTTTTCCATATACAAGTTGTTGTTTTCACTTAAAATCCTATCCATTTCAAATAAAAGTGAGACAGTTTGAGTGGTACTGGCCACACCGTGGCTTGGATTGAGGCGGCGTTGACTCATACACATCAAAAATTACCCATGGATATTTTTCCTAAATTAGAAATATAAAACGAATGTGTTTGGTTAGTTTTCCATATGCATGTTATTGTTTTCACTTAAAATCATGTTCATTTGAAATAAAAGTGAGACAGTTTGAGTGGTACCGACGACATCGTGCCTCAGATTGACGCAGGGTTGACTCGTACACATCAATAATGACCCATGTATCGTTTTCCTAGAGTATGAACAAAATCCAAATGTGTTTGGTCAGTTTTACGTATTCAAGTTGTTGTTTTCACTTAAAATCATGTTCATTTCAAATAAAAGTGAGATATTTTGAGTGGTAATGGCCACACCGTGCCTCATATTGAGGCGGGGTTAACTCTTACAGCTCAAAAATGATCCATGGATCATTTTCCTAAAGTATAAATATAATCCGAATGTGTTTGGTTAGTTTTCCATATGCCAGTTGTTTTCACTTAAAATGTTGCCCAATTAAAATAAAAGTGAGACACTTTGAGTGGTACCAGCCACACTGTACCTCAGATTGAGGCGGGGTTGACTTTTACACGTCACAAATAACCCATGGATCCTTGTTCTGATGTATCAACACAATCCAAATAGGTTTGGTTGGTTTTCCGTATGCCAATTGTTTTTACATAAAAGGGTGTCCATTTTAAACAGAGCTTAGATTGGGATCCAATATGCCAAATAAAGAGTGAGACTGTCTCCGGAATCAAGGTAGGTGGTCCTTAGCCTTTCGTGAATTGTCGTGATGTTTTATATATGCCGAATTTCTGCTTGCCCAATATTGGGATGTTGGGTTGGGAGGCTATTCGGGGTCTAGGGAGGATGGTGGGGGGCTATCTGGGGTCCAGGGAGGATGGTGGGGGCTGTCTGGGGTCCATGGAGGAGGGGGTGCTATCAGGGGGGCTAACAGGGGGCTGTCTGGGGGTTGTCTGGGGTCCAGGGGGGGCAGTCCAGGGGGCTGTGGGGGGTTGTCCGGGGTCCAGGGAGGAGGGTGGGGGCTATCTGGGTTCTAGGGAGGAGGGTGGGGGGCTATCCGGGGGGCTTTTCGGGGGATATCTGAGGTCCAGGGAGGAGGGTGGGGGGCTGTCCAGAGTCCAGGGAGGAGGGGGGATGTCTGAGGTCTAGGGAGGAGGGTGGGGGGCTGTCCGGGGTCCAGGGAGGAGGGTGGGGGCGGGGGGGGGGGGGGGGGGGGCTGTCAGGGGGGATGTCCGGGGGGCTATCTGGGGGGGATGTTCAGGGGCTGTCTGGGGTTCAAGGAAGAGGGTGGGGGGTTTTCCAGGTTCCAGGGAGGAGGGGGCTGTCCGGGGTCCAGGGAGAAGGGTGGGGGCTATTCGGGGTCCAGGGAGGAGGGTGGGGGGCTGTCCGGGGGCCTGTCTGGGGGGCTGTCTAGGGGGTTATTCGGAGGCTGTCTAGGGTCCAGGGAGGAAGGTGGGGGGATATCCGAGGGGTTGTACCAGACACATGGGATGGTATTTACATATTTTCTAAGCAAATTATTTCAAGGTTAAAAAAATAATTTCAATATATCAACTTCTAATCAGGCCATCAATTTTCTAAATTTCACTAAAAATTTACAATTTCATTAAAATAGATAAAAAATAAATATAAAGTAACCTACCTAATCACATGTATATTCAGGAACAACAAATAAATAAACATCAACGGTCAGTAATATTAGTCAAAAATGTAACGGATCAATCTGTCCCTCATAAACATCACTATCATCACCATCATCGTCACCCTCACCACCGTCTTTATCTTCATCCCCATCATAGTACCCTCCCTCCTCCCCTCCCTTGAACTCTGCCTCAGCCTCCTCATCGCACTCCTCATCTGCCTCAGCCTCCTCCTTGCCCTCATCCTCCGCCTCGGACTCCTCCTCACCCTCCTCCTCCTCTGCCTCATCCTCCTCCTCACCATCGTCTCGAACAACACTTGAATTGGCACCTGGTGAACCATATATAGAACTCATAGATGAAATATATTCATCACAAGAAGTTATGGCCTCTGGTGTAAATGTTGGACGTAAAACTTCCATCAGTTTCATAAATGCAGTGTTTTCCCTAACAGACTGTTCTGCTGTCTCTATGGACCTTTTTTCATCCTATTCTGCCTATGCCTTAACCTAATGCAACTCGGTGGCACTACGAATTGTACCTTATGAGGTCCAATACCTCATCGGAACTATACTCTTCCCAGGTCGGCAACTTACTCTACCAGGGTGCTCATCTCCCAACACCTGATGTAAGTGATCGTTTGGCCCAAAATTGTCAGGTTCCTGGGAATCAAGGGCCTCTAAAGCATCTTGTTACAAATATAAATATATTATTAAGTTAAAAAATAGAGATTAAAATTTTAAATCAACAAAGTAAAATTACAATCCGCTGCTGAGTCGGTTCATTAATCGCACTTCCATCTTTCTTCTTTCTACTCAAGCAAAACAGTTTTTCTCGAGGAACATGTCCTTCTATATTCAATTTTTGCCTCTACAATGACATTGAATATAGAAAACCATAATTACAAATAGGATAGCAAAAAAATAGTAAGTTCATAACTAAAATTATATAACAACTTTAGCAATCGAATAAATTATGGAGGAAGAAATAGAAAGTGCAAGTCGTAAAGAAAGATTATAAATTGTCATACCTATTATCTCTCATGATCTGGCATCGTAGTATGTCCCAATGTGTGGGGTTATTTCTTAGAATCAATGTTTTCTTATTTCTTAACGATTAATCCTAAATAAATTTCAATAATTAGTATTAACTAATAACATGAAAAATTTCATTTAAATACTTCTAATTTGATTAATACCATAAATTGGCTAGTCTCCCAATGAGTAATCATCTGTCAGTACTGTTCTAATGGAAAATAATCCATGACAGGGACCATCTCTAACTTGTTTCCCACTGTATAATGCCTACCAATGTACAAATCATTCTTATAAGCTCTCCAAAGCTCGCCTAAATCCTTTAGACGTGGTGGTTGTGCACCCTCACCATAGGGGAAATTAAAGCTCAGCTGAAACCAGAATATTAATTCATATAAATAAAAAATTAATATATTGCATTAAATACAACAGATTTGTTTACCCATATCTCTACCCAGGATTTATCCTTGACTTCATTTGGTAGCTGTCTCCATGAGAGCAGGCTGACAGGAATGATGTCGGAGTATTTGGCAAGTGTCGCCAAAAAACTCCGACATTACAGCCATGATTTTTCATTCATCTGTCTATCTTCATTTTAGTCCACCATCAACTGCGTGCGGCGATTCCACACCGAACACATGCATGTACACCCCCACCCCCGCCTCCTATCAGTAGATGTATCTGTTATGAAATAAAATGAAATATTTTATCAATACATGTTATAATGAAAATAAATAATGTTGTAACAATTTGTTAGGGTTGTATAAGTATACCTGTGGTAGTCTGATCAATTGGTGCCCCTGTATCTATAGAAAATGAAGGAACACCTTGTACAGATGGAGTCTGTCCCAATTTATGCTCCATAGGGATATACACTGGTGGAGTAGTAGTCGAAGAAGATGGAATATAGAAGCCTAGAGAGAAGGAAGCAGAAGTAAAAGAAGATGATAGGGATGGCTAGTCAAATGCTGGAAGGGGAGTGGGAATCATCATTGGATATGGTACATATGGGTGAGGAGGATCAGATGTAAAGGGTGGTGAAAACATGGGAGGGCTAAATATCTCATGTGTCCCTAATGACAAACTGGGATCAGAATGTGTAATGGATGGTATGTCAGTGGGAGGGGAAGGGACTAATCGGGTACGCCGACCAGATCTTCTAGCTCTCGTACCACCCCCCTCATACGAACACCCTGAGTACTGGGACCAATACTAGGCTGTTGTTTCCCTCAGATTCCGGGGATGCCCTCCTTTGATGGGAGGTTCAAAAATTATGATCGGTTCCTAACGGGTTTGTTCGTAGAACCGGAAACATCCAATGATTCCACATCCATTCAGACCTACTTTCCAAAGGTAGGTGCTCATTAGTTTGTGGACTTATGAGGCTTAGGAATTTGCATTGGTCGAGAGGATGGGAGGTTGGACTCATCCCACCTTTTTGAGGGGAATTATTGTCTACTCCGGGAATATGTTTATAGATTTAAGTTATGTTCATGAATCCTGATTACATTACCAAGTATAAAATGAGTTTTCCTTTAGATTTGACAATCAATGATCTATATGTAGGAAATTTAGAGAATCTTTTATATGTATTTGAGGTTCTTCATCGATAGAGAATCATCTGTATTTATTAGAGATTCTTGGTCAATGGTACCCTTAAACACATTTATATAGAAGTATCTTGGTCATTATGATGACCATGTTGGTTTTAAAGCCACTCAATGGGGCACTTGAAGTTTATTTTCATTCATAAAGACATGGATTATTTCAGAGTTGGTATCGAACCTGCAGATGGGCTACCTATGTATCCTTTGTTTAGAAAAGGAATCAGAACCCACGTAGTTTGAGTAAGGGAGTATGATGTTTATGATTGATGGCTCAAAGAAGGATGTCATAATTACTTTTACACTCTATGCTCATGTGAGTCATGATCGGTGTGAGAAACAAGAGGTATTGGTAAGAATCAGACAACTGTGCCATGAAATATGCAATCAGAAGAAATAAGGTGGGACTTATGTATGTAGGACTGCCCAGATAAATGAAGATTTGGATTTACTTCAGGGAAGAAATCCAGGAACAGGGTCCATAAAGGTACATGTGCTTCACGGAGATTTTAATACTCTAACTTGGGACTTACTTCTGAAAAGGAGGCCCAAATTAGGAGAGGACTTATGATTGGGTTTTTACTCCTGAGAAGGAATCCCAGATCAAAGGTAAATTAGGACTGGTTAAGAGGAATTAAGACTGGGGCTTACTCCTGAAAAGGAGGCCCAGGTTAAGAGACTTGAAAAATTAAGGGATTTGGGGATTGCTCTTGAAGAGGATGCCCAAATTAGGGGACTGGGGATTATTTCTGAAAAGGAGGCCCATGTTAATGAGGACTTGGGGCTTACTCCTAAGGAGGATGCCCAGATTTGAGAATTATGACTGGGGCTTATTCCTAAAAAGGAGGCCCAGGTTAAGGGAATTAAGGTTTGGGGCTTACTCCTGAGGAGGATGCCCAGATTTGGGGACTAGGGCTTACTCCTAAATAGGATTCCCAGATTTGGGGACTAGGGCTTACTCCTAAGGAGGATGCCCAGATTTGGGGACTGGGGCTTACTCCTAAGGAGGATGTCCAGATTTGGGGACTGGGGCTTACTCCTAAGGAGGATTCCCAGATTTGGGGACTTTTAAGAATTGTGCATTACTCCTAAGGAGGATTCCCAAGTTAAGAATTATGACTGGGACTTACTCCTAAAAAAGAGTCCCAAATCGATTGAGTTCTCTCATCTTAAAGGATGAGGTTTAATGAATGAAATCTCAACCTTTAGTGACATAAAGATGTGTAAATCACTAGGTTTTGAGAGATATTCTACAGAGTTCCTTTCAGATAAGGAATCAAAAATCAAGAAATCATGCCATAAATGGATTTTAAGAGTGTCTTAAAGATTGAATCTTGAATAAGAGATGTGGAATGGCTTAAGAGGGGTGAAATGGGCAAGAAGGGCACCCAAAAAGGCAGAGGCGTGCAAGTCTTGGAAGGCGCGCAGGTACTACGTGGGCGCGCAAGTCCTGGTCGTGCAGGTATGTCTGCGCGACACATGGTGTACTTGCGCGATGGTTAACCAGTAGGGCAATACTTGAGCGACTCTTGATTAATGCCTTTATAATCCTCTTGAGGTTTTTTCAGAAGAGGGGCGTGCAATTTCTATTGAAGTAGTAAGGCGGCGTGCAAGTGTGGCCTTTTCCCTTAAGGGCTGACCACTCAGGCGCGCAAGTGTTGATGAGTTTCAACACTTAGTCCTTCCTCACCATATTTAGATATTCCGTTCTAGGTAAGAAATTACCTTAGAAGTGTTTCGGAAGCTTTGAGAAGAGACTAGGGCGCCGGGATCTCAAATCTGAGTTTCTGGAAAAAATCCTCCTTGAATGGGGGGCCCACAGGGTCTATTTATAGGCAGGAGAAGACCCCGGGCGGTTATCACTTAGGTCATTCAAGTCACTTGCGCAACCACTAGGCGTCGCGCAAGTAGACTTACGCGACTATGAGGGAACTTGTGCGGCACATGGGCAATATTCTTCTTATTCCTTCCTTTGTCAATTTTTGATATTTTGTCCAAAGGTTGAATCACTTTGAGCTCAAATATTCCCCTTTTCTGATCATTAGATTCTGTGAAGAAAGGAGCATCAATAAAAGTCCCCCCTCAGAGTTGGATCAAGATAGAATAGAGTATTTGAATCTGAGGAAATCGAGAATCACAAAGAAATTGGGACAAGAAAGGTTGGGTGCGCAAATGAGCTTCGGGAGTGCGGAGTCCGACACGCAGGGGACGTCCTTTAGTCTCCCAAGGTACGGCGCATAGATAGGCCGCCTGGCCTATAAATACGTGGTCTTTGGCCGTGCATGGCATCTATTTCCGAATTCTCGAGCTCTCGCCGCGCAAGTCATCTTCTTTCCACTATTTCCTCACCGTCGCGCTGCTGTTAAGATAATAGGACTTGCGCGGTGAAAACATGCGCGACGAAAATTTGCGCGACACATTTAACTCCTGCGCGACACATCCATACTTTCGCGCCTTAATTCCTTAGCCATTTTTTCGAATTTCTTCACAATATATTATGAAAAATCAATCCATTTAAGAGTTAAGTTATTCAACTCTTCTGCAGAATCAATGGCTCCTAGACCTGGTATAGTTGATGAACTGGATAGCAAGTGGATAGATGATATGATGAACATCATTGGCCATGATTATTATACTATCAAAGATATTACTCTTTTGGATTTGGCTAAGTATCTGATGAAATATCATCATGAATTCCCACAGAGCACTTATCTACCTTTGTATGGCTATGGTCATCTGTGAGAAGTCACCATTCCAGAAGCAAAGCACTATCTTCCATTTTCGTGGTTTCAGAATTACACCAACTTTGCTTCAACAAATATCTCAGTTGGAGGAGTATTTCTAAATGCTGGAACAGTGGAGAAGACCTACATAATGCATCATAGCCCTTGCACACCAGATCTGAAAGATCATACACCTGAGCTGCAACCATATTGTCATCCTTCAATCTTCCGAAATGCTCAAATGGATCAATCCAAAGGCTGGAAGAAAGGTTGGGACTTCCGTCCTGGGGGAGGCGTGAAGCCAACTTGGATGTGGGTATACTGGGTGCAACAAACCTGTGCAGAGTTTGTCAAGGTTTTGAAGGGAGCTGCAATATACGAAGCTGTCTGGGTTGGGAAAACATATGTTTACAGACATGACAACTTCATTCCGGAGATACTCAGCCACTAGAGCCCAAAAACTAATTCTTTCCATCTGACTCATGGAGAAGTAGGAATCAGTCTGTGGGATGTCCACAAGATCTCAGGGGATCCAATGTTGTGTTATATTTATGATGAATTCATTCCTCCCAAGGTAACTTGGAATGATTCAAAGAAAACTCCTGCTTTAGCTCGGGAATTATTTAAGATCTTCCACCGGATCAAGAGTTTAGAGACCTCATTAACTCATTCTAGAAAGGATATTTATCTAGAGGAATGGATGAATATATTTCTTATTGATAAGAAAGAGAGGGATCCAAAGGAGAAGGATCCGAAATAAAAAGGATCCAAGAAAAATAAATCCAAGGATAAGAGGCCCAAACGTCCTACCACCTGCCCAAAACCTGAGAAGAGGGGTGCTCTTGGCACATTCTGGCCAACTCTAGAAGCATGAGAGTTCGAGAATTGGGGATATGAAGTGAATCAAAGAGTCCCAAAGAATACTCGTCTGGTGGGCTTCTTGGCAATGTGGCTCAGTGTTTATCTCTTTCCAGTCAGGGATTATAATGGAGGCGTCAGGCCGGGGACCTTCGTCATTGCGGCAAAGATGGATGAGGGAAAATGGTTGGGTTGGCTACCCCCATTTTAGCAAAGATTCACAGGAGTTTACTTCATATCTTCATGGGTAAATCTCCTTTAATAATAGTGGGACCATTCCAAGTTTTATGGGGATGGATCGGCACTCGCTTCAGGACTTACAATGTACATAATGGATTACAAATTCCTAGAAGTTCTTTCAGGCCATCAGTGCAAGAATTATCTGGAGTTGCTCCATTAGATGTTAATGACTATGAAATGAAAGTGAGGCTGAGAATGTTTAAGGAATTCAAATTCTTTCCCTATGTAAGTCCGCCAACCGGGTGGTTTGTTGATGATGGAACAACCCATTTGGATTTTAGGTCATACATGCTAGCTTGCAGGGATGGTGTGCTAGTTTCCAGGATTGACAGAGAAATCATATGCGAGGCCTATGATCCATATACATTTTCACGTCAATTCAAATGTCTACAACAGATTGCTGTATCTCCTCCAGTACATGTCAGGTTAGAGAAACATCTGATGGTTGCTCGGCAACTATGGCTGCTGACGTCAAGGGAGAAGACTGGGACAGTATTTGATCTACCAGTTGAAAAAGAGGCACATAATTTGACTACATATTATGCCGAACAATGGATAGCATCATACCCCAAAGGGATATTGAATCGCCCGGTTTATCAGGTGGGGAAAAGGAAGAGGACTGTAGAGAAAGAAACCCTTCCTCATGAAGGTGATGCTTCCCCACCTGAAGTTGATTCGACAGAATCCTCCTCTAGAACTGATTCACTGGATTCCCATGATAGGGATGATGAGGCACAACCAGCGAAAAAGCGGTTTCGTGCCCGATATAATCCTCCAGTCAGAATTAAAAGACCCACTCCATCAACTCCTGGTGAGTTACTTCATTGTAGTAATTTAATCACTACTACTTTATAAAGAAACAAATCTTACTTTATTATTCTCTATCTATAGTTGCAGGAGATGGGAAGAAATTGAAGTAAAAAAATGTAGGATCTTCCTCACAACCTTCATATCTAAGACCAGAGGCTGTCCAGCTATGGAAGAGTTTATACTGTGGTACTGAGACCGCCTGGCTGGATTTGTGTGAGGGCCTACAACTTCTTGGAATAGGGAATCTTATGGCTTCTTCGAATCTTCAATACGAGGATGACCCCAATGAAGTGTGGGCTTAAATTAGAGATTTGTAAATGCTCATATATGCCACTGATGAGTCTGTTCATGTCACCAGGCGGGTGAAGGAAATGATTGATCATGGCACCACCGTGGGGGCCAGTGGTTCTGGAGATGAGGAGTGGCAAGAGTATGTGGCTCCTGAAGATGTAAGTTTTCTTTCCTTATTTTCTTTGCGACTTGATTTCAGTTGAAGCTTTGTTACTTAAGAAAGTTATTTTATTCATCTTGCAGCTTGAAAAGAAAGGAACTGGGGTTCCTTCACCACAGTATAGCCCTGGTGGTACTGCCATCAGGGCTGCTGCTGATTCTCCTCGCGAACCAGGCGAGATATCTCCAGGCCAGCAGGCCATGAATGAGGCATTGGACATAGCCTTCCATTCACCAATCCAAGTTCCAATAAGGGAGACTACCGATACTCCAAAAAATCCAAAGAAGAAAAGGAAACGAAGGAGGAAGTCCACAGCTAAACGCTTCATTAGCAGCGGTAAGTCATTCGAGTAATCATGAGTTTATACCCATGACCACATGGTTACTCATATTTCTGGGGATTGCAGGGGCTTCTTCAATTTCTCCCCTGAGGGAAAGGACTTATCTTCCTTTAGAGACCACAGAGGGTGCTGTGGAACAATCACAGATCCAAGATGACTTGGATGCTACTGGATAAGAGCTAGCATCTATTCCCAGTATCCCTCCTACTGCTGTTGTAAGAAGAGAAGAACCTACTTCTGGTAAGTCAACAATGCTTCATAAAAATGTTGAATGAAACATCGTCTGACTTCCATTCTGTGATACTTCAGGTTCAAATCCCGCATTAGAGCTTCTGGTGACTATTGAAACTAATGCAACTGATGTTGTGCTTTTACCTGAAGATGTTGTCCAGGGTCAGGGGCTGCAGGACATAAGTCATCAAGAAGACACACCAAACGCTCCCACTAGTGAGACTAACCAGGATTCTGAAATATCATTGGATGAAATAATGAATCATGGCATGTCTTTCGAAGAATTTTATTATCATGCTTAGTTGTCCTGTGATTTAGAAGACCTTGGGCGTGAGTGTTATCCTTTTCCCAGTAAATTTTCTTATAATTTACACTCCTAATCATGACTGAAAATGATACGTAGTTCCATCCATAGAAACTATTGAACTGCCAATGCCTGAAGAGGGTGTGAACATTGATGTCAACCCAACCATTGTAGAAACATTATGTCAAGTAGAGCTAAAGCCAGTAAACCCTCTTGAGACCCATCTTGAAGATCCTGTTGAGACTAGGAAATATGGGGAGGAGTCTTCTCAGGTTGCTGACCCACCATCGGGTAAGGGATAACAATATTTGTGATTGTACTTAATTTTCAATACAATCAATTCTCTTGTTATCCTTTGAAACTAACAAAAGATTTCAATTAATCATCCAGGGCTGTCAACTACAGTGGATAGGTCTGGAGGTGAGGCCTCAGCCTTTTTCCCCATGGGAATTGAAAGTGAAGAAGCACAAGCCAGGGGGAAAGAGAAGAACATGGCACTTCCTTACATGCATTAATCCCAGATTACCTACCCCCTGTGATTATGATGTTGAATCAGACCCAGTGATGCTTAAAGCATTCATCTTTTCACGATGCAAGGCATGGAAAAACATATGGAAAATCATATCTGAGGTGCCTTTAGAAAATTTATCATTGAAAAATCCTCGATTGTCCCCCCAATTTTTCATACTAGGACTTGGAAGTTTTGGATATGAAAAGATCCATACCACAGTGAAATAGATCATCTTCAGGAGGGAGCAGGAGAAAAAGTTCCGCGAAGATCTGAACAAGATGAAATTTTCAGTTAACATCGGCGAATTTGAGGCTGCGGTATCCCAAGCTGAGGCTGATTATGCTGCCAAGATGAAGGAGATGAAGCATAAAATCAAAGAAAAAGTCGTCCAGCAGGTGAAACTCTAGCAACAGTTAGATACTGATACTGGGGAACTTGATCAGCTCAATAATTCATTGGAGGGAGCTCAAACGAATGGTATGAAAGCCATTGCAGATGCCAAGAAGGCACTCCATTAAGCTGAGAAGAGTGATGTTGATCGAGTGCATGAGCTTCAAGTAGTTGCTAATGAAGCTCGGGATGCTGTACATCAATGGAAGAATTATGTTGACAGTCTTTTGTAATCTACTTGGAAAAGAGAAGAGACTCCAATCTATTAATGTCCATCTAACTCTTGTGCATCAATTAAAAACACTTTCACCTTCACTCATTTGTACCTACATTCTCTTTTTCTAAATGCTTTAGATTTTACCTAAGCCAATGGGCTTAGTAAGCATAGTTTTATTTTTTACTAGGATTAATGTAAATAACCCTACAATCTTAAAACCTTTTAATTGCTCAATGTTACCTAAATCATACAAAATGTATGTTTAGTGAGCTGGGAACTTGACTTTTATTCAGAGTCCCCTTGTCTTTTGTGGGAAGTTTAAAGTCATGCACGTCGGATATAAAAAGGCTAATGTTTAAGGTCGAAATAGCTTTGACTAAAATGGATTAGAATTGAATCAATTCCTTGAATATTCATCTGAAAACATATTACCATACTCACGTATGAGGGAAAATATGTAAGCTATGACTTAAGAATATTTCAATCCGAGAAATGATATGAAAAAGAGCTAAAAGGCATTAGAAGAAGTAGTTTCCAAGAATGAAGTTACCATTATTTAACAAACCCGTTATGGGGTTGAATTATGCAGGGCCACCTAAGGGCATTGGCTGCATAGTTAAATAAAATAGTGTCTTTTGGCTAAAAAGTTTGTTTTGTAGACTGTTTATACAAGGCCACCTATGGGAACGTGCTGCATAGTCAGGAAAAAGAACTCTTAGAAATTTACTTTCCTAGTGCTAAAATCCAGTGAAGGTTTATGGAGATTCAAATCTTCCAAAGTATAGAGTTTGCTATATAGAAAGAGGTACTTGAATATGGAGAAGATATTTCCAAAAAAGATTATCGAAGAACTGGATGAATATCACTCCTCCAAAGGTCTAACCCAAACGTAGGGAAGGAGAATATAAACCATAGACTTGAACACTTTCAGATCATGAAAAAGGATATGGGACAAATATTTTAAGGATGGCTATTTTTGTGGATCCCTACATACTATCATTTAAGACAAATAAGGACAAAAGAGGAATTCTTCCCAAGAATGAAGTTACCACTATCCGACAAACACGCTAGGGGGTTGAATTATGCAGGGCCACCTAAGGGCATTGGCTTTATAGTCAAATAATAGTATCTTTTGGCTAAAAAGTCTTTTATGTAGACTGTTTATGCAAGGCCGCCTATGGGCACGTGATGCATAATCAAGAAAAAGAACTCTCAGAAGTTTGACATTTTTGTGACTAGAAGTAATGAAAAGGGTATGAGGATCTGAAAATATTTAAGGTTAGGATTATGACACATAAAGATGGATATTGTACAATTTATATAGAGATACACAGATCAATGCTAACCATAATCATGTTGTGGTTGGGTCCTGAATTGAAATGTTAGACTTCACTACGTAACCCATAAGGATGAGAATCAAGCCATACGTAGTTCTTAAACTACAGTTTAATGTCGTGTGGGACAAAAGGATTAGAGATCTCAGTTTAGGGTCATAGAGCTTGGACCATTCTAAGAAATACACAGTGTGTGTTTTCATGTGGACTTTTTAGCCAAGGGACTGAAAGTGGAATTTGGGGTTAGGCCCAAAGACTTGGGAATGGATTCGAGGGACACTCAAACATTCCTACGTATCCCATAAGGATGGGAATCAAGCCCACGTAGTTCTAGAATTACCCTTTGTACAAATTTGGTTCGTACATGTGAAGGGTGAAAGGGGACTTTAGTACAATTATGGTTTAACCCAAGATAAAAGGTTTGGGCGTTGCCATATATACACGTAGTCTTTGAAATGAAACATGATTGAAAAATCAATGTAAATAATGGTTCCCTCTCAGGTGAGGGTATCAAAGAATATTGTAGTTTATTGTCATACTGGACAAAATTGTTGTATAGTTTAACGTCATATAACAAGGACGAAAGTGAAACAATGTAAAGATATTGATTCTAGGGGCGGTTTCATGAATCAACATCGTATGAGATGGAGGTGAACCGATGTGAAGAGATTGGTTTTGGGATTGAACCTTGGGAGGTTGCCTACATACCTAGCCTAGAAGGCAGGGATCAAAGTCCGTGTAGTTCAATTAAAGAATGAATAAATGATCAAGTTGTTCTTGGGGACAACGACCTAAAAAATGATGTTGGGACTTACACATGGTTAGCAGCCCAAAGAGAGTGTTATGGTTGAAGTTTGCTTTAAGATCACGTGAGTAATTCTCATTGTGAGAAACAAGAGGTAACAACAAACTTAATGATGCATAGTTTAATGTCATGTAGGACATATAAAGCGACTATGCAGTTTAGAGTCTTGCAGTTAGGACTATTGCTGCTGCACAGTTTAGTGTCATGTAGCAGGGACAAAGTACAGTTCAATGTCATGTAGGACGTATCACGGACTTTCTGTATAGTTTAGCGTCATGTAGTTAGGACGATGGGTACAATAGAGTTTAACGTCATGTTGGACGAAAGGGGGACTGTGCAGTTTAATGTCATGCAGTGAGGACAAAAGAGTACACCATTTTAACGTCATGTTGGACGCATTGGAGATTTTTTCCAAAGTTTAGTGTCATGTTGGACGAAAGTTTGAGTAGTTTAAGGTCATACAAGACCTTTAATTATTATGTAGTTTAACATCTTTCCAGACGTAAGGGACTTTTATACAGTTTAGCGTCATGTAGTTAGGACGTCACAGTTTAACGTCTTGCTGGATGTAAGGGACTTGAAAATAGTTTAGGGTCATGTGCATGGACCGTTGATGATGCAGTTTAAGGTCATAATGGACCATTTCTGTATAGTTTAATGTCATATAGAAAGGACAAAAGAGTACACTAGTTTAAAGTCATGCTGGATGCATTAGGGATTTTTCCCACAGTTTAGCGTCATGTTGGACGAAAGTGCGAATAGTTTAAGGTCATATGCATAGACCGTGGATGGTGCAGTTTAATGTCATGCTGGACAAAAGTGTAGTTTAAGGTCATACATGACCTTTGATGATTATGTAGTTTAACATCTTTCCGAACATAAGGGACTTTTATACAGTTTAGTGTCATGTAGTTAGGACATCACAGTTTAACGTCTTGCTGGACGTAAGGGACTTGCAAATAGTTTAGGGTCATATGCATGGACCGTTGGTGATGCAGTTTAAGGTCATATAAGACCAAGTTGCAGTTTAAGGTCATACTAGACCATTGATGTAGTTTAAGGTCATACAGGACCTATTTGCAGTTTAAGGTCATACTGTACCATTTAGGGAAATTTTTCACAGTTTAACGTCATGTGGGAATAAGTTGCAGTTTAAGGTCATACGGGACCATTGATGTATAGTTTAACGTCATATAGCAAGGAAAAAGTACTGTTTAATGTCATTTAGGACGTATTAAAGGACTTTTGTACAGTTTATTATCATGTAGCTAGGACGATGTAGGTACTTTGCAGTTTATACAAAATACTTCTTCAAAAATCTGGCATTGGTTGGAGTAGTGATGAGTTCTCCATCCATCGAGATTAATGAATAAGCTCCATTGGAGTAGACCCTATGTATTGAATAAGGTCCTTCCCATTTTGTCTCAAGTTTGGGAGGTTTCTTTCCTTGTATCATTGGAGTTCTGAGAACTAATACCAATTCTCCCTGAGTGAATGAACAAAGACGAACTTTTTTGTTAAAAGCTCGTGCTATTCAATTCTGATAGACTTCCAAGTGGTGCAAAGCGCACAATATTTTCTCATATAACCATTCCAATGCATTCAATCGCTTTTGAGATTGTTCATCTGTAGATGATTGATCACAAATGGAAACTCTCAGGGAGGGTAGTTGAACTTCAATGGGCAAGATAGCTTCTGTTCCATATACCAATGAATATGGAGTTAACCGAGTTGCAGTGTGGGTGGTAGTACGATAAGCCCATAAAGCATGAAAGAGTTTATCAGGCCATGACCTCTTATCATTATCCACCGTATTTTGCAGTATATTTGAAAGAGTCTTATTAAAGGCTTCTATCTGTCCGTTGGCTGCTGCATGATACCGAGATGAATGGTTGGATTTGATGTTGTATTCTTGATACAACTTCTTCACCTAGGATGAACAAAAATTAGTTCCATTATCCGTCAATATGGTATGAGGGACACCAAATCTGGTAATGATGTTAGACTTGATGAAGCTAACAACGCATTTAGAATTGACTTCCTTGAGAGGTATTGCCTCTGCCCATTTAGAAAAGAAGTCAGTAACAGTAAGAATGTACTTAAACTGCTTGGACGTAGCCGAAGGGTAAGGTCCCACCACATCCATTCCCCATGTGGAAAATGTCCATGAGTATTTAGCTGTATGAAGTAACTCTGGAGGTTCATGAATTATGTTGGCATGTACTTGGCATGAATGACACTTCTTTGTGAAATCGACACAATCTCGTATCATTGAAGGCCAAAAGTATCCAAGCCTTCGAATCTGATCAGATATTCTATGTCCAGACTGGTGGGCACCACAGACTCCTGCATGAACTTCTTTCATGACATCCATTGTCTCTTCACCATCAATTCATCTGAAGAGAACTCCATCAAAACCACGTTTGTAGAGAATTTTCTCTAGGTGATATGGGCTATCATAAAGAGTAAAATTAACCACACATCGCCGGATTTGTTCTTTCTCAGCTCTATCAGGTGGAAGTGTTCCATTTTGAAGGTATTCCCTGATAGGTGAAATCCATCCTATATTATGACCATACGGTTCAGGAATGGGACAAATTTCATTAATTTCCTCTGTTCTGATTCGAACATAAGTTGAAATTTCATGACGGTGAGCAATACTGATGGTTGTCTCGTCCCGATTTGGATCTACCAGAGCTATGGCTATATTAGCCAATGCATCAGCTTGAGAATTTTGTGATCTTGGGACAAAAGAAAATGTCGGTTCCAAAGGGAATCCCGCCATTAACTCTCTGACATAATCATACAAAGGGATTAGATCTTCTTTTCTGATGGCATAATCTCCATTGACTTGTTTGATTACCAGGCCTGAATCACCTTTCACCTTTAAGTGATTCACTTGTGCTTGAAGTGCTAATTCCAAACCTACGATGAGAGCTTGGTATTCTGCTTCATTATTGGTACCACCTTCCCACAATAAGAAGGAATAAGGTAACACTACCTTTTCTGGAGAAATGAGCACAATTCCTAAGACAACTTTATTGAATTTAGTATTTTCCATTTTCCTCCCTGTTGGACTACTAGAAGCACCATCAAAATACATTTCCCATGCATGAGGACTTTCTTGAATAGAGAAGACTTCCTCATCAGGGAGTTCAATATATGAAGATGTGTCTTCCACTGAAGGGTGTTCAGCTAGGAAATCAGCCAGAGCTTGGACCTTTATCGCCTTTTGAGACACATACTGAATGTCGAATTGCTGCAAAATAACTGCCCACCTTGCCAGACGTCCTGTAAGCATTGGACGACTAAAGATAAATTTGAGCGGGTTATTGCGAGATACCAATTGGACCTCATGATGTTGCAGGTAGTGTCTCAACTTATAAACTACAAATATTAATGCCTGGCAGCACTTCTCAATACTTGAATACCTAGTTTCTGCTTTAAACATGGTTCGACTGAGATAGTAGAGACTGTTTTCATTCCCAACATCATTCTTTTGAGCAAGAAAGTCACCCAATGATCACTCTATAGCTGTCACATAGAGGATAAGTGGTCTTACTTCAACAGGTGGCATGAGTACCGGTGGACTCAAGATGTATTTCTTTAGAATATCGAATGCTTCTTGAAATTCTTTAGTCCACTATTAAATGACTCCCTTCTTCATCAATTTGGTGAAGGGTAAATTTTTGCCTGCCAAATTCGCGATGAAACGCCGAATATAGGCTAAGTTTCCTTGAAGTCCTCTTAATTATTTAAAATTTTGAGGAGGTGACATACCAAGGATTGACTTAGTCTTCTCAGGATCGACTTCAATACCACGATGGCATACAACAAAGCTGATAAATTTTCCTAAGGTTACCCCAAAAACACATTTTAAGGGGTTCATCTTCAAATTATGTTGTCGAAGCTTGCAGAATATGACTTCAAAATCAGCCAAATGATTAGAACCTTGTTTGGATTTAACTACCAAATCGTCTACGTAGCATTCAATAAACTTCCCTAAGAAGGGTTTGAAGATACGATGCATGGCACGCTGATAAGTTGCACCTGCATTCTTTAAGCCAAAGGGCATTACCCGGTAGCAAAACAAAACCTGAGGGGCTCTGAAGGCTGTAGATTCCTCATCTTTTGGGGCCATTCGAATCTAATTATATCCGGAATATCCATCCCTGAAGGAAAGTGCTTCATAGCCAGTTGTTGCATCAATTAGAAGTTTTGTAATCGGAAATGGGAAATCATCCTTTGGACAATGCCGATTAAGATCTCTGAAATCGATGAAAACTCTAATTTGTCGGTTCTTTTTCTTCATAGGGACAATATTAGCCAAACATTTGGGATATTGAACTTATTTGATGAAGTTAGATTTGATAAGATTATCCACTTCAGCTTCAATTTTGGAAGCATAAGTTGGGTGTGTTCTTCTTGCGGCTTGCTTAAATCCTCGATGTTCTTTTGGTAAACCCAAATGATGAGTAGTAACAACAGGATCAAGCCCGGGCATTTCTGTATAGTTCCAAGAAAATATATATCTATTTTGATTTAGAAAAGAAATATATATCTCTTTTTCTTCAAGAGTCATGGATACACTGATTAAAGTGGGGCGTGGATCTTCTTTTGTACCCAGATTTATTTCTCTGAGTTCATCCACAGTGGTAGAGATACCCTCTTCAAATACTGGAGGAGCATCTCTGAGATCTTCCTCTTCTTCTTCTTCATGTGTTATTTCTTCCTTTTCTACTTGAATAGTAGATGATAAAGTAGAATTCTCATGATCCGAAGAGATGTCAAAATTTTCATATCTTGAAGAAGAAGCTTCCATTTCTGACCTGATTGATGATGAAGGGTATTCTTTGGGTAATAAAGAAGAGATGATGGATTGAGAATCAACATCATTGTTCACCTCTGATGTTGCTATAACATCTTCTGGACTAATTGGCGAAGCATAGACTTGTTGGATTTCAGAAGATGAAATGAAGACGTCACCATTTGTGCTTTCATCACTGCTTGGTAGATTACCAATTTCTCCCATATTGTCTGGCTCGATTGCCATAATTGACATTATGGATATTTCCATAAGAGTATTTTTATTTGGGTATATCTTGTAAATTTTACTGATAGGAAACACATAATATGTACTCACATGTGTAAATGGATTTACTGGAATTTTTTTCAAACCATATGGAGCATTAACTTTGGTAATCTCCTTTTTTATGGATTTCGCCCTTTGCTTCATGTGATAGAATTCTGCCTCAATGTATTGAGACTCACATGTCTTGAATGGGGTCTTATCACCATACAATGTCCCAACTTGACCATAGAAACAATATTTGATACATTGATGGTATGATGAAGGGATAGCCGCATGTTGATGTAGCCAGGGTCTTCCAAGCAAGATGTTGAAGGCTGAGTCTTGATCAACAACCATGAAATCTGAATTGGATACAAGATCTCCAAACTGAGTTCTGAGTGTTACTTCACCCAGTGGTTCTTGTTTATTTTTATCATATCCCTGTAGCATCATGGTGGAAAGAGATAAATCGGATTCTGTGAGGCCCAATCGACGAAGTGTACGAATGGGCATGAGGTTGACTCCTGAACCATTGTCAATGAAAGCTCTCCGAACATCCACGCCATTGACCTTTCCAGACAAGTACAATGGTCTAATATGTCCATGCACAACATCATCTTCATCTTCATCAGTAAAGGATATTATTGCATGGAATTCTGCAAGATTAATCTCTATGTGATAGACTTCAGCTACAACAATTTCAGTTTTAAACTTCGGAGGACTTGACAAAGCCTCGATGAGTGCTTACCGAAGATCTTTTGACAGATTCATAACATCTAGAATTGATAACTTGGTTGGTACTTGGGACAAGTGTTTCAATATATCATACTTTTGATCCAGAGGTCTGCATTTCCCAATAGAAATATGTGTTTTAGCAGGTACCTTGGAAGTAGATACTTTGGAAGTTGATGCATCTTGTATTGGGATATGAGTTTGCAATATTCTTGGTTTTGTAAGATTAGACCGATTAGATCCATTTACTTGCTGAGAGGAAGAAGATGGAACCTTTAACCGGTCTTCCAAAATAACTGTTCCAGGACTGAATTTAATATTGGTAGAAGAACTTGCTTGTTCTTGCTAAGCTCGCTAAAGGTCTCTACCACAAGTTTCTTCTGCGTACACAGTTCTAGCAGGGGTAGAATTGGAATAGTGGATTCTGAAAGATCCCTGTCTTCCCCTGTATCCTGAGCCCCTAAAACTTCCTCTGATTCCTCTGTTTGATGTAGGGAATTTAGGATCATTGAAATCGAAACTTCGACTGACATATGGATCTATTAATTGAATCATATTAACAGGACCAATGATTAACTCTTCGTCTGATGAAGACTCTGCCTGATTAGCCTATTTAGGCTGTGTCGTTTGGTGGGGCCGGTTCCCATGGCTTTGAAGTAGATGGCATGAAGTCCGCCAAAGTCAAAGACAACTTAGGCTTTGACACATACTCATCTTCTTCTGATTCTATTTATTTCTTTGAATCATGTCGTTTCTTTGAGGACTTTCCCTCTGACGAAGAGAGTTTTGCAGCAGCATTCATGGAAGAAGACACAATTGGTTTCTTTAATTGTGTTCGCAAAATAGTATGAGTTCGATTGATTGTATTTATGACCATCCAATCATCATACTTTTGTGCATTTTTTCTTTTGACTTCTTTCCATTCACCTTCCTCCTATGGAACTGTAGCGGTGACACATGCTACCTGGGCTGAGGAGCCTTTCAATGTGACTTTTCCCGAGTCGACCATCTTTTGCAGGAGGTCTTTGAAGATGAAACACTCCTAGATGGGATGCCCCAACATTTTATGAAAAGGGAAATAATTAGGACGGTCTTCATCTACTTTCTTGTTTGGCCTCTTGGGTATTGGCAATGGAACCAAATTGTTTTCCAGAGCCGAAATGAAATAACCAGGAACTTGTTCATTTCGGAAAGAGTTTGTTTTGCTCTTCAGATCCTCAAATTATTTTCGTCTTTGATCTTTTTGATCGTATGGACGAAAAGGCCTTTTTTGTTTGTGCTCAGAAGGTGGAGCCCTTCGAGAAGATGAAGGTTTTGAGGTAGAAATAGGTACAGGTTCTTGTTTAAGCATAACTGTAGCGGTTTCTGCTTTACCCATTCTCCTTCTTGAAGCTGATGGAATTACACGAGATTTAGCATTAGCCTGTATAAGGGAATCTTCAATCTGCTGAGAGATTGAAGTAAGGTCTTGAAACCCTCCTATGTATTTCACAGGGATTAATGGTGTGAATAATTCGTCACACATATTTTCCACACATATTGGCAACAATTCTCCTTGAGGGAGTGCTAAACTCAAGAAATATGTTAATCCCTTCCATCGAGAAATGAAATCAGAGACCCTTTCATTCTCCCTTTGATTACAGTTTATAAGATCGAAAACTGTTGTCTTTGGCAAAGTTGAGCTGAACTGAAGGAGGAATTTTTGGCAAAGATCCTCCCATCTGGTAATTGACCGGGATTGCAAGCTTGTATACTAAACAAAAGCTGGTCCTTGCAAGGTTCGCACGAAGCATCTGAGTTTCACTGCTTCTTGCTGCTCCGGAGTTCCCATCATAGGATCGCAACAAGACACGTAATGCATCAAATGCTGCTCAGGATCGCCTGATCCATTGAAAATAGGGAATACAGGGTTCCTAAAACTAGATGGAGGAGAAATTGAATCTACCCATTCAGGGTAAACTTTCTTTTCTGGTTGAACTTGCGCACGCTTCCCTTACATAGTTTCTAACCGAGATGTTAATGACTCAATAATAGTTATTAAATTTTGAGAAACATCCGGTTGAACATGGACTTGGGTAGGTGCAATGACTGGAGCTTGGACAGATGTGGCGATTGGTGCTGCAACTGATGGTAGCACTACCAACTGTTGTTGCAGTTAACCCGTAGGATTAGACCTGTGAGGGTGTACTGATAGAGGAGGATATTCTTGATCCATCTTAGTAGCTGCAACAAATTCCTTTGGCTGACTGGCTCCAGCATTCTTAAGAAGAAGACTAATCTGAAGTAGTTCTGCATTCAACCTTCTTAATTCCTTCATTTCTTCCTCCTGTTGTGCAAACCTTTTCTCTAGTGAGAGATATTGACCTTCTCTAGAGGAAGGATATGTAACCTGGTTCTTTCCCTTCCCTTTGTTGGATCCTTTTTGAAGAGAGGGAAGTGGGTTAATCGAAGGATTACCTAGGTTCTGAGTAATCCTTTGACTTTGTGTACGCACACCTTCTTCATTTGTGTCGGTGCGTACATCTTCTTGAGCAGGAACCTCTTCATCGGAATCCCCTGAGTGAGCCTCATCTGGTGGATCAGCAACAAAGGCATTGATGACATTTATTGATGCATAACTCATCGCATCCCTTCTATCATCATTTATGTGATATTGTCTTCTTCCATGTCTTTGATGAGACATTGCCTTTTGTTGATTTGATCCCTCAGGAACTTCTTGACGAACCGAAATTTGGAGGGAATCTCCTGATAATTTGGCTCTTCGTTCCTCTTGAGGTTTCTTCCCCAATCGAGAAAAGACCAAATTTCTCTGAGGAGGGGATTGATGATTTGAAAAAGTCCCCAGTCCAGTGGAATGGGGTTATTCCTGCTGTTCTCACTCAACTCCCCGAATACTTTTTGTTGATTCTGAGGGTTGTTTTAAAAGAGTCCCCAGTCTGGCGAGCTGGGCTGGTTCTTGACATGCTATGTCAGAGACTTTCTTGAAAGTCCTCCTGATCTTGTGAACCTTAGTCTGGAAATTAGCTGGATGCATTAACCTGTATCTGCTTTTATCACCCATTTCAAAAGACTGTTGGATGATTTCTGACACTTCTGTCACTTGATGACGTGCTTGCTCCAAACGAGAGGCATGTTTAATATTCTCATTTGCTTGATGCAAGAGTAATTCAACAACTTGTTTTTTGTATTCTTGATTTTGAGGGAAACTTGTTGAATCCTGTTCTTGGGAAAGCTTTTGATTACAAACACAGCCCATTGACTGTGGCCGTCCATGGGCAATAACATTTCATGAGACCATTTTTGGCGGGCTTTTCTGACTGGAGAGCACCATGAAATGAAGTGCTCCATGAACACCCCATCCTCTAATAAGAATACCAGATGGGGCATTGGCAATTAACTGACGAAATCTTCTTAGGGCGCCAAGGCATGAACGGTGAAGGGATTTCTGCAACTTTTCAACCTTCAGATATCGAGAGACTGATAGAGATGCCAAATCAATCTGACGTTGAAACCCTTCTATTATCTTAAGATGATTTTCATATTCATCATAAGATAATACTTTCTTTTTCAACTGACAAAGAGTTTTCCGTATATTGAAACGAATTTCATGAATTTCATCTTCCGCCAACATTTCTGGAATATTATACTGAGAGTCAGCCAGAGGCCAAAAAATGACTGGCACTTCACCTTTCACCAGTTGTTTTCTCATGTTCAGCATTTACTCTTTATCATTTGATGAAGATTCTTCTACCTGATTTGACCAGAGTTGGTGTTTCCTGGTTGCTTCAGTGGATTCAACAGGATTGGTAGAGAAATCTTTGATCAAACGAGAAGATGCATGACTTAGGGGTGGTTCGGAGAATGACCTACACCCTGGGCTATCTTATGATTGAGAAAGTATTTCACCTGCTAGCGATAAAGCTTCAGACATGACTGGTTTCGCATTTTCAAGTGCCTCAAGATAAGAGGGATTTCTCGGCACTACATTTTCCACTGGAGCATTTTCCGGGCAATGTGCATCACTACTGTGGAGAGGAATTTCGCAGTGAAATTCATCATCATGGGGAGGACCACCATAATGGGTTGCAGCAAAAGATGAGATCTCTTTCTCCTTGGTCTTCTGACCACACAGAGGGTTCCTGTGGCTCTCATCTGAAGATAAAACTTCAAGATCGACTGAATTGTCATGAAGCAAGCCTTCATGAGGAAGTGTCTGTTGAAGACCTTCGGAATTAATGTTCCCACTATTGGGAAATGAGGGAGTAGAATCTTGAATTTCAACAGATAATTGTCTGAGGGATTCAAGAACTCCAGCATCGAGCAAGGCTTTGTTACTGATTGGCTCTTGATCTCCTGACTGTGTTGGGCGGGTCTTTTTCTTAGACGCCTTCTTACTTGCCTTGGAAACCACTTGTCGACGAAAGTGGTTTCTATGAGCAGGTGTATATGCCTGATCAGGAAAGATGGACATGTTAGGCTGACGATCTCCACTCAAATCAGGTGTATGTGCCTGACTTGGTTGTCCGTATGATATGGGGGAGTATGCCCCACAACCCTCTTGGACTAGAACAAATGTGTGTGTGTGTTCCGGAGTGAATTGTTGATGTGTCACTCCATTGATAGGGATATATTTATGTTTCTTTCCCTAAGATGCCGCTGAAATTGTTATAATATCCAGGCAGGCCTCCAGAATATGAGCAGGGATTTGCATCTGCTCTTTCACCATTGATAGAATATGCTTCGTGACTTCAGATGCCAGAATGGGAATATACATCCATTCCAGGCTTGGAGCAGGTGTATGTGCCTGCTCCTGCCCTCCTTTTCCTGTCAGTGAATCCTGACAGTACTCAAGTGTGGGAGCAGAGAGTTGATTCTGCCTCCTATTTGTTGTCGGGGCTTTCTGAATAACTTCTCTGAATGCTACCAAGCGAGACTGTTGGTAGGCTTGATTAATACTAGCAGGTGTATGTGCCTACTGATTTCACTTCTCCAAACGTGTTTGATGAGATCCATCATATGTAGTCAGACGAGCCTGCTGACTAGCTGATTATGTATAAACATGTGTATGTTCCTGCCTATAGTACATCACCATAATTTCCTGGCGGGATTGGCATGATGCTTCCAGACAAGTCTGCTGGACAACGGAATTAAAACGGGAAGGTGTATGTGCCTACTTGTTGCTTGCCACCAAGTTAGGTTGGTGGAATTCTCCGGAGATGGAGGAGATGAGAACCTGCTCACTGTTGACCGGATTCCGCCTCTGGTGGTTCGTCTTGCTTGCTCGGGTTCTAGGAACCTGAGCCGAACACCTGGAGTCGGTACCCTCACCATGTTGAGGGTGCACTGCCACACGAGTCTGGCAGCAATTTTTGGTGGGATCCCTCAGGAAGGACTCCTGTCTGTTTGAATTAATGCCCTGAGGGACCTACTCAATCACCTCCCCAGAATAAGGGAGCGGATGGTGATTGCCTTCCGGGGATAACGACCCGAAACAGTTGGAGACGTTAGTTAGCACCGCCTGCTTCTTGATCACTGGTCATCGTTGTTCGGATGACCTATGTGAGTTATTTACTTGGAGGGCTTGTCGGGAATCCTCCAGAGTTGGGATGGTACCGTGTTGACGGTACTCCTTAACCAGTGCGTTTGATACCCAGCGTTGAAGACGCTGAGTAGGTGATATCGTCCTTAGAGTAGACGACGATTCAGCAGGATTAGCAGTAGTGGCATTTGCAGCAGCAGTATTCACAGGTGTGAACTTGAGATCAGCCATTCTAGAAATGCAGAAGATCTTGGAAAAGAGTGCTTGTTTGATATAACAGACGTTATCAAGATAAATTCAGCCAATACATCTTTTGTATGAACACATATGTCAATGATTGTTTTTGTTGGCCCTCTCAATGAGTTTTAAATAAAGGCCTAACAAAATAGGTAAAAAATTATTTTAACTTGGTTAAGGATTCACGTCGGGTTCACCATTTTTGTTTCCCTCGGATTCCGGGGATGACCTCCTTTGATGGGAGGTTCAAACATTCTGATCGGTTTCTAACGGGTTTGTTCGTATAACCGAAAACATCCAATGATTCCACATCCATTCGGACCTACTTTCCAAAGGTAGGTGCTCATTAGTTTGTGGACTGATGAGGCTTAGGAATTTTCATTGGTCTAGAGGATGGGAGGTCGGACTCATCACACCTTTTTGAGGGGAATTATTTCCTACTCCGGGACTCTCTTTATAGATTTAAGTTATGTTTGTGAATCCTTATTACATTACCAAGTATAAAATGAGTTTTCATTTAGATTTGACAATCAATTATTGATATGTAGGAAATTTAGAGAATATTTTATATGTATTCGAGGTTCTTCATTGATAGGGAATCATCTGTATTTATTAGAGATTCATGGTTAATGGTACCCTTGGACACATTTATATAGAAGTCTCTTGGTCATTATGATGACCATGATAGTTTTAAATCCACTCAGTGGGGCACTTGAAGTTTATTGTCATTCAGAAGGACATGGATTATTCCAGAGTTGGGATCGAACCAGAAGATGGGCTACCGATGTATCCTTTGTTTAGAAAAGGAATCAGAACCCACGTAGTTCGAGTAAGGGAGTATGATGTTTATGATTGATGGCTCAAAGAAGGATGTCATAATTACTTTTACACTCTAAGCTCACGTTAGTCATGCTCGGTGTGAGAAAAAAGAGGTATTGGTAAGAATCAGACAATTGTGCCATGAAAGATGCAATAATAAGAAATAAGGTGGGACTTATGTATGTATGACTGCCCAGATAAATGAAGATTTGTATTTACTTCAGGGAAGAAATCCAGGAACATGTTCCATAAAGGTATATGTGCTTCATGGAGATTTGAATAATCTAACTTGGGACTTACATCTGAAAAGGAGGCCCAAATTAGGAGATGAGTTATGATTGGGTTTTTACTCCTGAGAAGGAATCCCAGATCAAAGGTAAATTAGGACAGGGTAAGAGGAATTAAGACTGGGGCTTACTCCTGAAAAGGAGGCCCAGGTTAAGAGACTTAAAAAATTAAGGGATTTGGGGCTTACTCCTGAAGAGGATTCCCAAATTAGGGGACTGGGGCTTATTACTAAAAAGGAGGCCCAGTTTAATGAGTACTTGGGGATTACTCCTAAGGAGGATGCCCAGATTTGAGAATTATGACTGGGGCTTATTCATGAAAAAGAGGCCTAGGTTAAGGGAATTATGGTTTGGGGCTTACTCCTGAGGAGGATGCCCAGATTTGGGGATTGGGGCTTACTCCTAAGGAGGATGCCCAGATTTGGGGACTGGGGCTTACTCCTAAGGAGGATGCCCAGATTTGGGGACTGGGGATTACTCATAAGGAGGATTCCCAGATTTGGGGACTCGGGCTTACTCCTAAAGAGGATGCCCAAATTTGGGGACTTTTAAGAATTGGGGCTTACTCCTAAGGAGGATTCCCATGTTAAGAATTATGACTGTGACTTACTCCTAAAAAAGAGGCCCAAATCGATTGAGTTCTCTCATCTTAAAGTATGAGGTTGAATGAATGAAATCTCAATCTTTAGTGACATAAAGATGTGTAAATCACTAGGTTTTGAGAGATATTCTACAGAGTTCCTTTCAGATAAGGAATCAAAAATCAAGAAATCATGCCATAAATGAATTTGAAGACTGTCTTGAAGATTGAATCTTGAATAGGAGAGGTGGAATGGCTTAAGAGGGGTGAAATGGGCAAGAAGGGAACCCAAAAAGTCATAGGCGCGCAAGTCCTGGCAGGCGCGCAGGTACGGCGTGGGCACGCATGTCCTGGTCGCGCAGGTATGTCTGCGTGACACATGGTGTACTTGCGCGACGGTTAACCAACAGGGTAATACTTGAGCGACTCTTGATTAAAGCCTTTAGAATCCTCTTGAGGTTCTTCCAGAAGAGGGGCGCGCAAGTTATATTGAAGGAGTAAGGTGGCGCACAAGTGTGGCCTTTTCCCTTAAGGGTTGGCCACTCAGGCGCGCAAGTGTTGACGAGTTTCAACACTTATGCCTTCTTCCCCCTCTTGAGATCTTCCGTTCTAGGTAAGAAATTACCTTAGAAGTGTTTCAGAATCTTTGAGAAGAGACTAGGGCGCCAGGAGCTCAAATATGAGTTTCTGGAAAAAATCCTCTTTGAATAGGGGGTCCATAGGGTCCATTTATAGGCAGGAGAAGATCCCAGGTGGTTATCACTTAGGTCACGCAAGTCACTTGCGCGACCACTAGGCATCACGCAAGTGGACTTGCGCGACTATGAGGGAAATTGCATGGCACATGGGCAATATTATTCTTATTCCTTCCTTTGTCAATTTTTGATATTTTGTCCAAAGGTTGAATCACTTTGAGCTCAGATATTCCCCTTTTCCGATCTTTAGATTCTGTGACGAAAGGAGCGTCAACAGCTGCTCATCAAATAACTGTCACCTAATAGATGGATCCTGAAAAAATGTTAAAAAAAATTAATCACAAGACATTATATATTATTTCAATAAATATACTTGAAATAAAATACTCACTGCAGTCACTAGTGGTGGAATTCTAAGCTCAGCCATGCGATGACTGCTGTCCATAATCTGTTTTCGCCACCTATCTTCAATTGGTTTCATTTTCTTGCATTTAAAAACAAATATGGAAGTAAATAGAAAAGGAAAACTAATGTGTAACCCAAAAAACAAAATAAATGGTTTGGAATAAGGCGATTCATTGATAATTTGACTAACCATTGTTTTAGGTGATCTTGAACAAATATATAATGAAGTCAATAAATCATATAAGATGTAATAAAGAAATTTATTTTTTAGTAGGATGATTATTTAACAAGTTTTATCAGTCTATTAAAATCATGGAACATTGATTCTACCAGATTCATAAGTGGTGAAGAAATTTTCAAAATTAAGGAAAAGTTTAATTTCTTTATCTCAGGTAGATGATTCAGGTTTCAATACATTTTTTGCAGAAGAATAAAAACCATTATGTTCATTACCTGGTAAAATGTTAAAGAGAGATTTGAGAGTCATACAAATTTTATACAAATCACAGTTGAAGCATTGAAATGTAACGCCCCGACCCTAGTTACCCAGAGTCGGTGCATTATTACATAACATTGGCATGATCACAAGAAAGATCAAATCTCAAAAGACTGATTGGTTTAGTAGCCTTGGAAACACTAGATATATTAATAATGTTTTACATTACAACATAAAGTGAAAAACTAATACAAAAATATATTGTCTCCATAGTCCACACTATTATTCCCTCATAATATCCCTGCAGGTCATTCATAATTTACTTCTTCACATCCTGGGAAAAATAAAACATAGAAAAGGGGTGAGCTCAAATGCCCAGTAAGGATAACAATATAGCATAAATTTCATAAATAATAATAAACATTTAATGCAGTGTATAACTAAAACAAAAGCCTTTTAAACTTGAACTTCAACATAGTATGGAAAAAATAAAATGAAATAATTCCATTTACTTATTCACATGGATATTCTACTAATCGAATAATCACATTCAATATCAATAACCACTTTCATAATGATGGAATACATAATGCCAGACTATCATAACCACATAGCCAAGGCCTCGTGCCAAGACTACAAATAAGATTTTGTCAAGGCCTTGTGCCAAGACACTAGTTTGTCTCATGAGACCTACCGATGCATCGAGGAGCTATAGCGGGCTCCACTCGTCATATATTAAGTCCAATGCATTCCCATATGAAAAGGTTTAAACATAACATAAACATTCGTATTAAAACTAGCATACGAAATGTCAATAATTTCACCATAAACCATGAGTGGTATAAAAATAGCACATACATAGTCAAACATATCACAAAACCAACAATAAAATATAGAAGTTTTGTATCATTATAAATCAACTTCAAATAAGTGTAAAATATATCAAAGGATGTTGACATAGATGAAATCAAAAATCTTTTTAGAGAAATATATCTTTCTATTTTGAAATCATTTAAGAGTCATATATTTATAAAATAAAACATTTTCTTTGAAAATATTCTTATAAGCTTGTAAGGGAAGCTTCGACAATTTTATAACGGCGGAAAATAGCCGCACCTGCCGTATAAGTTAAAAAAAACATTCTTACCTTAATTTTGTCGAAAAGGTTAAAAAGCACCTTGTTTGGAAAACAACAAAAAGATTCCTTTATAAACCTTTTATAAAAAGTCAAACAAGGGTATAAATGACTTTAACCCATATTCTAGTAAATAGTAAAAATGTTTTGAAATTCATTTTTAAGAAACATGGATGTGGATGATAAAGAGATCCCAGTAGATTATTACGTATAAACAACCTCGGATAATGAAGAGATTGTGAAATAACCCTTACCTTGTACTTTTCCTTGGTTGGTGTAGGTTAACCTCTAGTATAATGGTGAAAGAATTGCTATTAAATCATACAAGAATCATATATATTAATATGATATCATATATGATCTTTTAACATTGATTTGTTAATAATATCTTAGTATTATCGTTGTTTCAGGTGTTAACTTACTCATTTTCTTTTATATGTTTTGTTACGTAAGTCGTGTTTTTCATGGATAGGTTGTATCTTAATCATATCCAGAATGATATTAAGTCCTTAGATACTATTATTAATCATCAAATGAGAATTAGACTTGAATGGATACGATGGAGAATGAATCTTATCGCGTTCGTGGAGACGGTAGTCCGTATGTACGCATGAGGGACAATATCATTCTTTTGATATTAAAATAATATATAATTGGATGTTATAACATATATACAGAATCATTATCATGTTATATTTATTATTTACATGAGTTATACATCATTATTATACCCATCCAAATAATAATTTATTGAATAACAATTACACCACGATGTGGAGACGGTAAGCCTTACGTACACACGTATGGTGACATGTTATTCAAAGGATGGATGGAATACTGAATATGGTTTTACCATATTTATAATAACATCACAGTATATATAAGATATTGGATTTATTATTTTAGAATGGTAATAAAAAAGAAGGAAGAAGTGGAAGAAGAAAGGAACTTGGAAAAGGGTGGTGAAATCATTACCTCTTATTCGGGTTCTTCCTTTTGATTTGATAAAAAGGGATCTTAGGTTGGCTTTCTGACTAAAGGAAGGCCTGTAGGATGAATTTAGAGAAGTCAAGAGAGTATTTGGGCATAGGTTGGCTGAACCAAAAGGCTTTTAAGGTGTGAAGTAATGAGAAGGTGGAGTTCTTTTTTATAAGAGGGGTGAGGGGAACCTCTGGAAAAGCTAGAAATATTATTTTATAATAAATTCATATTCGGTTCCTAATGGCCCCAAAGTGTATTATTTAAAGGTTAAGGTGGGGATAGGTCGAAAAACACTCAACCAATAGAATTTAGATAGGTTTGGGTCCTTATAGTAACCTTATCATTAAGTATTAACTCTTAGTTAATTAGTTTCACTTTTACAATGTCTCTTTGTATTTTTATATAATATGGTTAATAAAATTTCTATATACATCCAAGAGAACCCCAAGTTGTCCATTAATGATAAAACTATATTTATATAAGTCACTTGGCTGAACCTTAGATTTTTAGGAATTTATTATCAATTAATAATATAATATTTGTTTTCAAAATCCTTTTATGTCAATTTTGACACTATTCAATAATTGATTTTTGTGAACCTCATAACAGAATGATTACTTAGAAAACAGTTACTTAAGTCACTCCTAACATGTCATATTAACCTAGAAAATTAGTTTAATTCATTAAAAGTCTCAAATTGTATTTATTTGGGTATTTATAATATCAATTATTTTAACATTTCACTATTATGGTAATTCATGCATCATCATTGTATCATAAATAAATTAAATTATTTAATGTCTAAAAATTATAAATAAAATATCATTATGTAGGAAATATTTTTATTTTTCTAATGAATATTTACAATCTAATTTATCTTGTGTATAACCCTATATTAAATATATTTTAGTAAGTAAACTTTGATTTTAACTCTTTTAACTCTTCTTTGAATTAAATAATAATAAATGTCCTAATCTAATCCAAGTGGACCTAAATGATAATATTTTATTCCTAAGGTTGTATTTGTTCGAGATACACTTGTCCAATAGAATTATGATATGTGTTAGGGTAATATTAATAACATTTTTACCCTTAATTACCTTATTTACTTTTAACCGTGGTAAATAAAAGTAAAAAGTTACTATTCACCAAAAAATATTTTCATCTCATTGAACCAAATTTTACTCCTTGATATTAACCGTGTCTCTCGGATTTTCGAAATTTCAATCACAGAAGCAGAAAATTATCTTTTATGAAAAATTCAGTTTTTTTTCTACCACTTAGTAGTTTCATTATTCATCAAAAATTGAAGTTTTTCAGAACAATGCCAAAATTTCACCCTAAGCTATAATTGGTATTCCGAATTCAAAAATGATGTCTGTTTTACAAAATTCCAAACATAAAAGTTTCATTAATTAATTTTATAATTAATTCCCACTATCACAATAAATAGCGTGCTTTTAAGAAACGATATATATTAAAAGATTGACAATTGTTTATATCCAATTTCAAAGTGAAATTAATTATAGTGAAAACCATTGGATAAAATGGTAAAAATATATTCTAATTATAATTTAAAACCAATAAATAATATAATTTATCACCATAAATTATTTTGATTAAAAACTTTGTTTTTAAGTATTTTTCACTATTCATAAAAATTGGACGTTCTCAGAAAAATACCAAAAATTCAAATTATGATAATTTCGATATTCTGCATCCAAAAATGAAGTCCATTTTGAAATATAAAATATATATAATTTCAAAAAGGTAGGTATTACTATTCATAACGGCTAGTTTGATCGGTTTTGGTGTGTTAGAACTCGATGTTGCGTACAACACACGCTATCACATTATTCAAAGAGAAGCGTACCGTAGAAGCTTGGGGTGTTACATTCTCGCCTCCTTCAAATAATTTCGTCCTTGAAATTTCTCGAATACTACCGCATGAAAAGACTCGGGTGGTTCTTCATCATAAGTTCCTTGGGTTCCCACGTTGCCTCTTCCATCTTATGGTTTCTCCACAAAACGTTTACCAGACGTGTCGTCCGATTTCTCAGCACTTGTTCTCTCATATCAAAAATCTTTATGGGCTCTTTACAATAAGACAAATCAGGTTCAAGTTCTAATTCCTCATAGGTGAGTAAATGCTTTGGGTCAGGCATGTATTTCTTCAATAGAGATACGTAGAACACATCGTGAACTTTGGAGAGACTTGGCGGCATTGCCAATCGGTAAGCTACAGCCCCAATTCGTTCTAGAATTTCGAAAGGTCTGATGTACTTGGGACTCAATTTACCTTTCTTACCAAAATGTATGACTCCCTTCCATGAAGATACCTCCAGGAAAACATGATCACCGACTGGAAATTCCAAATCCTTCCTTCGATTATCGGCATAGCTCTTCTGCCTACTTTGAGCTGCTTTGATGTGATTTTGGATTACCTTAACCTTTTTCATCGTTTCCTCCACCAGTTCTAGACCTACAAGTTTTCATTCACCAACATCATCCCAACAGGTTGGTGTGAGACATCTCTTCCCGTATAACGCTTCATATGGTTCCATCTGAATACTTGAATGGAAGCTATTGTTATAGGAAAATTTTACCAGAGTTAAATATTGACCCCACATACCCTGAAAGTCAAGTGAGAAGGATCTCAACATGGCTTCTAAGGTTTGAATAGTTCGTTCTGATTGTCCATCTGTCTAAGGGTGGTAGGCAGTGCTCAAATGAAGTTCAGTATCCAGGGATTTCTGAAGACTCTTCCAGAATCTTGAAGTAAAATGGGGATCACGATCAAAAAAAATCGATAGGGGTACTCCATGAAGTCTCACAACTTCATTAATATATAGTCTTGCTAGACTTTCCAGTGGTAGATCTTCTCTTATAGCAAGAAAATGTGCTGACTTGGTAAGACGATCAACAATCACCCATATTGCATCGTTCCTTCTAATAGTCTTTGGTAGCCCCATGACAAAGTCCATCGTAATATTGTCCCATTTCAACTCCGGTATGGGAAGAGGTTGCAATTCTCCACCAGGTTGTTGCCTTCCAGCTTTCACTTGTTGACAAACCATACATCTTGACACAAAATCAGCAATCTCCCTCTTCATGTTGTCCCACCAAAAATGTTCCTTCAAATATCTATACATTTTGGTGCTCCCAGGGTGTATAGAGAAATTGGAACTATGAGCATCATCCAACAATTCCCTTTTTAGATCAGGTATATCGGGAACACAAAGCCTCTTCCCGAATCTCAAAATTCCTTATTCATACACAAGGTCTCTCAATCTCCCATCATTCACAGCTTTAATCTTCTTTTGAAATTCTTCATCATCGGTCTGAGAACTATTAATCCTTTCTAGTAAAGATGGTTTGGCAACCATTTGAAAAATAATTGATGTTTCACCTTCCCTGGTTATTCCCATGTCTATCTTCACTAGATCCATGAAAATTGGATCCCTTTAAATTCTCATATTGTTCAGAACTCCATGATCTTTTCTGCTCAAAGCATCTGCCACCTTGTTTGCTTTCCCTGGGTGGTAGTGTATCGTACAATCATAATCCTTGAGTAATTCAAGTCATCTCCTTTGCCTCATGTTGAGTTCTTTTTGTGAGAAAATATATTTTAAACTCTTGTGATCACTATAAATCTCACATTTTTCACCATAGAGGTAGTTCCTCCATATATTCAAAGCAAATATCACAGATGGTAACTCAAGATCATGAGTAGGATAGTTTTTCTCATGAATTTTCAACTGTCATGATGCATAGGCAATAACTCTATCATTCTTCATAAGGACACAACCAAATCCTTTCTTCGATGCATCACTATAAATAACGAACCCATTATTCCTAGATGGTAGAGTCAATATAGGAGCATTGACTTATTTTATCTTCAGTTCTTCAAAACATTCCTCACACTCTTTATTCCAAACAAATTTAACCCCTTTACGTGTGAGCTTCATTAATGGGTTTGCCAATCGGGTAAAATTCTGGACGAAACGTCGATAACCAAACCAATAAAACTACGTACCTCAGTTATACTCGTAGGTTCTGGCCATTCATTGATTGCCTTGGTCTTAGGAGGATCAAAATAGATTCCATCTTTAGATACAATATGTCCAAGAAAAGAAATCACCAGAAGCCAGAATTCACACTTGCTAAACTTCCCATATAATTCATGTCTTCTCAAGGTCTTCAGGATAATGTGCAAGTGAATTTCATGATCCTCATAGATTTTATAGTATACCAAGATATAATCAATAAATTCCACCACAAATTCATCGAGATATTCCTTGAAAACTCTATTCATCATATCCATGAATACAGAGGGTGCATTAGTCAATCCAAAGGGCATTACAGTAAACTCGTAATGCCCATACCTGGTTCGAAATGTTGTCTTTAGAATGTCTTCCTTCTTTACACACAACTGATGGTATCTAGATCAAAGGTAAATCTTTGAAAAGTATTGAGCTCCATGTAGTTGGTCAAATAAATCATCAATGTGAGGTAGGGGATACCTGTTCTTTATTGTTATGGAATTAATCTCCCTTATAGTCGATACATAACCTCATAGATCCGTCTTTCTTTTTAACAAAAAGAACAAGGGCTCTCCATGGAGAAACACAAGGGTAAATAAATACCTTATTACTCAATTCCTCTAGTTGTTTCTTTAGTTCAACTAATTCTATAGTGGCCATTCTATAAGGGGTCTTCAATATAGGCCTTGATCCAGGAATTAAATCAATGGAAAACTCAACTTCTCGTTCTGGAGGATGTCCAGGTAATTCTTCTGGAAACACATCTACATATTCTTTCACAATAGGTAAATCCTCTATTTGAAAATTCCTTTCCTCACCCATAGTAATTTCATTATCTTCCTCCCTAATAATTGAATTTAGTTGAGCTACTGGGGGTGGATCTAGATAAGAATTAGGTGGTGATGATTCTTCTCTAAAGATAAGGTGTTCCTTATCATCATCATCATCAAAAATCTTAACCTCTTTCTTCTTACAATAAATCTTTGCATCATAGTCCGAAATCCAGTCCATACCAAGGATTATATCAAACTCAATCATAGGTATGACGATGAGATCAGCAGATAAAGAACATTTATGTGCTCTAATGGGGACTGATTCACAAAACTTTGTCGTAATGATACTTCCCTTAGGAGTTTTAACTGACAACTCCCTTGTTAAATCAAATTGGAAATATCTAATTTTCTTAGCAAACTGGGAAGATATGAAACAATGTGATGATCCAGAATCAAATAATGCATTCTCTAAACTTGAGGAAACCGTTAAATTACCTGCCACCACATCTTCTGGAGCTTCTACCTCAGCAGCAGTGATAGCATAAGATTGGCCTTGATCCCTTGGCCTTTTCTGAGGTAAGTTCCCCTGACGATTAGGACATTCATTTTCATAATTTCCCATCTCCCTGCAATTGTAGCATTGAACATTGGTAGCTTCCTTATTCCCTTTGCATTCACGAGCTTTGTGGCCTTTTTCACCACACTTGTAACAGACGCCCATTCCCTTCAAGCAACTACCAGGTTGTTTCTTCCCACATTTACCACAGGATGGATATTCAACCTTTCCCTTCATCCCCTTATTTCCATTCCCAGATTGATCATCAGATCTCTTCTTCTCTTACTTTTCTTTAAAGTCATAAGACTTAGAGAATTCCTTTTCTGTCTTGATAGCACATGAGACAATGTCTTCATACGACGAGAAGGATTGTGAGACTAATGATCGACGGAGAAATGGTTTTAACCCATCAAAAAAATGATCAATCTTACTTCTTGGGTTACGTATATAATCACCAGAATACCTTGCTAACCTTGTAAAGTTATCCTCATACTTTGTAACATTCTCATCCTCCTTTTATCTTAGACTCAGAAATTGTCTTTCCATATCTGCTCGGTGGTCACGAGGAATGTATTTTTCTAAAAACAGATCTTTGAACTCCCTCCATTCAATATTTGATACTTCATCAACTTCCTTCATTTTTTGAATCAATGACCAACATTGATCAGCATCTCCAGTGAGGCGGTAAACTTCCATGATAACTTTTTCCCTTTCACTACTCCCCAAAGCCTGAAATATTTTCTCTAGGGAATTTATCCATTTCTCAGCTACTAAGGGATTTTTACTCCCATTGAATGTTGGTGGTTGTTGCCTCATGAATCGATATAACATTGATCCTCCATGCTGCGGATCAGGGTGCTACATATGGGTAAGGTTATTATTCATAACCTGAGTGACTTGTCCTAGTATGGTGATTAACTGATCAACACCAGTTGCATCACCAGCTCCACTATAATTATCTTGAGCAGGAGGGAAATCCCTACATGGAGTGTGTGCATTGATAGGGTTCCCATTTCTTCCAATAGGCGCCATTTCTAAACAATGGCATAAACTAGATCAGTTTATAAATCAAAATACATAATCCCATACTTATAAAACACTTAACATAAATTGATCTATTTATGGATATAATCCATAATCATAAAAATGTTTTATTTGGGGAATTATATACTCATAAACCTTTTATAATGATTTTTAAAGAAAATGAGAGTTATCCTAAGCATATCCCCCGGGAGTGTCGTAACCGAGAGTGCAGCAAGTCCCGTTGTCGTGCACCAGTTCCCGTTCGAGTCTAGGTCAAAGCGGTGTTTTCGGGTTTTACCCCTAGGTACATCTGTGCCAGAGCCACCTCTACCTGCTCGTATCCAGACAGGGATGTATTTCTCGGAAAACTCACAAAATCTCTACAATACCAAAATTCTAGGAAGTTGTTCTATACTAATCCTCAAAGTCCATCTTAGGTCTATGTGCTTTAATCAGAGTTTATCTAAATCTAGCTTCCAAGGTTTGTACTAAACTTCCTCTAATGCCAACTGTAACGCCCTGACCCCAGTTACCCTGAGTCCGTGCATTATTACATAACATTGGCATGATCACAAGAAAGATCAAATATCGAAAGAACAATTGGTTTAGTAGCCTGGGAAACACTAGATATATTCATAAAGTTTTACATTACAACATAAAGTGAAAATCTACTACAACAACATATTGTTTCCATAGTCCACACTATTATCCCCTCATAATATCCCTGCAGTTCATTCATAATTTACTTCTTCACATCTTGGGAAAAATAAAACACAGAAAAGGGGTGAGCTCAAATTCCCAGTAAGGATAACAATATAGCGGAAACTTTTATAAATAAGAAAAAACATTTAAGGCAGTGTATAACTAAAACAAAAGACTTTTAAACTTGAACTTCAAAATAGTATTTCAAAAATAAAATGAAATAATTCCATTTACATATTCACATGGATATTCTACTAATCTAATAATCACATGCAATATCAATAACCACTTTCATAATGATAGAATGCATAATGCCAGACTATCATAACCACATAGCCAAGGCCTCGTGCCAAGACTACAAATAATATTTTGTTAAGTCCTTGTTCCAAGACACTAGTTTGTCTCATGAGACCTACCAATGCATCGAGGAGCTATAGCGGGCTCTACCCGTCACATATTAAGTCCAATGCATTCCCATATGAAAAGGTTTAAACATAACATAAACATTCGTATTAAAACTAGCATACGAAATGCCAATAATTTCACCATAAACCATGAATGGTATAAAAATAGCACATCCATAATCAAACATATCACAAAACCTTCCATACAATATTGATGTTTTGTATCATAATAAATCAACTTCAAATAATCATAAAATCCATCAAAGGATGTTGACATAGATGAAATCAAAACTCTTTTTAGAGAAATATTTCTTTCTATTTTGAAATCATTTAAGAGTCATATATTTATAAAATAAAACATTTACTTTGAAAATATTGTTATAATATTGTAAGGGAAGCTTCGAAGATTTTATAATGGAGGAAAATAGCCGCACCCGCCCTATAAGTTAGAAACAACATTCTTACCTTAATTTTGTCGAAAAGGTTAAAAATGACCTTGTTTGGAAACGACATAAATATAACTTTATAAAACTCTTATAAAAAGTCAAAAAATGGTATAAATGACTTTAACCCATATTCTAGTAAATAGTAAAAATGTTTTGAAATTCATTTTTAAGAAACATGGATGTGGATGATAAAGAGATCCTAGTAGATTATTACGTATAAACAACCTCAGATAATGAAGAGATTGTGAAATAACCCTTACCTTGTAATTTTCCTTGGTTGGGGTAGGTTAAAAACCTGTATAATGGTGAAATAATTGTTATTAAATTATACATGAATCATATATATTAATATGATATCATATATGATCTTTTGACATTGATTTGTTAATAATATCTTAGTATTATCGTTGTTTCGGGTGTTAACTTACTCGTTTTCTTTTATATGTTTTGTTACATAAGCCATGTTTTTCATGGATAGGTTGTATCTTAATCATATCAATAATGATATCAAGTCCTTAGATACTATTATTAATCATCAAATGAGAATTAGAATTGAATGGATACGATGGAGAATGAATCTTATCGCGTTCGTGGAGACGGTAGTCCGTACGTACGCACAAGCGACAATATCATTATTTTGATATTAAAATAATATATAATTGGATGGTATAACATATATACAGAATCATTATCATGTTATATTTATTATTTACATGAGTTACACATCATTATTATACCCATCCAAATAATAATTTATTGAATAACAATTACACCACGACGTTGAGACGGTAAGCCGTACGTACGCACGTATGGTGACATGTTATTCAAAGAATGGATAGAATACTGAATATGGTTGTACCATATTTATAATAACATCAATGTATATATAAGATACTGGAGTTATTATTTTAGAATGGTAATAACAAAGAAGGAAGAAGTGGAAGAATAAAGGAACATGGAAAAGGGTGGTGAAATCATTACCTCTTCTTCGGGTTCTTCCTTTTGATTTGATCAAAAGGGCTCTTAGGTTGGCTTTATGACTAAATGAAGGCCTCTAGGATGAAGTGAGGGAAGTTGATAGAGTATTTGAGCCGAGGTTGGCCGAACCAAAAGGCTTTGAAGGTATGAAGTAATGAGAAGGTGGAGTTTCCTTTTATAAGAGGGGTGAGGGGCACCTTTGGAAAAGCTAGAAATATTATTTTATAATAAATTCATTTTCGGTTTCTAATGGCTCCAAAGTGGATTATTTAAAGGTTAAGGTGGGTATAGGTCTCAAAACCACTCAACCAATAGAATTTAGATAGGTTTGGGTCATAATAGTAACCATATCATTAATTATTAACTCTTAGTTAATTAGTTTCACTTTTACAATGTCTCTTTGTATTTTTATATTATATGGTTAATAAACATACTATATACATCCATGAGACCCCCAACTGGTCCATTAATGACAAACCTATCATGATATAAGTCCATTGGCCGAACCTTTTATTTTTAGGAATTTATTATCAATTAATAATATAATATTTGTTTTAAAAATTCTTTTATGTCAATTTTGACACTATTCAATAATTGATTTTTGTGAACCTCATAACAGAATGATTACTTAGAAAAAAGTTACTTAAGTCACTCCTAACATGTCATATTAACCTATAAAACTAGTGTAATTCATTAAAAGTCTCAAATTTTATTTATTTGGGTATTTATAATATCAATTATTTTAACTTTTCACTATTATGGTAATTCATGCATCATCATTGTATCATAAATAAATTAAATTATTTAATGTCTAAAAATTATAAATAAAATATCATTATGTAGGAAATCATTTTAGATTTCTAATTAATATTTTCAATCGAATTTATCTTATGTATAACCCTATATGAAAAAATATTTAGTAAGTAAACTTTGATTTTAACTCTTTTAACTCTTATTTGAATTAAATAATAATAAATGTCCTAATCTAATCCAAGTGGACCTAAATGATAATATTTTCTTCCTAAGGTTGTTTTTGGTCGAGATACACTTGTCCAATAGAATTAGGACATGTGTTAGAGTAATATTAAAATCATTTTTACCCTTAATTACCCTATTTACTTTAAACTGTGGTAAATAAAAGTAAAAAGATACTATTCACCAAAAATTATTTTCATCTCATTGAACCACATTTTACTCCTTAATATTAACCGTGTCTCTCGGATTTTCGAAATTCCAATCACAGAATCGGTAAAATTAACTTTTACGAAAAATTCAGTTTTTTAACTACCACTTAGTAGTTTCACAATTCATAAAAAATTGAAGTTTTTCAGAACAATGCCAAAATTTCACCCTATGCTATAATTGATATTCCGAATTCAAAAATGATGTCTGTTTTACAAAATTCCAAACATAAAAGTTTCATTAATTAATTTTATAATTAATTCCCGCTGTCACAAAAAATAGCGTGCTTTTAAGAAACAATATATATTAAAAGATTGACAATTGTTTATATCCAATTTCAAAGTAAAATTAATTATAATGAACACCATTGGATAAAATGGTAAAAATATATTCTAATTATACTTTAAAACCACTAAATAATATAATTTATCACTATAAATTATTTTGATTAAAAAAGTTGTTTTTAAGTATTTTTCACTATTCATAAAAATTGGACGTTCTCAGAAAAATACCAAAAATTAAACTTAGGATAATTTCGATATTCTAAATCCAAAAATGAAGTCCATTTTGAAATATAAAATATATATAATTTCAAAAAGTAGGTATTACTATTCATAACGGCTTGTTTGATCGGTTGTGGTGTGTTAGAACTCGATGTTGCGTACAACACACGCTATCACATTATTCAAAGAGAAGTGTACCGTAGAAGATTGGGGTGTTACATTCTCCCCTCCTTCAAAGAATTTTTTCCTCTAAATTTCTAGAATACTACCACAAGAAAAGACTTGGGTGGTTCTTCATCATAAGTTCCTTGGGTTCCCACGTTGCCTCTTCCATCTTTTGGTTTCTCCATAAAACTTTTACCAGATGCGTCTTCCGAATTCTCAGCACTTGTTCTCTCGTATCAAGAATCTTGACGGGCTCTTCGCAATAAGACCGATCAGGTTCCAGTTCTAATTCCATGTAGGTGAGTACATGTGTTGGGTCAGGCATGTATTTCCTCAATAGAGATACGTGGAACACATCGTGAACTTTGAAGAGACTTGGCGGCATTGCCAATCGGTAAGCTACAACCCCAATTAGTTCTAGAATTTCGAAAGGTCTGATGTACATGGGACTCAATTTACCTTTCTTACCAAAACATATCACTCCCTTCCATGAAGATACCTTCAGGAAAACATGATCACTGACTTGAAATTCCATATCCTTCCTTCGATTATCGACATAGCTCTTCTGCCTACTTTGAGCTACTTTGATGTGATTTTGGATTACCTTCACATTTTCCATCATTTCCTCCACCAGTTCTGGAACTACAAGTTTTCTTTCACCGACTTCATCCCAACAGGTTGGTGTGCGACATCTCTTACCATATAACGCTTCATATGGTGCCATCTGAATACTCGAATGGAAGCTATTGTTATAGGAAAATTCTACCAGAGGTAAATATTGATCCCACATAACCTGAAAGTCAAGTGAGCAGGATCTCAACATCTCTTCTAAGGTTTGAATAGTTCGTTCTGATTGTCCATCTATCTGAGGTTGGTAGGTAGTTCTCAAAGGAAGTTCAGTATCCAGAGATTTCTGAAGACTCTTCCAGAATCTTGAAGTAAAACGGGGATCACGATCAGAAACAATCAATATGGGTACTCCATGAAGTCTCACAACTTCATTAATATATAGTCTTGCTAGACGTTCCAGTGGTATATCTTCTCTTATAGCAAGAAAATGTGATGACTGGGTAAGACGATCAACAATGACCCATATTGCATCGTTTCATCTAGGAGTCTTTGGTAGCCCCATGACAAAGTCTATCGTAATATTGTCCCATTTCCACTCCGGTATGGGAAGAGGTTGCAATACTCCACCAGGTAGTTGCCTTCCAGCTTTCACTTGTTGACAAACCATACATCTTGACACAAAATCAGCAATCTCCCTCTTCATGTTGTCCCACCAAAAATGTTCCTTCAAATCTCTATACATTTTGGTGCTCCCAGGGTGTATAGAGAAATTGTAACTATGAGCATCATCCAACAATTCCTTTTTTAGATCAGGTATATTGGGAACACAAAGCCTCTTCCCGAATCTCAAAATTCCTTCTTCATACACAAAGTCTCTCAATCTCCCATCATTCTCAGCTTTAATCTTCTTTTTAAATTCTTCATCATCAGTCTAAGAACTCTTAATAATTTCTAGTAAAGATGGTTGGAAACCATTTGAAAATGAATTGATGTTTCACCTTCCCCGGATATTCCCATTTCCATCTTCACTAGATCCATGAAAATTGGATCCCTTTCAATTCTCACATTGTTCAAAACTCTATGATCTTTTATGCTCAAAGCATCTGCCACCTTTTTGGCTTTCCCTGGGTGGTAGTGTATCGTACAATCATAATCCTTGAGTAATTCAAGCTATCTCCTTTACCTCATGTTGAGTTCTTTTTGTGAGAAAATATACTTCAAACTCTTGTGATCAGTATAAATCTCAAATTTTTCACCATAGAGGTAGTGTCTCCATATATTCAAAGAAAAGATCATAGCTGCAAACTCAAGATCATGAGTAGGATAGTTTTGCTCATGAATTTTCAACTATCATGATGCATAGGCAATAACCCTATCATTCTGTATAAGGACACAACCAAGTCCTTTCTTCGATGCATCACTATAAATAACGAACCCATCATTCCCCGATGGTAGAGTCAATATAGTAGCATTGACTAATCTTCTCTTAAGTTCTTCGAAACATTCTTCACACTCTTTTGTCCAAACAAATTTAACCCCTTTACGTGTGAGCTTTGTTAATGGGTTTTCCAATCGGGAAAAATTATGGACGAAACGTCGATAATAACCTGCCAAACCAATAAAACTGCATACCTCAGTTATACTCGTAGGTGATGGCCATTCTTGGATTTCCTTGGTATTAGAAGGATCAATATAGATTCCATCTTTAGATACAATATGGCCAAGAAAAGAAATCTCCTGAAGCAAGAATTCACACTTGCTAAACTTCCCATATAATTCATGTCTTCTCAGAGTCTTCAGGATAATGCGCAAGTGAATTTCATGGTCCTCGTAGCTTTTAGAGTATACACAAGATATCATCAATAAATACCACCACAAATTCATCGAGATATTCCTTGAAAAATCTATTCATCAGATCCATGAATATAGAGGGTGAACTAGTCAATCCAAAGGGCATTACATTAAACTCGTAATGCCCATACCTGGTTCGAAATGCTGTCTTCGGAATGTCTTCCTTCTTTACACACAACTGATGTTATCCAAATCAAAGGTCAATCTTTGAAAAGTATTGAGCTCCATGCAGTTGGTCAAATAAATCATCAATGCGAGGTAGGGGAAACCTGTTCTTTATTGTTATGGAATTAATCACCCTATAGTCGATACATAACCTCATAGATCCATCTTTATTTTTAACAAAAAGAATAGGGTCTCCCCATGGAGAAACACTAGGGCGAATAAATCCTTTATTACTTAATTCCTCTAGTTGTTTCTTTAGTTCAACTAATTCTACAGTGGCCATTCTATAAGGGGTCTTCGATATAGGCCTTGATCCAGAAATTAAATCAATGGAAAACTCAACTCCTCGTTCTGGAGGATGTCCAGGTAAATCTTCCGGAAACACATCTACATATTCTTTCACAACAGGTACATCCTCTATTTGAACATTCCATTCCTTTCCCATAGTAATTTCATTCTCTTCCTCCCCAATAATTGAATTTAGTTGAGCTACTGGTGGTGGATCTAGATAAGAATTAGGTGGTGACGATTCTGCTCTAAAGATATGGTGTTCCTTATCATCATCATCAAGAATCGTAACCTCTTTCTTCGTACAATAAATCTTTGCATCATAGTCCGAAATCCAGCCCATGCCGAGGATTATATCAAACTCAATCATAGGTATGACGATGAGATCAGTAGATAAAGAACATTTATGTGCTCTAATGGGGACTGATTCACAAAACTTTTTTGCAATGATACTCCCCTTATGAGTTTTAACTGACAACTCCCTTGTTAAATCAAATTAGAAATATCTAATTTTCTTAGCAAACTGGGAAGATATGAAATAATGTGATGATCCAGAATCAAATAATGCATTTTCTAAACTTGAGGAAACTATTAAATTACCTGCCACCACGCCTTTTGGAGCTTCTACCTCAGCAGTAGTGATAGCATAATCTTGGCCTTGATCAATTGGCCTCTTCTGAGGTAAGTTCCCCTGACGATTAGGACATTCATTTGCATAATTTCCCATATCCCTGCAATTGTAGCATTGAACATTGGTAGCTTCCTTCTTCCCTTTGCATTCACGAGCTTGGTGGCCTTTTTCACCACACTTGTAACAGACACCCATTCCCTTCAAGCAACTACCGGGGTGTTTCTTCCCACATTTACCACAGGATGTATATTCAAACTTTCCCTTCTTCCCCTTATTTCCATTCCCAGACTGATCAGCAGATCTCTTCTTCTCTTGCTTTGCTTTAAAGTCATAAGACTTAAAGAATTCATTTTCTGTCTTTATAGAACATGAGACAATGTCTTCATACGACGAGAAGTATTGTGAGACTAATGATCGATGGAGAAATGGTTTTAACCCATCAAACAAACGATCAATCTTACTTCTTGGGTTACGTATATAATCTCCAGCATACCTTGGTAACCTTGTAAAGTTAGCCTCATACTTTGTGACATTCTCATCCTCCTTTTGTCTCATACTCAGAAATTATCTTTCCATATCTGCTTGGTGGTCACGAGGAATGTATTTTTCTAAAAACAGATCTTTGAAATCCCTCCATTCCATATTTGATACTTCATCATCTGTCTTCATGTTTTCAATCAATGACCACCATTGATCAGCATCTCCAGTGAGGCGGTAAACTGCCATGATAACTTTTTCCCTTTCACTACTCCCCAAAGCCTGAAATATTTTCTCTAGGGAATTTATCCATTTCTTAGCTACTAAGGGATTTGTAATCCCATTGAAAGTTGGTGGTTTTTTTCCTCATGAATTGATCTAACATTGATCCTCCATGCTGCGGATCAGGGTGCTCGATACGGGTAAGGTTATTATTCATAACCAGAGTGAGTTGTCTCAGTGTGGTTATTAACCGATCGACACCAGTTGCATCACCAGCTCCACTATAATTATCATGAGCAGGAGGGAAATCCCTATATGGAGTGAGTGAATTGATATGGTTTCCATTTCTTCTAATAGGTGCCATTTCTAAACAATGGCATAAACTAGATCAGTTTATAAATCAAAATACATAATCCCATACTTATAAAACACTTAAAATAAGTTGAACTATTTATGGATATAATCCATAATCATAAAAATGTTTTATTTGAGGAAGTATATACTCATAATCCTTTCATAATGATATGTAAATAAAATGAGAGTTATCCTAAGAATATCCCCCGGGAGTGTCGTAACCAAGAGTGCAACAAGGCCCGTTGTTGTGCACCAGTTCCTGTTCGAGTCTAGCTCAAAGCGATGTTTTCAGGTTTTACCCCTAGGTACATCTGTGCCAGATCCGCCTCTACCTGCTCGTATCCAGATAGGGATGTATTGCTCGGAAAACTCACAAAATCTCTACAATACCAAAATTCTAGGAATTTCTTCTATACTAATCCTCAAAGTCCATCTTAGGTCTATGTGCTCTAATCAGAGTTTATCTAAATCTAGATTCCAAGGTTTGTACTAAAGTTCCTCTGATACCAACTATAACGCCCCAACCCCAGTTACCCAGAGTCCTTGCATTATTACATAACATTGGCATGATCACAAGAAATATCAAATCTCGAAAGACCAATTTGTTTAGTAGCCTTGCAAACACTAGATATATTCATAAAGTTTTACATTACAACATAAAGTAAAAAACTACTACAACAACATATTGTCTCCACAGTCCAAAATATTATCCCCTCATAATATCCCAACAGGTCATTCATAATTTACTTCTTCACATCCTGGGAAAAATAAAACATAGAAAAGGGGTGAGCTCAAATGCCCAGTAAGGATAACAATATTGCAGAAACATTCATAAATAAGAATAAACATTTAAGGGAGTGTATAACTAAAACAAAAGACTTTTAAACTTGAACTTAAACATAGTATGGAAAAAATAAAATGAAATAATTCCATTTACTTATTCACATGAATATTCTACTAATCGAATAATAACATGCAATATCAATAACCACTTTCATAATGATGGAATGCATAATGTTAGACTATCATAACCACATAGCCAAGGCCTCGTGCCAAGAGTACAAATAAGATTTTGTCAAGGCCTTGTTCCAAGACACTAGTTTGTCTCATGAGACCTACCAATGCATCGAGGAGCTACATTGGGCTCCACCCGTCACATATTAAGTCCAATGCATTCCCATATGAAAAGGTTTAAACATAACATAAACATTCGTATTAAAACTAGCATAAGAAATGTCAATACTTTCACCATAAACCATGAATGGTATAAAAATAGCACATCCACAGTCAAACATATCACAAAACCTTCAATACAATATATAAGCCTTGTATCATAATAAATCAACTTCAAATAAGCGTAAAATCCATCAAAGGATGTTGACATAGATGAAATCAAAAAACTTTTTAGAGAAATATCTCTTTCTATTTTGAAATCATTTAAGAGTCATATATTTATAAAATAAAAGATTTTCTTTGAAAATATTCTTATAAGCTTGTAAGAGAAGCTTTGACGATTTTATAACGGTGGAAAATAGCCGCACCATCAGTATAAGTTAAAAACAACATTCTTACCTTAATTTTGTCGAAAAGGTTAAAAAGCACCTTGTTTGGAAATCGACAGAAATATTTCTTTATAAACCGCTTATAAAAAGTCAAACAATGATATAAATGACTTTAAACCATATTCTAGTAAATAGTAAAAATGTTTTGAAATTCATTTTTAAGAAATATGGATGTGGATGATAAAGAGATCCTAGTAGATTATTACGTATAAACAACCTCAGATAATGAAGAGATTGTGAAATAACCCTTACCTTTTACTTTTCCTTGGTTGGGGTAGGTTAGCCTCCTGTATAATGGTGAAATAATTGTTATTAAATTATACTAGAATCATATATATTAATATGATATCATATATGATCTTTTAACATTGATTTGTTAATAATATCTTTGTATTATCGTTGTTTCGGGTGTTAACTTACTCGTTTTCTTTTATATGTTTTGTTACGTAAGCCGTGTTTGTCATGGATAGGTTGTATCTTAATCATATCCAGAATGATATCAAGTCCTTAGATACTATTATTAAACATAAACTGATAATTAGACTTGAATGGATACGATGGAGAATGAATCTTATCGCGTTCTTGGAGACGGTAGTCCGTACGTACGCACGAGAGACAATATCCTTATTTTGATATTAGAATAATATATAATTGGATGGTATAACATATATAAAGAATCATTATCATGTTATATTTATTATTTAAATGAGTTACACATCATTATTATACCCATCCCAATAATAATTTATTGAATAACAATTACACCACGACGTGGAGATGGTAAGCTGTACGTACGCACGTATGGTGACATGTTATTCAAAGGATGGATAGAATAATGAATATGGTTGTACCATATTTATAATAACATCGCAGTATATATAAGATACTGGAGTTATTATTTTATAATGGTAATAACAAAGAAGGAAGAAGTGGAAGAAGAAAGGAACTTGGAAAAGGGTGGTGAAATCATTACCTCTTCTTCGGGTTCTTCCTTTTGATTTGATCAAAAGAGCTCTTAGGTTGGCTTTATGAATAAAGGAAGGCCTCTATGATGAAGTGAGGGAAGTTGAGAGAGTATTTGGGAATAGGTTGGCCAATCCAAAACGCTTTGAAGGTGTGAAGTAATGAGAACGTGGAGTTCCCTTTTATAAGAGGGGTGAGGGGAACCTTTGGAAAAGCAAGAAATATTATTTTATAATAAATTCATATTCGGTTTCTAATGTCTCCAAAGTGTATTATTTAAAGGTTAAGTTGGGGATAGGTCTAAAAACACTCAACCAATATAATTTAGACAGGTTTTCATCATTATAGTAACCTTATCATTAAGTATTAACTCTTAGTTAATTAGTTTCACTTTTACAATGTCTCTTTGTATTTTTGTATTATATGGTTAATAAACATACTATATACATCCAAGAGACCCCAAAGTGGTCCATTAATGATAAAACTATCATGATATAAGTCTCTTGGCCGAACCGTATATTTTTAGGAATTTATTATCAATTAATAATGTAATATTTGTTTTAAAAATTCTTTTATGTCAATTTTGACACTATTCAATAATTGATTTTTTTGAACCTCATAACAGAATGATTACTTCAAAAAAAGTTACTTAAGTCACTCCTAACATGTCATATTAACCTAGAAAATTATTTTAATTCATTAGAAGTCTCAAATTATATTTATTTGGGTATTTATAATATCAATTATTTTAACCTTTCACTGTTATGGTAATTCATGCATCATCATTGTATCATAAGTAAATTAAATTATTTAATGTCTAAAAATTATAAATAAAATATAATTATGTAGGAAATCATTTTATATTTCTAATGAATATTTAAAATCTAATTTATCTTATGTATTACCCTATATTAAAAATGTTTTAGTAAGTAAACTTTGATTTTAACTCTTTTAACTCTTCTTTGAATTTAATAATAATAAATATCCTAATCTAATCCATGTGGACCTAAATGATAATATTTTATTCCTAAGGTTGTTTTTGGTCTAGATACACTTGTCCAATAGAATTAGGAAATGTGTTAGGGTAATATTAATATAATTTTTACCCTTAATTACCCTATTTACTTTTAACCGTGGTAAATGAAAGTAAAAAGTTACTATTCACCAAAAATTATTTTCATCTCATTGAACCACATTTTACTCATTTATATTAACCATGTCTCTCAGATTTTCGAAATTTCAATCACAGAAGTGGTAAAATTAAGTTTTATGGAAAATTCAGTTTTTTAACTACCATTTAGTAGTTTCACTATTCATCAAAAATTGAAGTTTTTTAGAACAATGCCAAAATTTCACCCCAAGCTATAATTGATATTCCGAATTCTAAAATGATGTATGTTTTAAAAAATTCCAAACATAAAAGTTGCATTAATTAATTTTATAATTAATTCTCATTGTCACAACAAAAAGCGTGCTTTTAAGAAACAATATATATTAAAAGAATGACAATTGTTTATATCCAATTTCAAAGTGAAATTAATTATAATGAACACAATTGGATAAAATGGTAAAAATATATTCTAATTATATTTTAAAATCACTAAATAATATAATTTATCACTATAAATTATTTTGATTAAAAAAAGTTGTTTTTAAGTATTTTTCACTATTCATAAAAATTGGACGTTCTCAGAAAATTACCAAAAATTCAAATTAGGATAATTTCGATATTCTGAATCCAAAAATGAAGTCCATTTTGAAATATAAAATATATATAATTTCAAAAGTAGGTATTACTATTCATAACAGCTATTTTGATTGGTTGTGGTGTGTTAGAACTCGATGTTGCGTACAACACACGCTATCACATTATTCAAAGAGAAACGTACCGTAGAAGTTTGGGGTGTTACAGAAATGTTCACCAAGTTAGAAATGTTGGTTTTGTAGGTTTAAATTCAGTTGAATTCCAAATTACAAAATGCAATTCAAATAAAAATTGCAAACCAATAAACATTGAAAATTCACATTACAGTCAAATCAGATACACCATATTTGTAATCAATAATAAATAAATTTTAATAGTACCAACCTTAACAACCCAACTCGAGGTAAACCAAAATAATTGAGAACATGGATGGATGATTATATATATTTTTCACCACAACTTTAGGTTCACAATGAACTTTGAAAATTGAGTTATTAGAGTCTTCAAAAGAAATAAATGGATTGGTTCCAATGGTAGTAGGGACAGTGTCAATTCCATCGTCACCATCATAAAAATATGTCTTGGAATTACTTCAACTATGACACAAAATTCAGGTCAAAGTTGGTCTTTGACATAAAAAACGTTTTTATACATTGTTTCCATACATATGGTTCTTCGGTAGAAAGAGTGTGAGTCATATTAATTACTCTAAATCCACAATCATCAATAAATGTGCCTTGTCTCGTCATTGAATTAAACTAATGACATTTCATCATCGTGACTCGTCCATGAGAGTAATGAACCAATATTACTATTTTTTTCAATGACTTCATAATAAACCACATTTTCAAATCGCAATCTACTATCTGATGCACTGGCATAAAAATATGTTGTGGTAGTAACCATAAAACCATCATGTTGTGTTCTCATGTTCTTTTCTCATCCAGTGACAATAAATTTTTACCATTGATAACAATTGATTTACAGTCACGAACCATGGTATTAGGACCAAAAGACAAAGATCTTATTTCCTCAAAGACAGGGTCAGCAGGAAAAATCAATACATACAGTATAAATGATATTAAACATTATTAAATGTTGATTTAATTATTTTAAACAGTAATATATTTACCTTAAATTTTAACCAAGAAGAAAACTCTTTTCTATGAAAAGACTCCCTCTTTATCAAAGATAATGAACAATGATTTCTATTTATCATTGTTTTATGTTCCCAGTAGATAAAAAAAATATGAATTGATAAACAGATATATATGTAAGATATACATATTCAATTTAGTTACCTGATGTAGTCATCGAACAAATCACAGTTGAACAAATCTGTGCGATGTGCCATCTCCCGTACTTCAAGGCTTAATGTCTTCAATGTATATGATCCACGAATTCCTCCTACTTGAGGAAGTGATGGAAAACTATTTTCAATTTCTTCATACTGTTCTTCTTCATTTCTCATCAGTCTATTCATTCTTGTATTAAGATCAAACAAATATATTGACCAGAAATCTATACATTCTTGATCCAAGTAACTGTTCATGATAGAACCTTCGGGATGATTCCTGTTTCGATATAAGACTTTAATGTGTACATATTTATTTTAGTTGGATACATCCAAAAAAAATAAACAGGTCCTTCAAGAAGTATTTAAGCGGGAATATGGACAGTCAGATGTAGCATGCATGTGAAAAATGATAGAGGAAATATTTTCTCCAACTCACACAAAATTAATGGGGCATCTGTCAACATTTTTTTGCAAGAAAGACTTGGACAAATTCTTAGCACAAAGATCTATAAACAAATGGAACAACGGAATAACAGTCACCCTTACATTATTGGACAAAATATGATGGATTTATATTGGAATGAAGTCATGCAGAATAATGTGGTAATCATGATTCTTCAAAGATTTTAGCTTCAACTCTCTTCTGTTGACCCATTTAGATATGTTGCTTGAATAGCCATCAAGAATTATAATGGTCTCTAATAATTCCAGAAATTGTTTTTTTGTAGGTTTCATCACATAAGAATCACATGAAACTTGCAATTTATTTTCACTGAAACGCACATGATTCAATTCTGGTCTGATACCCCAATCCACCAAGTCACACTGAGACCATAAATTATCTTTTGTCTTTCCCTTAACAGGTAGAAGCATCAAAATAAACATTTCACATATATTCTTTTTAATCTTCATTACATCTAAGCAATGATGTAACAAATTGGTTGACCAATAAGGCAAATAATATAAGATACTCCTCTTCCTCCAATTGTAATAGGTTTCAGTGGAAATACTCTTTCTTTTTCCAGATTTCATTTGACCCTTCCTGAATGAAAATCTGAAATATTTCAATTCATTAAGCACATCAGTTCCAGACATAAACTGAGGTGGATCATTGGTCTCTATTTTATTATCAAATCTTTGATGATTATTTCTATATGGATGTACAAGATCGTGTATACTTGTGGAGGAGAATTATTCAGGAGTTGACTAAATTTTAGATCGAAGAAATTTTATATTTTAGTAGATAATTTGAGTGATAACATACATTGCCCAAGGTGGAGGGAGTGTCCAGGGGGTGCGGGGTGTCCAGGGGGTGGCGGGGCTGTCCAGGGTGTGGGGTCTATCTAGGGGGGTCGGGGTGTCCAGGTGGGCGGGCTGTCAATGGGGGTGGTTGGGCTATCCAGGGGGGTTGGGGGTGTCCAGGGGGTGGGAGGGCTGTCCAAGGGGTGAGAAGGGTCTCCAGGGGGTGGGCGGGGCTCTCTAGGGGGTATAGGGTGTCTAGAGGGGGTGTGCGGGCTGCCATAGGGGTGTAAGGGCTGTCCAGAGGGTACGAGGTGTCGAGGGGGTGGCCAGGATATCCAGGGGGTGGGCGGTCTATCCATGGGGGGTGGTCGGTGTCACGAACCGAATCTGGTCGCCTTCAAAATCGGCACCCGACCCGGTCCATGGAAAGACCCGAAGGGCGTTCCCGATCCCCACGGGCTGGCACAAGTTCCCGGGTATCATAAAATGATGTTTGGGAACGATTTACCCAAGTTTATAAACATTAAACAACAAACAAACTCAATAAAACGAATCTGGATTTTTCTACTAAAACCATCTTTTACAAAATTCAGAACTGAATTACACAATTTTAAACAAGGTTTGAAGACCATTAAAAATGTACAAATCATGAAATAACAGCCCAAGAACCTCCACATGGAAAGAGGCACCGCCCTCATGCTATCTCCATGACACTGCATCACGATGGACCTCTAAACACCTGAACCAAAGGCATAAAACCTATACCCAAACCTGTGACATAAAATAAGAAAGTCTACTTACAGCCCAAAGGTGTAAGTAAGGGTGTGAGAGAAATCCCAGTAGGATACCACCACTAAGCGATTCTCTGTGATAAACATTCAAAGATGAAAAGCATGCAAGTTTTCAAAAACATGTAATTTCTAGTTACAATTTCTAAAAGATGCAACTTAAAAAAACAGTTTTCAAGTGGGATAATTTAAATAATCAACACTTTTAAAATAAATTAAAAAGCCACTGATTTTTCCAGCCAAATATACCATTTGCCGACGGTAAGTATAAAAGATCTAATGAGCACAACTAATAGGAAATAACTCCTAGGCACTAGCTAGCTGTGGGTCCCAGGTACCTTGTATCTCGGTGAGAGTAACCACAAAAATTATCCGTTCTCGTGCACGAGCCACTAGTAGGGAACATACCCATAACCTAGTGGTCCCCAATCATCATCATCATAGTTTAGTTAGAGTTGTAAGCGTCAATCCTGCTAAGTGAAACTGAGGCCAAACCTCACAGATTCACTAGCATACTAGTACACATCCACCCACCTAGATACCCGGGTTTTCCCTTTGTGCTCAAACAATTTCAACAATCCAAGAAATATAATTTTCACATCAAAATATCACTTCCACATCACACATTATCCAAACAGCCCCATGGACATCACACAAGTCACAAATTTAACTTTTCATTCAAATTCATTTTGAAATCAAACTCACACCAAAATAGCCCACAACAATTTTTCATAACTTTCAGAATCCAACACATCCTTTAACAATTTTATGAAGTCCCAAAAAATATGATAAACATCACATAACAGAACTATTGACATTTAAAATGGTTCATTTGAATATATAAACAATCCAAAACAGTTTTCCAACATGGTTTCACCTCTTACATAAATCATTAAACCACTCAAAACTTTCATAAAACAATTCTAAATAGTGTACCAAATCTTTTCAAATAAAACCCATTTTAGCACCATATTTCAAGGAAAAAACCACATCAATACAAATTCAAAACAGAATTTGAAGATCCAAAAATATTTATTAAAATACCCCCATGTGTTATACAAACACCTCAAACAACAGTACAAAAGATCCACATGAAACACACACGTTTTCAAGATCACTTTCTAGAAGTACAATAATGTTTTACACCTTAAACCCTTAAAAAACCTCTTTAAGACCAAGTGGCACACCAATACCCCACCAAATCAGAATTTTCATCCCGAACAAGATTTATTAAACAAACTTTATATGTTATAAAACAATCCCAAACAATACCCAAAGGGTTGCACATGAAAACACCAAATTTAAAGCTAAAATGAAACTATAAAAACAAATGCTTTACTAAATCCAACATAAACAGTTCACTCACCACACAAAGCATATTAGGAACATGAATAATAAGTAATTCAAGCAAACTAACTCATCTATAAATGTTTACACATGGAATCACCTACCTTTTATGACGAAACCCTCAAAACATGGTGCGAAACATCAACCGCACCACCGCCACACCTCAAGGAATATAAATCCAACCCTAGACCAAAATATTTGACCAACATGACACCAAATAAAACCCTAGTTTCGAACCTCAATTTTTTGACATGATGAACTTGTTGAAAGGGTGAAAGAAACCCTTAGAAAGTGGAGGAAATCAAGGAAAGAAACACTTACTTGAAACATCCTGAATAACACTAACCAACATAGACCTGAATCTGAATTTTAAAACAGATACAAATTTAATGGATATTCTAACAAGAATGATAAGGTCATGTAGGAATTGGAATTGGGGAAAAAGATTAAGAATAGAAGGAGTTATGAAAGGATCAATTTACCTCTCCAAAATCTGGACGATTTCTGAAA